>SJXQ01011042.1:119359-134348 GCA_006408695.1 Aepyceros melampus | reverse complement strand
TCGTGAAAGAGACACGTGTACCCCAATGTTCATCGCAGCACTATTTATAATAGTCAAGACATGGAAACAACCTAGATGTCCATCAGCAGATGAATGGATAAGAAAGCAGTGGTACATATTCACAATGGAGTATTACTCAGCCATTAAAAAGAATACATTTGAATCAGTTCTGATGAGGTGTATGAAACTGGAGCCGATTATACAGAGTGAAGTAAGCCAGAAAGAAAACCACCAATACAGTATACTAACGCATATATATGGAATTTAGAAAGATGGTAACGATAACTTTGTATGCAAGACAGCAAAAGAGACACAGGTGTATTGAACAGTCTTTTGGACTCTGTGGGAGAGGGCGAGGGTGGGATGATTTGGGAGAATGGCACTGAAACATGTATAATATCATATAAGAAATGAATCGCCAGTCCAGGTTCAATGCATGATACAGGATGCTTGGGGCTGGTGCACAGGGATGACCCAGAGGGATGACCCAGAGGGAGGGAAGTGGGAGAGGGGTTCAGAATGGGGAACACATGAACACCCATGGTGGATTCATGTTGATGTATGGCAAAACCAATACAATATTGTAAAGTAAAAAAAAAATTAAAAAAAAAGAAAAAGAAACATAAGCATACTACTAAAGAAAATAATCTTAACACAAGGGAACAATAAAAAATGAATAAATGGAGAGATATACCATTTACATTGATGAGACCATTGAGTATATTAAAGATTACATTTCTCTTCAAAATATTTGTTAAATTCAATGCAATTCCAAAAAAACTCTAACATCCTTTTTCATTTAATAAGCTAATCCCCAAGTCCTTATGAAAGTGCAAAGATCAAGAATAACCAATATAAATTTACAGATTAAAACTGTGAGTGTGTGAATACCCATATATAATAGCAAGAAATTTTAGAAACCTAAAGCATTTATTGATATAACACTATATAACATGGGGGCAGACATATCTGGACATACAGATCATAAATGAAAAATTACTGAATGAGTGTTTCCAAAGCAATTGGTTATTCACATGAGACTACTAAAGTTATATCACTGTCTTACAGCATGTGAGATGAGGTTCATGCTACACATAAAACTTTATTTTACATAGATTAACGGCTTAAGGACAAGCAGCAGCAACTATTTATTGATATAACACTATATAACATGGGGGCAGACATATCTGGACATACAGATCATAAATGAAAAATTACTGAATGAGTGTTTCCAAAGCAATTGGTTATTCACATGAGACTACTAAAGTTATATCACTGTCTTACAGCATGTGAGATGAGGTTCATGCTACACATAAAACTTTATTTTACATAGATTAACGGCTTAAGGACAAGCAGCAGCAACATCCTAAAACTTCTGAACCTTAGGAACTCTTAAGGTAGAAAATGATTTCTTAAAAAAGGTCACAAACTTCTAAGAACACAAAGTGAAATACTGATAAATTGAACCATATTAAAAATTGTAATATAAAGAAATGATGACATTAACAGCATTATAAGATAATACTAGAAAAAATCCTTTAAAATGTATCACTGAATAAAAATTAGAACCTATAAATTGCTGACATTTATTAACCAATAAGTATAAGATCATATTTCCAATAGAAAAGAGGGAGAAGTTATGAAGAAGTAGCTCACAGGCTATGAACCACAAAACATCATATCCAAGAAAGTCTTATTTGAGCATTCTTTATAATAATGAAAACAATTAAAATATCCTTTAAGTCTATCAACATGAGAGAAGATAGTTCATTCAATCACACAATGGAGTTATATACATACCACTGAAAAGGAATGAAGTACATGTCATTTATATATGAATATTAAAGTTAAAGATTTGAATGAACAAAGAAGCGGTAAGTTTCACACTGTATATAAATATTAAAATGTGAAATTAATTAAATAATGCATATATATGCATATAGTAAGAATATATTAATACATGCAAGAAGGAAAACATGCGATCAACAGTGTCTATATTTTGGTAAACAAGGAGGGTAAATGTTTGAGTAAGGGCACACAGGAAGCTTTAACTATTTTAATATTTTCTGTGTCATTGGCTAGACACAGCTTATTGTTTTCTACCTTCGTTTATGTGTCTAATTTTCAGTAAAAAAAGAATAAATATCAAGAGAACACAAAATCATACTCAGGAAAGTAAGTAAACAAGCTGGAATCACAATGGCTATTTCCTCCATTTTAGAAATGAGGGAAGTGACCTCAATCAGGACAAGTAAAATATCAGGGTTACTCATTTGGTGGTGTACTCAGGACTAGAAAATAAAATTTTCAGATCAAAGATTTTGGTTGGTTCCTTCACCATGCATTGAAAATACTAAGGAATTTCCATTTATCAGCTGCAGGACTTACAATGCTATAGAGTCAATGTGGTTTTAAGAAAATGTTCAAAAAGAGATTATATATCATAATAAAAAGATGTATATCTGGCTATGAATGAGCTGTCAACAAAAACTGTTTCTTGGACATGGGGAGTTTTAACGAGTTGAGAAGAAACAAATAAGGCAAATGCATCGCAAGAAACAATTTGTAGAATAGATGTAGCAAATGTGCAATATAGGCACAACAATATATATGGTGAAATGAATATTATTTCATATTTATTCACTGTATTAAATATATACTATATTTAGTCAGCTTAATAACTTCCTAATTGTATCTTACTGGACCAGTTCAGGTCAGTTAATCGCCCAGGCATGTCCCACAGTTTGTGACCCCATGGACTGCAGCATGCCAGGCCTCCTTGTCCATCACCAACTCCCAGAGTTTAATGCAACCCATGTCCATTGAGTCAATGATGTCATCCAACCATCTCATCCTCTGTTGTGCCCTTCTCCTACTGCCTTCAAACTTTTCCAGTATCAGAGTCTTTTCCAGTGAGTTAGTTTTTCATACCAGGTAGCCAAAGTATTAGAGTTTCTGCTTCAGCATCAGTCCTTCCAATGAATATTCAGGACTGATTTTCTTTGGATGGACTGGTTGAATCTCCTTGTAGTCCAGGGGACACTCAAGAGTCTTCTGCTTCTGCTAAGCTGCTAAGTCACTTCAGTCGTGTCCAACTGTGCGACCCCATAGATGGCAGCCCACCAGGCTCCCCCATCCCTGGGATTCTCCAGGCAAGAACACTGGAGTGGGTTGCCATTTCCTTCTCCAATGCATGACAGTGAAAAGTGAAAGTGAAGTCGCTCAGTCCTGTCCGACTCTTACTCATGGGATTTTCCAGGCAAGAGTACTGGAGTGGGGTGCCATTGCCTTCTCCACAGGAGTCTTCTCCAACACCACAATTCAAAGGCATCAATTCTTCTGTGCTCAGCTTTCTCTATAGTTCAACTTTCACATCCATACACGACTACTGGAAAAAGCATAGCTTTGACTAGATGTACCTTCGTTGGCAAAGTAATGTCTCTGCTTTTTAATATGCTATCTAGATTGGTCTTAACTTTTCTTAGAAGGAGCAAGCGTCTTTTAATTCCATGGCTGCAGTCATCATTTGCAGTGATTTTGAAGCACCCAAAAATAAAGTCTGTCATTGTTTCCCCATCTATTTGCCATGAAGTGATGGACTAGTTCACATATTGCTGAAGCCTGGCTTGGAGAATCTTGAGCATTACTTCACTTGAGCGCAGGCAGCGGAGGCGGCCGCCGCACTTGAGCGCGGCCAAGAGCTACCCGACGTCTGAGGTCAGAGGAGGCAGCCTAGAGTGCCAGGTTGCGACCGTGCAGGAACAGCCGAGAGGAGCTACCCTGCGTCCGAGTTCAGTGGCGGCTGGGAAGAGCTACCCTGCTTCTGAGTTCAGGGGTGGCAGCCGGGAGGAGACACTCTGCGTCCGAGGTCAGTGGTGGCCAGGAGGAGACACCCCGCTTCCGAGATCAGGGCAGCGGCCAGGAGGAGCTACCCCACGTCTGAGGCCAGTGGCAGCAGGGAGGAGACACCCCACGTCTGAGGTCTGGGGTGGCGGGGAGAAGCCACCTCGCCCCCGAGGCCAGGAGCNGTTTGAGTGAACGCTGGGCGTTGGTGATGGACAGGGAGGCCTGGTGTGCTGCGATTCATGGGGTCACAAAGAGTCGAACACGACTGAGCAACTGAACTAACTGACTGACTGTACTATTCTGCAGGCTGCAGAAAGCTTACCTCCCAGCCACTCACCCCCATAAACACAACAGCACTTTTCTGATATGGTGACAACAAAAACACTCCCACATTTTCAACCTCCTCATTACCCTCCTTTTCTCCATTTAGGAGATGGGTTTAAAGTAGTGATTTAGAGGATTATGATACTCTTTAATTTTATAAAAATAAGAGAATAAGTTGTTTCTTCTATTTCTCTGTCCTTTCCTTTTTTTAGAGAATGCAATTGAAAACGTAACAATAACTAAACAACATCTCTTCATGATACTTAAGAGATAGAAAAGTTCTTCTATATGTATTACTTTATTTGATCATTGCATTATCTATATTAAGAAAGCAGAGAAGATATTTTATTTTTCTTCTGACAGGTTAAAAAAAGAAATCAAAGTTTAGAGAAATTAAGAAACTCTGTAAGTATTACACTGTAGTCAAGTTAAAACTAATGTCTTGGTCTTGAAACGTTTAGATTAGTGTCTGTTCAGCTTCATCTGACTGAAATGTTAATATGATCCCTGTCCTCAAGAAGGCAAAAGTTCAAATGGGGAGAAAATATCAATCGACATAAGTCATGGGCTTCACGATGCAGACTGACATGCACATTGCCTACAGGAAATGTTAATGGTTAATTGTTAAAGATTAAAATGGGTACTCTGGTTTTATCATTATTAATAAAAATGTATTGAAGCCTAATATTTGTTTAGTGCTCAGCTTTACATAGACATTACAGCACATAAGAAATAACTTAAAATTAAATTGATCTTAAAATAATTACAATTATATAATAAACAAAGTACAGTCAAAATACCAAGCTATAAGGCCTAGACTTTCAAAAGTAGGAGGGGAAGTAGAGAAGAAATAGTTTCAAATTTGTTTTATTGAAGTTAAATCACATGCTTACCTACAATGTTTAAAACAAATCATTTTTTAAAGCACCAATGTATCTTATACGTTCACATCAATATTTTTTTATTGATTTTTTATTATTATAAAGCCAGGCAATAAGATAAGGCTTGTTTAGATGAATACAGCTTAAAAGTGGCATAATGACTGACAATGGCAGTCTGTGATTTTAAATTTTGTTATTTACTTTTATTTCTGAGTTTTATTTATGTTACCTAATCTGAGGAAAATAAAACTCATGTAAGTAAGACATTGTTAATTGTGTCAGTCATTTCATAGCTTATCTTTAAATTTCAATGTATTCTTAAATTTAATTTATTCAGAATATTGAAAAAAATAATAAGAGTATGTATGTGTATATGTGTATATGAATGCCTAATATTAATGCCTAATAACTGAGCATATTCTTTGATTGTATACTGGTTTAACTTTACCAATAAATCAGCTTCTAAGTCAATTAAAATTATTGCTATTTGGGAGGAAAATTTTGAAATGTCTCTTGCAATTTTATGAGATTTATTTGTAAATAAAATGAGAAAGTCTAATTACCAGTTACCACTAATAGTTGCAAACAACTTCTAAATAGTCAAGTTTATTTGCTTTATTCATCAAATCTAAAATTTAGTTTGTATTTACATTTGGTCACTTGACCAGACTTGTAAGTGAACAGGCGTTTTTAATTTAAATATTTAGACCTATTTCAAAGTCAGATACAAAACACTCACAATTATGACTAAAATGATATGTCATACCATATTACAATGATAAGTAGCCTATGTTACTTATTATTGTATAACTGATCTCTGACTTCTATGACAAGGAGTATATGGCAAGCAGTTATGTCCACCTAGTTCCTCATCTGTGAGTGTAGAATACATGTGCTTAGTGATTGTGTTTGCTTACATAATATTTTATCAAGGGATATTAATAGTCTTCAATTTTTAAAAGGACTAGAGCAGACTTAAAAACTTTCTAATCAATTACACTTTTATGATGATGATGAACATGATGAACAAAGATAGTATTTTAAATTATTTTCACTGTTTTATAATAGCCAGGACATGGAAACAACGTAGATGTCCATCAGCAGATGAATGGATAAGAAAGTTGTGGTACATATACACAATGGAGTATTGCTCAGCCATTAAAAAGAATACATTTAAATCAATTCTAATGAGATGGATGAAACTGGAGTCGATTATACAGAGTGAAGTAAGCCAGAAAGAAAAATACCAATACAGTATACTAACACATATATATGGAATTTAGGAACATGGTAATGATAACCCTGTATGCAAGACAGCAAAAGAGACACAGATAAATAGAACGGACTTTTGGACTCTGAGGGAGAGGGAAAGGATGGGATGATTTGGGATAATGGCACTGAAACATGTATACTATCATGTAAGAAATGAATTGCCAGTCTGTGTTCGATACAGGATCCAGGATGCTTGGGAGTGGTGCACGGGGATGATCCCGAGAGTTGATATGGGGTGGGAGATGGGGGGTTTCAGGATTGGGAACTCATGTACACCCGAGACGGATTCATGTCAATGTATGGCAAAACCAATACAGTTGTGTAAAGTAAAATAAAGTAAATAAATAAATAAATGAAATAAAATAAAATATTTTCTTTAATTGTGGTAAAGGGATAGAGATAAATGAGGGACAAGACTGAAGTCTCAAAATAAAGTGTATAAAACATGCTTTAAAAATTTTCCATTTTTAAAACCGAGTCAATACATAATACATTAGACAAAAATTCAAAATAATTAATAGGACACCATAGACTATAATTCTGGTTTGTAAAAACAAAGTAAATTACAATGGGGATAAAATCTTGACCTTTTTTGTTCAACTTGCTTATCACCCCAGAACAGAGAGGGAGGTGGCTAGAGTAAGCTGCTTTCTTTTCCACATGAAAATAGTGAAGTGTTTTATTTGACTAGAGGCTCAATTTGAAACCAAACTGAAATCTCTCATTGCAGTTTAGAAATTTATGAAAGTTATATATCATAAAGTGGTGTAATCATGTAAAGAGATTAGATATAACTGTATGGTTCTTGAATATGGAGGGATTTTTCCAACTGTGGATGCCAGATTACAGAACTATAAACAAATGTGAACACATTCAGATGAAAAACATGATGAAGAATCTAGAAATCTTATTATCATGGCCAAAACATTATGTCAGGTTCACTAAGAGATGAAGTGTTGAGCAGTTCTAGATACAAAAAGTGGTTCATTGAAGACCAAGTTGTGAGGATTCTCTACTTGGAATAATACAAGAGGGGTAATAATAATGCAGGATGTGCTGCTGCTGCTGCTGCTGCTGTTGCTGCTAAGTCGCTTCAGTTGTGTCCGACTCTGTGCGACCTCATAGACAGCAGCCCACCAGGCTCTGCCGTCCCTAGGATTCTCCAGGCAAAAATACTGGAGTGGGCTGCCATTTCCTTCTGCAGCCCACCAGGCTCTGCCGTCCCTGGGATTCTCCAGGCAAGAATACTGGAGTGGGTTGCCATTTCCTTCTCCAATGCATGAAAGTGAAAAGTGAAATTGAAGTCGCTCAGTCATGTCCGACTCTTAGCGACCCCATGGACTGCAGCCTACCAGGTTCCTCCATCCATGGGATTTTCCAGGCAAGAGTACTGGAGTGGGGTGCCATTGTCTTCTCCATACCCCCAAATACACTGACACTACAGATGGAGGTTCAGGGGCAGAAAAGTGATCGTAATCCTTTAGAAGAATAAGGAAAAGATTTATTTGGTTTTCTTCAATCAGGCATTGGTTAAGTTCATCCTAAAATATTGTGATTTTAGTGGAATATGCATTAAGTTGAAAATATGGATAGTGAATTCCACTCTGTATAGGATGTAAAATGATACAGAATACCTTTTCCCCCCAGTCATCACGATAAATCCAGATAAAACAGAACCCATACATTTCTAAAGGACTATCAAAGAATAGAGGCACCGAAGCTTAAATGAGCTTAAATGACGTGATTTCCAGAGAAAGGAGCCCTTCTTCAGGTAACAGTGAGCCAAGGATGCAACCTGAGGGGAAATGTGGGTTTGGCTATCAAAGCTATCGATCAAGGGGTTAGCAGGCAAAACAAAATGAATTCTAAAAGACTCACAAATACAATGATAATTCACTAAGCCTAACAATTCTCCCCTACACCGGTTTTTCTGAGAAAATGACAACAACGGCAGTACTAAAAAAACCAAAAGAATTTGCACAGTCTTACAGAGTTTTGTGGTACCTGAAACGAGTTCTGAGTGCCCATGAATCCAATGCTGAACCATGACCCAGCCATCTCCTGACTCAAATACTAAGTCAAGAAGTCAGTTTGCACTCTTGCACTCCCTCTTTCTCTCTCCCTGATAGTCAATATAACTGATATCTGTACACACTCCATAATCTCATTTCCATGTATCCATTTTGATTACTACCTCTTTTCTTTCTCATTCCCTCCATCTCATAAACTGACCTCCAATGTGATACAACTCCATGACACCATCAAATTTCTTTCGTGTTTTCCCTATTTCTCAACCATAATCATCACCATCAACCTCACCCAGCCTAGCTGCCCTTATATACATTTTCAGTTTCCTTCCCCCGTCTTCATTCATTTTACTTGCTTGATAAAACCCCAACCACAACTAAATATAATTTCTCTGCCTATTTCATATCTGCACCAGAGTAGCTAAACCTGAAATATATATGAAGTTGCTAACAGGATTTCATTATAAATGTATGAGTCCTAATGGAATTATACCATATATCCTTAATGCATTTGTTGTCCTACTTTCTTAGATAACTAGTTCTTTTATACCTTCTTCTCTTTTTTACAAATGAATATGTCCTCTTTCTTTTACTTTCAAATCATTGTTGTTGTTCAGTCACTCAATCATGTCTGACTCTTTGCGAGCCCATGGACTGCAGCACAACAGGCTTCCCTTTCCTTCACCATCTCCGGAGCTTGCTCAACACCACAGTTCAAAAGCATCAGTTCTTCAATGTTCAGTTTTCTTTATGGTCCAACTCTCACATCTATATATGACCACTGGAAAAACCACAGCTTTGACAAGACAGACCTTTGGCTTCCAGGACAACGCATTTTCTTGGTTTTCTTTTGATCACATGAGTACTCTTTTTCAGTTTCTAGTGCTCTTCTTCTAGACACCATCAACTGGAAAATTTCAGGGCTCAGCCTTCAGACCTCCTTTCTGCTCCATCTTTTCCTAGTCCCTCATCATCACATCAAGACTTACAGCTTCCAAGACCATCCCTATGTAGATAACTACCAAATTTATAATCCAATATAAATCTCTCACTAGAATTACAGTCTCATATCAAACAATGTGATACTTCCTTTGGGATATCTAATAGGTATTTTAAAAACAATGTGCCTAAATTGAAACTCTTGATTTTTACCAGTGCTCTTCTCCTTCAATCTTTCTTAACTCAGTGAGTGGTAATTCCATTATTTTAATTATCAGACTCTAAACCTTGGAATCTGCTTTAACAGCTCTAATGTTCTTCTCATAGATATCCATGTTTTGCTCCCTTGCTACAGATTGCTTCTGAACTTTCATGTAGGAAGACAAAGTTTTTATCATTTCCCTAGAATTTCTCCCTCATTCACTACATTCCAGTACTTTATTTCATTTTCTTTTTTGTTTTATACAACACTTAGAATCCCGGGGACGGGGGAACCTGGTGGGCTGCCGTCTATGGGTTGCACAGAGTTGGACATGACTGAAGCGACTTAGCAGCAGCAGTAGCAGTACTACTATCTATTACATATCACATGTTTAATTATTTATTTTTCTCTCCCTTAGCATGTAAAATGTAATCAGACAAATATGGGCACTTTGTCTTTTTAGTTCATTATGGCATCAAGTTTAAAATAGTGCCTAACCTACAGTAGGTGCTTAAAAATGTTTGTTGAACAAAGAAAATCTATTGAACGAAGATAGAATTAGTTTCACTTTAGAAATTTGTAAAAACCGTTATTTAAACGAATTCTCCCTCAGTTACACTTTGGTGACCCTAAGGATTGTCAATATTTGTTTTGTTGAGAGCAAGGATTTTTTCCTACTCATCTTACTCTCAAATTAGGTTTCTGTACTTTCTCTTTGAATTACGTTCTATGGGAAGTCAGATATGTGGTCAATAGAGGTAAATATTCTAGGACAGTCTTATATCTTAACTCTTTCAAAATGAGAGACTATATTAATTTACACACTTTGTGAATATGAAAAGGCCTAGAGGTGGTAAGAAGATAATTAAAACCTAGATCTGACAGGCTTGTAGAGGAACAAAACTGTTCTTATTAAATTACTATATCATTGTAGTCTGGAGGGGTTAGAGATCTTGATATGATTATTAATGTACACACATTTGATTTGCTCAAGCAATTACATTGTTTAATGGATGAAAAGCAATATGTTTGCTATAAAATTTCACCTGGAAGTCTTCTAGATTTAACTTTCAGAGAATAGTCTATGATAAGAAATGTTATGGCAAGCATGTCTGAATTAATATATGAAAAGAATCCCACAAGAAACACTCGTATTCAAAGTAATAAGCTCTTGATATCACCTAAACTTATGGTCAACATTATTTATTTTCATAAAATTCTTATAGCCATTTTATTTTTTTGAATATCAATATTTCTGTGGACACTATTCATCAGTTATATTTTTTCTCCTATTTTCTATATTCAAAAAATCTGTTTCCTGTTGGAATTTTATATATATATATATATATATATATATATATACACACGTATTTTAGGATGTACATAAACTATTGGTCCTAAATTCAGTATTCAAAGAATAACACTGCTGCAAAGAATTTTGCAGGCAGATAATTATATTCCTTTCTTGTTGCTATTAGAAAAGTGCTTCTGAAACACTTTCATGGACAGAAGTGCTAATTCCAAATGTCTTTGCAAAGAGTATTCAAGGTGAGGCCATTTAGGTTTAGAGTTAACATGAACAAAATTTTGCATTGATTTTCACACATGTAAAAGATAAATATTATCTAAGAATTTATTTCAATGTTGATGAGTATATATTTTAAATAAAAATTTTAATGTAATTAAAAAGGTAGAAGAAAATATGTTCTGATTTTCTAGCAGATGTAAGAAAAGACAATATGAAACACTCATATAAACAGAACTTAAAAGTTCTGAATCTTCAATTCTGATTTATTCCCAACTGTATAATGCTGATGTCTTTTCCTTGCAGTACTTCTAGATTTCTTTAGAGCATCAGTTTCTCAGAAGTCAATTTATAATGAAAATTATGTAAAATGTGACATTAAAATCAGGCCAAATGTTAATGCTGGGTAAAAAGGCCAAAATAAAAATTAAGTCTGCAAGGCATTATAGCATGATTTACTTAGTACTAGAGAGAAGTAAACTATGAAAAGGAAAAGCAGCTATAAAAGTAATGAATGTTTTACTGAAAACATAAGGTGTTTTCTCCTCCCATTCTCATACCACGGAAACAGGCTTACTCTCAATGAAAAGCAATCATTCCACTTTAGACTGATGAACAATACAATTCTTTATGCAGCACATAATCAAGCTGTGGAATTCAATTCTATAATATATCATTGTGGTAAATAGTTTAGCAAAATCCAGGGAAAGCATTAAATGTTGCTATGAATAAGAATGACATTTACAGCCATGCTAAGTAGGTCACAAAGTTTAAAGGGCTCTCAGTCCTCTAGCAATGGGGCATAGGAGAATTTGTGTGGAGGTCAGAAAGTAATGTTCTCTCCTCTGACATTATTGTATATCATTCAAGCATTATGGGATGTTTATGTGGCTCTTTCTCAAAGCTTAGAAATAAGGTATTTACATGTACATAAAGAAAAGAAAAACTACTTAATTTTCTTCAAGATAAATATTTTTGGAGAAAAATTATCAATTATGTTCTCAATGACTGTAGTAATTATACAAAACACAAAGGACAATAAAATATTCTCCATACAGAAGAGTAAAGGAGTGGGAAAATTTGGGAGATGTGGGAAACAGGAAAGGCAAAATGGCTGGAAAACAATATACTTTGTATGGAAAAATATTTCCTTCTAAAACATAGCAAAGTTCAATCTGAAAAAATAACCCTGACTGCTATTTAACTACGTAAGTAATTAGTATCCTGATCGGTTAAATTAGAGGTTTGGACTGTTCAGTGCTTAAATTTGTTCCTCTTGTACACTGAGACATGCAAAAGAATAGTCTTAACATTATTTATAAAATACAAACTATAGCTAACCCAAATTTCAAATCAAGAGTCAAATGGAAAAAATTATTATATATTATTATAGAGAAAACTATATAGCAATGAAAATGGATAAAGAGAGCTGCATGAAGTAACAGACAACTCAAAAATATAATGTAAACCAAAGATCCCTTACAATAATATCTTTATAAAGAGAAAACATAAAATTAAACTTAAGTATTTAAGAATGGTTGCTATGTGGTAAAACTATGCAGGAAAGTAAGCAGAGGATTACTGCAAATGACAGGAGCATGGTTGTATTTGTGAGACAAGATGGTTGTAACAAGAATGTGGCAAAAGAGAGACTTCTATACTGATACAATGTTATATTTTTGATCTATGTCAATACTTACAGAGTGTTGACTTTATGATGAATCAATGATTTCCACTTCTTCACTCTCTCTCTAAACACACAAAAACACATACACACATATATGTAATTCAGAATAAGTTTCAAACAGTAAAATAAAATAAGTAGATAAGAAGACATTGTGTGAATACTGAAGAATGTCCTCAATAAAAATAAGTTATTTATTTTCCAATGTGCAATATTAGATAAAATAATCCATAGCCCTTTCTTTTTAGAAACTGACTTTTCCTGTTATGTCAGGGCAATAGTTACTGAATGAAAGTTTTGAAAATTTGAGTTTTATAAAATAGATATGATCATCTCAGCATTTTATAAACTATATAGCATGAGAGATTTATTTAATTTGCATGAAACAAAAGTGTCACATTATAGATATCAGATCAAGACAATGAGAATATTTAAAGCAAGTATCTCTGGAATACGTTCTGAGAACACTATCTTCAACAGGGAGAGCTTATGTCACAAAGAATCTTTCTAGAAGGTATAAATCAAGAAAATGTTCATTTAAAAAAATGAGTGTAGAGTTTTATTTCTTCAGACTATCCTACAGAAAAATTAAGTTTCTTTAGCATTGTTAGAATTACAGAAAATAATTTATCATCAATGAGAACTATAGGGCTCTAAAAATTACTTCTAAAAGTATGGAAATCCAAAAGCTCTAAGTATTTTCAACCTGGTACTTAACTAAATGATGAAGAAATATGTCATCTCATGGGGGAAACATCAATCATGGAAAGTTCACTGCTCTTTGAAAATCCTAATAAGTGAGTCATCCAGGTTAAGACTGCTCTGGAAATTTAGCAAGGTATTTGTTTATTATTTTCTAAGTATCTTTGACAGCAGTTGATTGAAATCAGTGAAACAACCTTTCTTTATCCACTCGCCTTACTCTTAAATTTAAATTTATACCCTTACTCACACGTGCCAGTTATTTTTGAATAATAGGAAAATTTATGCAAACTACATATTTAGGAATGACATTATTAAAATATTACCTATTTAAGGTATGTCCTAACCTTTTTATTGATAGTTTAAGAGTTGAGTCAATATAACACCAAATTTCAACAGATTCAATTTGTGATGGTTATTCACACTCAATCCACGACAACACATTTCCATTTCTCTCTTTCAAGCTGGTGACTCCATACTTCATCACCTGGGCTACCTAGTCCTCTGCATTCTGGTAGAGTTTGGCTAATGGAAGCCACCAGCAAGAAATTGCAGTGCAAGAGGAGAGAGATTTATTTTTTTTCTACTGCTCATTCCTGCCCCTTTGCTACCTTATTCTTAACCAATACCTATGGTGTCATGGAGAATTCCTTATGACTAAACAACACAAGAGGAAAACTATGTAGGTCTGGTTTAAAGATAGGTCTGCAAGAAATGCTGGCACCAGACAGAGTACAGGTTGCTGCATCTGCTGAGCAGCAATATGGATTAAGAATCACAAGTGTGTCCACATTCTTGGAATCTAGTAATTAATGATTTTCATCTTATTTTTGAGCTATTTTTCATTTTTATAAATTTTGAAAGTATAAGAAAGCACAAAATTAACCACTAATTATAATTTCTCATACTTACTTGCTACTTTTGAATGTAATGAGACAATCCATATATAGAAAGTGTTTTGTCTATTCATGTCCTGCCCACTTTTCTCCAAATAGCCCCAAGATCCCTGTTTATTAATTCATTTAAAAAATGTATTGAGTCACTGTCAAACTCTGTCTTTGGTGCCAGAGACATGAAAATAAACAACATAAAACATCTGTTCTCATGGAGTTTAGACTCTAGTGGCAGGCTGGGGGAGGTTTGGACAGAGAAAATATAAAAAGTAAAAGATATAAAAAGTCAGATTGCAATAACTGCTACATAAGAAATATTCAGCAAGTGAGAGGGAGATCTGGATGGATTTAATACTTTTTAAACTTAATTAATAATTGAAAACATATTTATATATTAAATTTTATAATATATCTTATAAATTTATATATTTATACATAATAGATATGCAGAGAACACCACCCTTATGGCAGAAAGTGAAGAGGAGCTAAAAAGCCTCTTGATGAAAGTGAAAGAGGAGACTGAAAAAGTTGGCTTAAAGCTCAACATTCAGAAAACGAAGATCATGGCATCTGGCCCCATCACTTCATGGGAAATAGATGGGGAAACAGTAGAAACAGTGTCAGACTTTATTTTTTTGAGCTCCAAAATCACTGCAGATGGTGACTGCAGCCATGAAATTAAAAGATGCTTACT
>SJXQ01011042.1:35471-114490 GCA_006408695.1 Aepyceros melampus | reverse complement strand
AAATAGATAGATAGATGTAGATATAAATATACACATTTTGGCCTTACTTAAAAAAAAACACTCATCATACACAGAAAAATATTTAGACTGAAACATTAACAACAATAATTTTAGATTACATAACTATGTGTCCTTTTTCCTTTCCTTTTTATATTCTCATTTTCTTTATTTTCTATATTATACATATATGTCTTTTTTGTTATGGTAAAAAAAAATAAAACATTAGAAATAATATAAAATGGTAGGATAGGTGACTACTTTTCTTTGCAGTTCTAACAAGCTATGAAGCTATACCAAATAAACACCAATTCCTAACTCATATATTCTATGCTTATATGCCTTAGTTGGGCTTCCAGTTATTAACAGTCATTCCATCCAAAAATGTACGCTACTTTTACTACACCACCTCCAATTTCCTCCTCCACACTACTATGCTAAATATCAGTATAGGGATCATCATCACCATCAGCGTTAGATAACCAGTTTTATTATTTCTTAGTTGTAACATTTTAATTATGTGCAGAAATAACTCAAGAAGGGCATGGACAAAATATCAAAACATTTGATCACAGAAAGACCTGTGGTTAAGCAGACGTGACAAATATTCAGTTAAATTCTACACTGTTGGTTACATATGTTGATGTTTTATTTTGGATGATGTTGAAAGCTCTTTTTAATATAGACTCATTTTATTTTTTAATTTAAATTTATTTATTTTAATTGGAGGTTAATTACTTTACAATATTGTATTGCTTTTGCCATACATCAACATGAATCCACCACGGGTGTACACGTGTTCCCCATCCTGAACCCCCCTCCCTCCTCCCTCCCCATACCATCCCTTTGGGTCATCCCAGTGCACCAGCCCCAACCATCCTGTATCCTGCATTGAACTTGGACTGGCGATTCATTTCTTATATGATATACATGTTTCAATGCCATTCTCCCAAATCATCCCACCCTCTCCCTCTCCCACAGAGTCCAAAAGACTGTTCTATACATCTGTGTCTCTTTTGCTGTCTTGCATACAGGGTTATTGTTACCATCTTTCTAAATTCCATATACATGGGTTAGTATAGTGTATTTCATTAAGAATGAAAGCTCCTGAGAAATGGAACTTTACATTTTCTAATCTCAAAGTAAAGTAACATCTTTGAAAATATATCTGTAGCATCTAACATGATTCTAAGTGTCATGGAATTTTGTAAAAGTAAACACCTTATTTCTCCATTTACTTTTACCTTACTGGATCCCTCACTCACTCACTCAGTCACTCAAATCGTGTCTGACTCTTTGTGACCCCATGGACACCAGGCTCCTCCATCTGTGGGATTTTCTAGGCAAGGGTACTGGAGTGGGTTGCCATTTCCGTCTCCAGGGAATCTTCCCGACCCAGGGATCAAACCCAGGTCTCCCACAATGTAGACAGACGCTTTACTGTCTGAGCCACCAGGGAGGTCCTTACTGGATCCCTATCAACACCAAAAAGATGTGATATATGTATACGAAAAAAAGTGAAAGAGTCAGTTGCTCAGTCGTATCTGACTCTTTGAGACCCCATGGACTATAGCTTCCAGGCTCCTTTGTCCATGGAATTATCCAGGCAAGAATACTGGAGTGGGTTGCCATTTCCTTCTCCAGGGATCTTCCCAACCCAGGGATCAAACCCTGGTCTCTCGCATTGCAGGCAGATCCTTTACTATCTGAGCCACCATACATAAACACAAACACACACATACATATATATGTGTGTGTGTATACATATTTATTTATTTATTTTATTCTAAGGAAGTCAAGAAAGGGATTCTGAGCAATTTTTTGAAGATATCCTAGTATACAATGAAGAAGGAGAGAGAGGAGACGAAAGGAAAGAAGAAAAGGACAACATAAAGTTAAGGTTGTTTTTCCATTCAGTTTGTTCAAATACTCTTTATGATCGGTTAATATGAATGGATCAGATTGCCAATATCTGTTGGATCATTGAAAAAGCAAGAGAGTTCCAGAAAAAAACATCTACTTCTGCTTCACTGACTACACCAAAGCCTTTGACTGTGTGGATCACAATACTGTGGAAAATACTTAAAGAGATGAGAATAACAGACCACCTGACCTGCCTCCTGAGAAATTTGTATTCAAGTCAAGAAGCAATAGAACTGGACATGGAACAACAGACTAGTTCCAAATCGGGAATGGAGTACGTCAAGGCTATATATTGTCACCCTGCTTATTTAACTTATATGCAGAGTACATCAAGTGAAATGCTGGACTGGATGAAGCACAAGCTGGAATCAAGATTGCCGGGAGAAATATCAATAACCTGAGATATGCAGATGACACCATCCTTATGGCAGAAAGTGAAGAAGAACTAAAGAGCCTCTTGATGAAAGTGAAAGAGAGTGAAAAAGTTGGCTTAAAGCTCAAGATTCAGAAAACTAAGATCATGGCATCTGTCCCATCACTTCATGGCAAAAGAGATGGGGAAACAATGGCAACAGTGACAGACTTTATTTTTCTGGGCTCAAAATCACTGCAGATGGTGATTGCAGCCATGAAATTAAAAGACGCTTACTCCTTGGAAGGAAAGTTATGACCACCTAGACAGCATATTAAAAAGCAAAGACATTACCTTGCCAACAAAGGTCTGTCTAATCAAAGCTATGGTTTTTCCAGTAGTCATGTATGGATGTGAGAGTTGGACTATAAAACCAAGCGCCGAAGAATTGATGCTCTTGAACTGTGGTGTTGGAGAAGACTCTTGAGAGTCCCTTGATCCAATCAGTCCATCCTAAAGGAAATTAGTCCTGAATAGTCATTGGAAGGACTGATGCTGAAGCTGAAGGTCCAATACTTTGGCCACCTGATGCAAAGAGGTGACTCATTTGAAAAGACCCTGATGCTGGGAAAGATTGAAGGTGGGAAGAGAATGGGACAACAGAGGATGGCATGTTGGATGGCATCACTGACTCAGTGGATATAAGTTTGAGTAAACTTTGGGAGTTGGTGATGGACAGGGAAGCCTGACAGTAGATGGACAGGGAAGCCTGCTGCAGTCCATGGGGTCGCAAAGAGTCGGACATGACTGAGTGAGTGAACTGAACTGAACTGAATATGAATGGAAGGAAGACAAAACATTCTATATAATCACTGTTTAAACTATTGTTTTTGTTTTAACATCGTGCTTAAGCAAATCCATTGTTCAAATAAATAAAGACCATTAGAGTCACAGAAACTGAAATACTTGGATTTACGTAAATATTGGTAATATAACAGAAGCATATTTGAATTATGTTCTAATTATATTAATTAAATCCTTAATGGTTATTGTAGAATATCCAGAAAATAATAAAGGAATATACAGGAAATAAAATGATAGTAATTTCATAAATAAAAATTGACAGTATAATTCTGAATATTTGTCATATGTCCTTTCAGTTTAACTGTTTTGAAACATTTTCTTTCGAATAATTATTTTTAAATACAAAGTATGTATTTCCAAAGTGCTAGACAAGACGATACTATCAGTTTCTTTGAAAAGCATGCCATAATCTTGCCATTTTCCTGGAAACAGACGTTGTCTTTTTGCAAGCTCACTCCTATCATCTGTGAAGCCCTGAAAAGAGTATAAGTAGAAAACGAATGCCATAAGTTGTAATATTTTAAAACACTCAAGTTAAAAAGAACTTCTAAAAGAACTGCTGTTAACTTCAAAAATATATAAAATACATGAGTGAAATCATACAGTATTTTCTGATTTGTTTCACTTAGCATAATAACCTCAGGTTCCATCCACGTTTTCACACATGGCAAGATATAAATTTTATGGTGACAAATGGAAACTAAAGTTTTGATGGTGAGCACACTATAGGGTATTTAGAAGTAGAAATATAATGTTGTACACATG
Organism: Aepyceros melampus; assembly: GCA_006408695.1. Lineage (NCBI taxonomy): Eukaryota > Metazoa > Chordata > Mammalia > Artiodactyla > Bovidae > Aepyceros > Aepyceros melampus. The sequence continues at coordinate 110,589 of SJXQ01011042.1, read as the reverse complement.
AAACATATAATGTTATAAATCAGTGTTACTTCAATAAAAAATAAACTCAAAATTATAAATACAAAAAAATTGTGTTAAGCTCTTGGCTTCATTTGACTAAGAGTCACAAAATAACAAAGACAATAAAGTTTAATTAGTCCTGTTACATGTAGGAAGCCTAGCAATGTTTAGCTGAGCAATATCCCAGGTGGCTCAAATGGTAAAGAATCTGTCTGTATTGCAGGAGATCCGGATTTAATCCCTGGGTCGGGAAGATCCATTTGAAGAAAGGAATGTCAACCCACTTCAGTATTCTTGCCTAGGAAATCAAATGCACAGAGGAGCCTGGCGGCCGCAAAAAGTAGAACACGACTGAGAGACTAGAACTTTCAAGACATAATTCATCAGTTATTTTTACATCTATTCTATAAAATATATATACTTGCCTTTATATCAGCCAAAGTACTACTTGTGTTATAACTGAATTTTTACATAATCTGTGTTATATTAAGTCAAGAAAATTAAAAGATGCAATTGCATTCAAAGCATAAATAATTTGAAATATTTTCACTGAAAATATGAATGCTAGGAAATATAAGAATAAAACAACTGGAATTATTTTCTTATGATTTAAAATATTTTCCTCCTAATATATTTAAAATTGTCTATTAAGGTAAAAGACAACCCACACTTCATATTTAATGAAACAAAATTATTTTAAACAGGTAAAATTTTAGATTTACTTTTCAAAATGTAGTACATTTTAATGTATCTTCTGTAATAACCAAATTATAATAGCTGGTGACACTTAGATGTCCCCTAAGAAACATTTTGTCTATTTTGTGATATTTGCGACTTTGTAGAGCCCAGGGCTCTACACTATTCTTACTCAAACTATTCTTAGTTTAAGGGAAATACAGCCATTTTGGTTTAATTTTTATGTTTTCATGAGTGAATTGTAGCATTTTTTATTACATTTATTATTTTGTACATTTTCTGTTGGAGTGGTTATCTCCTGTTTAACTGCTTTAACGCTTTTGTCCTTATTTTTGAGATCTGGATGACAACCTTTCAAACCTTAGTGTGTGATTTTACACTTTATTTTTGGCCTAAAAGACAGCTTAGGAATTTAAAGTGTACCATATTTAAAATGCATCATTTTGGATCATCCCCGTGAACCAGTCCCAAACATCCTGTATCCTGTATCGAACACAGACTGGCGATTCGTTTCTTACATGATAGTATACACGTTTCAGTGCCATTATCCCAAATCATCCCACCCTCTCCCTCTCCCAGAGTCCAAAAGTCCGTTCTATTCATCTGTGTCTCTTTTTCTGTCTCACATACAGGGTTATCATTATCATGTTTCTAAATTCCATATATATGTGTTAGTATACTGTATTGGTGTTTTTCTTTCTGGCTTACTTCACTCTGTATAATCGGCTCCAGTTTCATCCATCTCATTAGAACTGATTCAAATGTATTCTTTTTAATGGCTGAGTAATACTCCATTGTGTATATGTACCACAGCCAGAGAGATGATATGGGGTGGGAGGTGGGAGAGGGGTTCAGGATTGGGAACTCATGTACACCCGAGACAGATTCATGTCAACGTATGGCAAAACCAATACAGTAATGTAAAGTAAAATAAAGTAAAAATAAAAATTAAAAAAAAAGCTTTAGAAAAACTAGACAACGTTTTTGCCTAAATAAGTCCTCTGACTATTTCATCATATTCTTAATCTGGATCTTGGAAAGAAAATAGTGTAGTCAAATCACATTACTTTTACTAATTGAGTAAAGGAGAAAAGTATAATGCAGAGCCTAAATAAATGCAGATTGAATGCTGAAAAATAAATGCATCATTCTAATTATTCACTTATTCACCTTTAGACACTTTTTATTCAACCAAAGTGAATTATTCACAGCCTGTATTATGAAGTTCAAAATGATATAAAAATCACACAAAATACATTTGGAGGCTTTAATTCAAGCAAAAAGACACCAATCGTATATCATTTAGTGGAGATTTAGCCAAGAAGTTTTCACAGAGCCACAAGCAGAAATCATAAAACAAGAAGTGATATCAAAGACTTACAACATGTATAAAGTGTATTTCTAAAGTACAGTGTGCTGGAACACAACCATTTCAACTATATATCAATCAACATTAATAGCCACAGGTACACATTTTTATTTTGTCATGAGTGGATATGAAATATGTGCTGTTATCAGCTGGGGGCTTAGAGGGTTAGATAGCTTTAAAGGCTGTGAGAGTTTAAAGGCACTCTGTGACCATTTGCAATTTATTTGTTGCATTTGTTGCCATGTTGGGAGATTTATCCTGATTTTTTTTCATACAATAACACAAAACAAGGAAGCAGGTGTTTATTGGCATTTACATCTTTCCATAAAGCTACAGAAAATTGATACTTTCCAATTATTCATTAATTGGCTAAACTTTTAATAAACTAGACACACTGATATTTTATGATATTCTCTGATATCTTCTGCTTGAAGGTAGCAGTACAGTTTTACTGAACTGTTCCAGCAGAGATTCAAACAACATATTGGTCTAGATGTTCACGTACAGCCAACAAATTTTTCCTATATTCATCTTTTCACACTCTCATAATAACATCATCTATGAAGACACTAGTTTGAGGGCTGTTCTTTCTTAAACATAACCTTTTATCTTTAATGTCCACGCATAGTGGACTGTTCCTCCTTTCTATATTTGGAAATGAAATTCAATGCATAATGATAATTTGCCTAGTTTAGAGCATTAAGGTGCTAGCCAATAAAAAACTTCCTAAATGTACACTATTGTAGCAGACCATTTCTTATTTCATGTCATGTTCATATTCTGAACTACCAGTTTCAGTTGCCCTTACTCAGACAGCATTATTTCTTCAGCTTAGCAATATATTTCTGAAGGATGCAGACCATACATCACATCTTTCACTTCAGTGTGTCTATCTTCTTCAGTGCCTAGCATTAAGGTATGCACATTACAGAAGCTCTGTAAAAATCTTATGAATAAATGAAGAATCCTATGCAATATATTAATAACTTGAGAAACACAAGAAAAATTATTTAACAAAAATCTTTGTCTCTAACTTGTATGAAGAAGTGGGGAAGTCTATTCACCAATTTTTTTTAATGAATATTAGTTATAAGAGAAATTGTTAAAGTGAGTGTAGGGACCCTCCACATTGATGGACATTCATCACATGTGGACATTCATCCACAATGATGAATGTAATATCATCACTCTACATGATATTACATGTTTGGAGAGCAGAGGTAGAAATTCTGGACATGCCTCTCCAAGATGGTGGATAATGGTTGTTGTTGTTTAGTCACTTAGTCGTGTCTGACTCTTTGCGACCCCATAGACTATAGCCCATCAGGTTCCTCTCCCTATGGGATTTCCAAGGCAAGAATACTGGAGTGGGTTTCCATTCCCTTCTCCAGAGGATCTTCCCAACCCAGGATCAAACCATGTCTCCTGCACTGGCAGGCAGATTCCTTCCTGCTGAGCCATCGGGGAAGCCTGGTGGGTAAACCGGAGGAAGGAAAAAAAAAAAAAAAAACAGCCTGATGGATAACAAATTCAGTGGAGAGTACTGAAGAGTAGATTTTAAAGTAAAGAGGTTATGCTATCTTTCTTAGCAACTTTGGTAAGTTTGGAAATTTAGGGAGAATAAAGATGCTTAACCAGTAGGTTTAGAAGATTTTTGTGTGTGTGTGTGAAGCATTAAGTGAAACTTGTACACAGCTTCCATTAAGAAAATTTAAACTAGACATACATATTGGGTCAGATGTCTAAAGTCAGATGGCTGTGAGGCTGAACCTGATTCTATTTGAGTTCTATGGAGGTGGGGCTCTCATCTGAGAATTTGTATATGCTATGCAAAATCTTGTTGCACTTAAGGATATAATAATTGAAATGAGCTAAAACCACATTCTTCACTCTTACCAACCTCTCTTGCAAGGTAATTAGTGTAAGACTGGAGTTCATCAGACTTAGAATATTAAGTTTCACAGGATACAACTGATGGGTAAAAGATATTGTATAACTGATAGAGGAGACTGCTTAACCTTAGATGAAAAATTTTAGCTGTATGGTGGCCACTAAATTAAAGAAGTCTTTGTTAATGCTTCATGAGGTTGAAGATTATTTTTCTTCTTAAAGTAATACATATACATATATATAATTTTATACCATGTACTAGTGTTTTATTATGCTCTACTGTTATTGTTCAGTCACTAAGTCATGTCAGACTCTTTGCAACCTAATGAATTGCAGAACACCAGACTTCCCTGTCCTTCACTATCTCCCTGAGTTTGCTCAAAATATATATTGTACTAGTATTTTTAGATTTGGGGATTTGGAGTCCTGAAGACTTTGGAAATACTGACTCATATCCTTTTTATGGAAAGATCTTTACTGAAGCTGGAATATGTGGGTTAAATTCATCCTTGTACATCTACCAAAATAGCAGAAGCACTGCCCTTATACATTCAGATCAGGGTAACTCGGACAGGAAGACACTAGCTATGGGTTATTAGAAAGGGGCTCTAATGAAGCAGGTTCTTGCAGGCACGTTTTACAATGAATATGTACTGAATAATCTTGTACCTCGTTCATAAATAAGAGAGACATACCTGAATTCTCACCACTGATGGAGCTAAACAAGACTGAAGAATGAGAGACTAGAGGAGTAGTGCTTTGAAGAAAACAAACAGTAAGATGATAGGGGAAACTTAAGTACAGAGAATGTTACACATCTCTCTCAAACTCTTAAAACTGGATGCATTCCCAGGGATCTCCAAACCTGTCCAAAGGTGCATTTTCCAAACTTTTTACTGATCTCTTTAAGATCTGGTAGAATTAAGATTGATAGACATAACTGACTTAACTTGGCACCACCTTCTGAGTTCCTTGAGGAAAATTCCTTCCCAGTAGATGAAGAAAAGAAGGCATGGGCTTGGTATAAAGAAAGTGACAAAGAAATAGTATGTTTTTATTTTGGAAGAGATAAGAAACATTAACTGTCCTAAGACTTCAATGCTGCTGCTGCTGCTGCTGCTAAGTTGCATCAGTCGTGTCCGACACATTATTTCCTATGCCCAATAATGTATCTTTTCAAGTTCAAATGTTGTGTGACTTTTTTCTTTAGATTTTGGTAAATTATATTTTCCAGTAGCTCATCATTTCTCTAGTGATTTTTTTTTCCTTTGTAAACTAGTCCTAATCAAGCAACAATTAGAATATTAAATTTAAATTTTTTCTGAGAAGTCAAAATATAGCCTTTTTATCTGTTTTCATGCACTTTAACCCTAAAAAACCTCTTAGATGCTGAAAGAGGGTCCGTTTACTCATCTTATACCCAACATTCTAATTACAGTAGTTTGATTTTCTGATTCCCCAAACTATAGTATATTGAAAGTGAAAGTGTTAGTGGCTCAGTCCTGTCTAACTCTTTGCAACTCCATGGACTATAGCCTGCTAGGCTCCCCTGTCCACGGAATTTTCCAAGCAAGAATACTGGAGTGGGTTGCCATTCCTTTCTCCAGGAGATCTTCCTGACCCAGGCATCGAACCAGATCTCTCACATTGCAGGCAGATTCTTTACCATCTGAGCCACCAGGGATAGCATATAAGAAACATCAAATTAGAGAACAAAGGGACTTTGAGCAGCAAGAATACATGTATAAAAAGATGTCAGCTGACAATATGAAATCTAGGACAGAGACCAGGAATATATTTTAAAAGATATTAGGATGTATACCCAGAAGTTGAATTGCTGGATCATATGGTAATTCTATTTCTAATTTTTTGAGGAACTTCCATACTGTTTCCATAGTGGCTGTAACTATTTACATTCCCACCAACAGTGTACAGGAGTTTCCTTTTCTCCACACCCTCTCCAGCACTTGTTATCTCTCTTTTTTTAAAATAATAGATATTCTAACAGGTGGGAGGTGTGATACCTCATTGCAGTTTTGATTTGCACTTCTCTAATAATTAATGATGTTGAGCAACTTATCATGTCCCTATTGACCATATGAGTATTTTCTTTGACAAAATGTCTATTCAAGTCCTTTGCCCATTTTTAATTGGATTATTTGGGGCTGTTTGTTGTTACTGAGTTGTTAATTGCAGCATTACTTACAGTAACCATAACATGGAGCCAAACTAAATGTCCATTGATGAATGCATAAAGGAAATGTGGTAAATATAGAATAGAATGTTAACCACAAAAAAAGAAGGAAATCTTGCCACTTGCAACAACATGGATGGAACTTGAGGACATTATGCTAAGTGAAATAAGTCAGATAAAGAAAGAAATACTGTATGGTATCGCTTATACATGGAATCCAAAAAAAAAAAAAAGAAATTCATATAAATAGAGAAAAATTGGTGCTTGCCAGAGGGGAGAATGGAGGATGGGAGATTGAATGAGGTGGTCAAAAGGTGCAAACTTCCCATTATAAGGTAAGTAAGTTCTGGGGACATAATGTGCAGCATGATGCTATAGTTAATATTGTATTGTATACTGGAAAGTTTCAAGAGAGTAGATCTTAAAAGTTACCATCACAAGAAAGAAAAATTATAACTAAAGTGATGGATGTTAACTAAAGTTATGTGATAATAATTTTGTAATATATACATATAGCAAATCATTATGTAGTATACTTTAAACTTATACAATGTTATATGTCAATTATACCTCAATAAAATTGGAAAAAAAGATATTAGGGGCTTGAAAAACAGAGCTATGTAAAATCAGTACAACTGAAATTATTTTAAATTATGACAAAATACTGCTGTTTACTATGCTATTTAAAAAGACAAAGAAGAAGGATTAAACAGTTCAGACAGCTTACATCAGAATAGCAAACAAATAATATGGGTTTAATTTTTATGTACTGGATAAAACTAAACTTCAATAATTCTAAAAATAGTGTTGTAAGACCTGAGTGGTATCACAATTAATGAAGTATGACTTCTTCTGAAGTATTTTTTTCATGAATCCTTTCCAACATGGAATACACAATTTCGTCTGAGATTTGTTCAATTATTTTCTAGAAAAGAGCTTCACTGGTTGTCATTGTCTTTTATAGAGTCTTCTAAGGTGAGCTAAGTCTCTTCAACAAGATCTATGATTATTTAACAGAGAATTATTTAATCTTCAACTGGGCTTCACAGTGTTTTCACTTTGAATACTAACCTACCATGACAGAGGCAAGATCCAGCACTCTTGCTGCATTTGAACCACGGTGTTTAACTCAGTGGAAGTCATCTTTTGCACATATTTTCACAAATACTCATGATTTTCTTTGCTATACTGAATTTAATTTTCTTTTGAAGCCCCATTCCAGTATTTCTTCACTGTATTATGTTTGGTAATTTTTTCCAAGTCTTATTTCTTTATTGCTTTAACTGAATTATTTTTAGTTTTTGTTTCCTCTTCTTTCATTTGTTTTAATCACCATTTAAATACTTTAGTAACTTTACCAAGATAATGGATAAAAAATGAAATACAATTCAGAAATATGTGTTAGAATCAAATAAGTAATTCATCTCTTAAATTAATATGGTTAAGAAGTTCTTTGTTTTAGGGGAAAAATAGCTTATATGTTGTATGTTACAGAAAACAGTTTAATTTAAACTTTATATGTTTTACCTTTAGTAAATATATAAAACCGTATGTCTCTTAACAAGATTACTAGCATATTTTTGAAGCAATTCTATTTTAAGTTGTACTCATATTTCAAGTAAAAGACTTTACTTTGGTCTCAGAGTTAAACAATCAATTTTTTTCTGCACAAAAACTGTTTTCAAGATTGTTAATTTCTTATATATAAAATATAACCAATTAAATAGGTAATGTTACTAAATGTTTTAAGTCTTTTACATACTGACCATATAGATCTTGGTATCATATTGTAACAAAATAGAAGTAGTTTCAACTATTAATACTGATAAATTATATAATCTGGTGGATATTGTTTCACTTTTTGCTTTACTTCCTAAATTTTCATTTATTCATTTATTTCTATTGATGCATAATTGACTTAGTTTCATGTATACAACATAGTGATTTGATATTTACAGATTACACACTATACAAAGTTATTACAATTTACTGACTATATTCCCCGTGCTGTACTTTACATCTTCGTGATATCTGTTTTATAACTGGATGTTTGTATCTCTTAATCCTCATCCCCTATTTGGCCCATCCCTCTATTCCCATCTCATCTGGTAACCACAAGTTTGTTCTCTGTTTCTGTTTTGTTGTATTTGTTTTTATGTTGTTGTTGTTGTTTTAGATTCCACATATAAGTGAAACATACAGTATTTGTCTGACTTTAGTTAAATTTCTTTTGAATATACATAACGGGCAATAACTCTAGTTAAATTAAGCAACAACATATCTTTACAGGATGGATACTTGGGTTTATCCCAAATTCAAAGGGAGTCCTAAGGGAAAATCAGAACTGGGAATTTAAAAAGTTATAGGATGCTTGGGGCTGGTGCACTGAGATGACCCAGAGGGATGGTACAGGGAGGGAGGAGGGAGGGGGGTTCAGGATGGGGAACACATGTATACCTGTGGTGGATTCACGTTTATGTATGGCAAAACCAATACAATATTGTAAAGTAATTAACCTCCAATTAAAATAAATAAATTTATATTTAAAAAAGTTATAGACATAAAGGTGACCCTCTTCCATTCCATTTTTCTGCTTCTCCATCTGCTTCATTCTTATTATCCTGAACATCATTTTCTTTGCAACTTTTTGCAAATAAGCCTGAAGAAGTCTCCTCTAAGAATGATGAGTCTCTCAGTTCCAACATTTACAGAACCTAACTGCATGGCAATTTCCCATTCCTAGGAAAATCTAATTAAATCAGCCAGGCCCCATGTCAAACGCTGGTCTAATCAAAAGTACACAGAACCATATCACACACTGTTACTGTGGCTTCAGTTGCCCACACAATGAGACACAGGGACTGGGGCAATACTTCATTGAAGAAGGGAGTTCTCTTAATCAGAACTGACATCCCCAAAGTTATTGCTGTATCTATATTGTTACAGTTGTTAATCAGAAGAAGTAATGAGACTGACTATTCAACAGGTATTGTGCTTCTACCATGTGCCACAAGAACTATGGCCAAGCCTCCCAGCCATAATTTCCTGTTTTCTTCACATGACCCTTATTTTTATTTTATTCAAGAAGAAACTAAAAATTAATAGTGGCTAAATATTGTGCTGAAACTCTCTCAGAATGCTGTGAAAAGATGCCACAGAGTTATAGAATGTAAATTTATTTAATGGAAAAGAGGCAAATGCTTATGAAGGCAGAGGATAGCACCTGATCCCAGAAAAGATTTCACAGATCTCTGTGTTTCTGATAAGGAGGCATAGCTATGGGAAATTTCACTGGAATTAACACTGTCATTCTCATAGCAGTTTTATCTCCTTTAGGTCTCCTGTTGACAACTGACTATTCTGCAGATTCTACAACCCATTCACCAGCTAGAAAACAGCTGGTATAAAACAACTGAAATAAATTCCTATGTGTCCAGTGCAAGCTGAAGTGAATCAAAAACCAGTCTTCCAGATGTGTCTCCTGGCAGGTCCCTCAAATGCTTATGGTCTATCATCAGCATTTCCATCCTCAGGTCACCAGATTCCCTGCCAAATGACTCTTGGTTTTACTGCTAAAGCTTAATACATATGTCTAATGCTTTTAAACAAAATTTATATAGCTACTCTTTTATAATAAGAAGTCAAATCACTGCTGTCCAGTAGAGAATAATAATTTCTAGCTTATGCACTCACATCGAATCACCTTAAAGTAATAGAATCCAGGCACCCCAGAGCTAAAGTTTAATTAAGTTGTCTGATAGTAGATTGCTATATTTTGTCATCATTCAATTCTGCCTCTATCAACATAATGCTTTATTGTTCCCTATTACAAACCCTGCTCATTATTTATTGTTAAAGATTCAATAGCTGAATTTACACTCTGTCACAATAAATCAAGCTCACCCAGCTAATGCAGCATTAAAATGAAATCAGGCTTGCAATATTGTTAAGCTATATATATTAAAGTGTTCGGGTGGACAACACAAATCAGGCATTCCAAAACTCTCAAGTCACATATACCATACCATCAAAAACTCTGCATTGAATGCCTCTAGGTTTCACGGGACTAATCCAAGTGCTCTGAAATTATCAGATAAAATAAAAAACACATGCATACTAAATGCATACTCTTAAGATGAAATTTTGAAAAACATACGTAAGAATCTACACCTATATGCCTAAATGTGGGATCTGAATATGAGTGCTCAATATTGTTTGCATAATGCTGGTGTCATAGCAAATGTAATATATATATATCATACACATATGTATATGTACACACATAAAAATTATATGTAATGTTTATTAACAAGATATACATCTTTATGTTTAAAGTATTTAATGGGAAAATCAGTGTACAGTGCTGCAATCATTTATTTGCAATGATATCTTTCCTTTTATGGGATTTGTCCATACTTTGATGGGTTGAGTTTAGCACATTTTTGAGGAAAGTGCTATCACAGAAGGAACAAACAAACAGAAGCTTCTAAAAACGTGTACCCCAATGTTCATCGCAGAACTGCTTATAATAGCCAGGACATGCAAGCAACCTAGATGTCCATCAGAAGATGAATGGATAAGAAAGCTGTGGTACATATACACAATGGAGAATTACCCAGCCATTAAAAGCAATACATTTGAATCAGTTCTAATGAGGTGGATGAAACTGGAACTTATTATACAGAGTGAAGTAAGCCAAAAAGAAAACCACCAATACAGTATACTAAAACATATATATGGAATTTAGAAAGATGGTAACGATAACCCTCTATGCAAGACAGCAAAAGAGACACAGATGTATAGAACATTGTTTGGACTCTGTGGGAGGAGAGGGTGGGATGATTTGGGAGAATGGTATTGAAACATGTATAATATCATATATGAAACAAATTGCCAGTCCAGGTTTGATGCATGATAGGTACGACCCAGAGGGATGGTATGGGGAGAGAGGAGGGAGGGGGGTTCAGGATGGGGAACACATGTATATCTGTGGTGGATTCATGTTGATGTATGGCAAAACCAAAACAATATTGTAAAGTAATTAACCTCCAATTAAAATAAATAAATTTATATTAAAAAAAAATTTTTTTTTAATGCCTCTCCTTCCTGGCCAAGAGATATCAAAATTATCAGTGTATCTGTAGGGGAGGCTAGAAAGTAGTGCCTCCTTTAAAGATCTACAAGGAAAGTGGTCCCTATTTTATTTCTGTTTAATTCACCAGTCTGGGCCTTGCAGAAATTGGACGGATCCAAGAAGATGACTGTAGACTATTTGTAGACTTCAACAAGTAGTAGCCTTGATTGCAACTGCTGTGCTGGACATGGTATGGTTGTTAGAACAGATTAATATGGCCTCAGGTACGTGGTATGTGACCATTGATTTGGAAAATGTGTTCTTTCTATTTTAATCAGAAAAGAAGATCAGTAGAAGTTTGAAATCATGTGGAACAGACAAATGAATTCATTAGTAGTTTTGCCTCAGGGCTATGTTAACTCTACTGCTCCATTATAATAAAGTCTAAAGATCTCTACTCTGTCTGGATATCCCACAGAATATCACATTGATTCATTACATCAATAATATGTTGAACAGGCAGGATAACCAAGAAGCGGCTATCACAGTTGGCACCTTGGTAAAACATGTACAATCCGAAGGATGGGATATAAATCTGAGGAAGATGCAGGAGCCCAAAATATCTAACTGATTTTTCTAGATCCAGGGCCAAGACATATCCCCCAAAGTAAAAGAGAAGTGCAGTGCTTCTCTTCAGGTTCTGTAGGCAACACACTCCATACAAAGTACTGTTTCAGCCCATATACTAGGTGACAAAAAATCTGCTGGCTTTGAGTGGGGCCCAAAGTAAAAGAAGTTTTCTGCAGCAAGTCTAAGCTATATAGAGCAAGCATCTGTGCTTTCTGGGCTATGTGGTTTGCTGGACCTCATGATGCTAGAGGTATCAGTGGTGGGGAAAGATGCTGTGTTAGAGAGAAGAAAGATACTGTCCCCCAAAAAGAAATTAAAGTATTGTTTTCCTCAAAAGGGAAAAGATGCTACACATGAAAGAACAAACAAATGTTCAACTCATCTCTATTGTAGTCATTTTTTGTGTGTGTAAAGATTTTTGATTCTTGGTTGGTTTATATCTAAAAGGCCATTTTTTTCTCCAAATGAATACTTTTAAAACTCTAGAAAATATTTGAACATAATGAGTCAGAATCATTTTAAAAACATTGTTTACCACATGATGTTGAATGTTAACAAAATGACTATGCCATGTGAACACTTTCAAACTTTTGCTGCATCAATATATTTTATCAAAGATACAATAAAAACTGAAACGTTTATTAAAAATACCTATTTTTGAAATTTTGCTCTGCACTGTAACCAAACCTGTAAATAAAATATTTCATAGCAGATCACAATCCAATTAATATATATCTTTAATTTGAAAAACTGAGCAAGATATAGATTCACTGATCCCTGACTTTGCAATGTAATACATCTACACTATATGCTAACTCTTCAGCATAATTCTAATAAGTATAAAACTTTTGTTCATTATCACTTTTAAGCTTTTGTAATTAATTCTGAATAGAATCACTGAAAAAAATAGATCAGAATAGATTATTAAAATCTAAGCTCCATTTGCGTAGTACATCATGAGAAACGCTGGACTGGAAGAAACACAAGCTGGAATCAAGATTGCGGGGAGAAATATCAATAACCTCAGATATGCAGATGACACCACCCTTATGGCAGAAAGTGAAGAGGAACTAAAAAGCCTCTTGATGAAAGTGAAAGAGGAGAGTGAAAAAGTTGGCTTTAAGTTCAACATTCAGAAAACGAAGATATGGCATCTGGCCCCATCACTTCATGGGAAATAGATGGGGAAACAGTAGAAACAGTATCAGACTTTACTTTTTGGGCTCCAAAATCACTGCAGATGGTGACTGCAGCCATGAAATTAAAAAACGCTTACTCCTTGGAAGGTAAGTTATGACCAACCTAGATAGTATATTCAAAAGCAGAGACATTACTTTGCCGACTAAGGTCTGTCTAGTCAAGGCTATGGTTTTTCCTGTGGTCATGTATGGATGTGAGAGTTGGACTGTGAAGAAGGCTGAGCGCCAAAGAATTGATGCTTTTGAACTGTGGTGTTGGAGAAGATTCTTGAGAGTCCCTTGGACTGCAAGGAGATCCAATCAGTCCATTCTGAGGGAGATCAACCCTGGGATTTCTTTGGAAGGAATGATGCTAAAGCTGAAGCTCCAGTACTTTGGCCACCTCATGCGAAGAGTTGACTCACTAGAAAAGACCCTGATGCTGAGAAAGATTGAAGGCGGGAGGAGAAGGGGCTGACAGAGGATGAGATGGTTGGATGGCATCACTGATTCGATGGACATGAGGTTGAGTAAGCTCTGGGAGTTGGTGATGGACAGGGAAGCCTGGCATGCTACAGTCCATGGGGTCACAAAGAGTTGGACACGACTGACCGAGCTAAACTGAATACCAGTTACAAGGCTTCAGAAACTTTCCACTTCTAACAAGGCCACTTTCCTGACCAGGGAGTTCCTCTGTATCTTAGTTACATAGATTTCCTCTGCTCTTCATTATAAATACACAGCTATTTAGAGATTTGGGAGGAAGGTTCCTCCTATCTAGTATAATGTGATGTGTGAAGACCTATGCCCAGCCTTCACTGTGGCATACGGAGAGTTCAGGGGGAAATATGTGTGTTCTACATTTTTCTGCTTTTAAGTTCTCTCCCAATAAATCCTCTTTTATATCTGCACCACATGATGCTTCGCCTGACACAGTTTAAACATTTTCTTTCATGGAGTTTTGAAAACTGTGAATTGGGTCACATGATTCACATTTTTATATTGCAATCAATATGGCTCACTAATTGGCTTACTCAGGATCATGATACATTTGGGAACATAAAAGCATGTTGAAAAATAAGTTTCCATTATTTTACCTCTCTTATTAAGATTATAAGTTTCTATTGCAAACCATCTACTAATATTTTCATATCCCCCAAATATCCAGTTGTCAGCCATCTAGTGACTAGTCCACACATTAGATAGCTGCTTATTTATTAAATATTTTATACTTAGAGTCTTTTTTAAAAAGCATTTCCTCTGCATGACTTAGGAAAAAAAGAGTGAGTCATCACTTTTGATGGGACAAGAGAACTAAATAATTACATCAAGAGATGTTCATTAAAAAAGTATAATGCTAACTAGATTTCCCTGGTCACTCAGACTGTGAAGAATCTGTCTGTCGATGAAGGAGACCCAGCTTGTAATCTTGGGTCACGAAGATCCCATGGAGAAGGGAATGGCAACCCACTCCAGTATTCTTGCCTGGAGAATTCCATGGGCAGAGGAGTTTGGTGGGCCACGGTAGTCCATGGGGTCGCAAAGAGTTGAACATGACTGAGTGACTAACACTTTCACTTTCATAATGCCAACTAAATAATGTGAAACATATATAGACACTATTTCAAAAATAAAACAAATTTTTGTGTGCAAGTTCTGTTATTTACAGTTCTAATATATGGCAGCATTCTACATTTTGATATCATATGGTTTAGAAACTTCATAGAAGTTGCTTAGGTACATTATTCTATTCCATGATTGGTTGAAGACAGTTATAAAGCTACTAGAAAAATACAGAAGCTTGGAAAAAACAATAAAATATGTAGAATGCATTTTCAAAATAAAATCACAGAATTAAGTTTGAAGGGCACACACATCATACACACACACATATATAGTGATCATCTGAATAATACACAGTGGAATGAAAGACATTAATTTCCCATTTGTCACAATGAGATCATAACCTAGATTTTAAAAAGGATACACAAGAAAGAAAGAAGTTACAAAGAATAAAAACTGTAGCACATGAAGAAATGCAGTGCGTGGAGGCAATATACTGTAAGAGGATGGTATATTAGAATAGAAAAGAAGAAATGTAACTTGGACTTAGTTTATTATCTGCAGAATATTCATCCTCAGAGAAACACAATTTCTATATCAGCAAAATGGAAATTATAGTAAAACCTTCATTGGCTTTTTAGGTACATTTGAGACAAGTAAACATTACACCTTTGCTGGGATTAGATACAGACACACCTCCAGATGTGCACATCCACACAGTTACGCATCTTGGAGCATGGAGTCTTTGTGTTAATTAGAAAAGATGGCCCTTACTCCAAGTAGCTGCAACTCTACCCCATGAACCAAGTGATGTTTAGAAGAGTTTGGAATTGATTTTTAACCCCCACTTGCCCTCTCTGCTGGTTACCTATGTAAACTGAACAGTTGGAACAGATGTTCAGGGCCCAGCACTCTTGGTTACTGTGGGTTTAGCTAATACTAATGAAAAAGTGAGAGACAAGTTAATAGGGATTCATTTATCAGCTCTATTGATCATAGAGAAAAAAGGATAAACCTTTAGAGAAAGGCTTAGTTTTTTCTTTATTATTAATAAGAAAGACTACCCAAAATTTATGGCCATTTTGCTTTAACGTTGGGTAAGACTGAAAATTTAACTCTTTTATGATTAAACCCATCTCCTTTTGATTTATATATATATATTCATATTCTATACAAATTTTATTGGAAAACTAGCTCTATGAGATATGAATCAATTTTAGGTAAGTGGTTTTGATAGTTCAGTCACACAGTGTGGCAATCCTGTGATGGAAGGAATGTGGTTTCTTTATTCCACGTTGTCTTAGAAACTAATATGATAACATCTGTTGTGAATCTCCAAACAGGGATAATTCCTGTGACTTTTTTTCAAAATAATTTACAATGGAAACCATTTCTGAATCAGTGAGGGTTCAACCAGAGAAGCAGAACTAATAGATTAGATGGATCAATTGATTGATACATATATAGACAGGAGATACAGAGATATTTATCACAGGGAACTGGCTATCCCAATTGTGGGAGCTGTATTAGCAATCTTTTTAAGTCTCTGTCTCCACATTTGATGCTACAACATGAAGTCCGCAGGGAAGGCAGTCAGGGAGGGAAGATCAGAAAACCTATAAACATAAGCTGGCCCAGGAGTGAGAAAAGGATCAGGAAAACTCAAGGAAGCTAGAGCATTTGCAGGTCTAGATGCTACTTCATACCCATGAAGTGAGTCAGCAGATCAGCAACAACGTATGTAATCTACAACATGGTTGCTTCCCTTTCACTCTTCAACAAAGACTCTTTGGGAAAAGGATTCACTAGTAACCTGTCTAGAAAACAAACAACTTTCTCAGCTATGGACTCTATGAAAAGTCCAGATTCAATAAAAGATAGGACAAATTCTTCTGCTTAAAATTAAAGAAAATATTCATAGCCAAGACAGAAAGAAATTTGGGCAAAGTTAAAAGAAAATTACTATCTGGCAGAAAATATTTGCAATGTATGTTAGAGATAAATGATTAATATTATAATAAAGAAATCTAAATGAAATCTAATAACCATCAAAATAAAAATGATAGAAAAATGGGAAAAATTGAACAATTTTATATTTCAAAACAACTTTAAAGAGGAAAAAAGTCCTTAAACTTCTAAAAATAAGCTAAAATTTGCATCTAATGAGGAAAATGTAATTTAAAATCAAACACTGGCAATTTCTTGCATATCACATTGTCAAAAATTTGAGAGCTCAACCACACCCTCTGTTGGCAAGATTGCAAAACAGGCACTCTCATATACTGCTAGCAGGAATGCAGAATAATACAATCTTCATGAGAGGCAAATTGGTAAAATTTAACAAATGTACTTATGTCTTTACCATTTGACTCAGAAGTACCACTTTCAGAAATCTAACCAGAGAGTATACTGCAAAAATGCCAAGAGGAAGAGAAGTAGGAGGTAGAGAAAAGCAAAGGAAAAAGCAAAAAGCACGAGTCTATTCATTATAGCATTGTTTCTTATTCAACAACATTGGAAATGATGTGTCTCTAATAGAAAAGATTAAATAAATAATTTATGGTATATACACACAGTGGAGTTCTTCACTGGAAAGTTTATTTAAACTGATACAGACTTCTTTACAGGATACACAGTCAGGGAGAAAAAAAAACAAGTACAAAAGAATATGTAGCGCACACACCCTTTTGTGCATTAAGACAAGAAAATACATACATACATGTATCTCCATGTTTTTAGAAAAAGGTAAAAAGAAAGCAGAAACTACTGAGATTTGATTACCTACAGGGGATGAGAAAGTGATGAAACAGTTGGATAACTGGAAGATGAGTAAAACTTATCTGAGTATGCCTTTGGTGTAGTTTTAACTCTCAGAATCATGTCAGGATTTTAGATACCCGAAATATAAAATGAAAAGAAATGACTTAAACAAAATAAACAAGCAGGTGGATAAATCTCTAAAATAGAAACCAAACAGAAATAAATGAACTCATATTTCAGATTAACTACAAAACATTTTAATATAGTATTTTGACTTAATTTCAAAAATCACTTAATTCTAGATAGAAGATTTGATTTTTGCAATGGTAAATTCTGATTTGGGAGAATGGCATTGAAACATATATAATATCATATATGAAACGAATCGCCAGTCCAGGTTCGATGCATGATACTGGATGCTTGGGGCTGGTGCACTGAGATGACCCAGAGGGATGGTATGGGGAGGGAGGAGGGAGGGGGGGTTCAGGATGGGGAATACGTGTATACCTGTGGCGGATTCATGTTGATGTATGGCAAAACCAATACAATATTGTAAAGTAATTAACCTCCAATTAAAATAAATAAATTATATTTTAGAAAATATTAATAAATAAAAGCTCAAAAACAACAACAACAAAAAAAATAATAAAATACATGGGGTCGCAAAGAGTTGGACATGACTGAGCGACTAAACAACAACAATGTAAGAGACTGTTCCGGAGTAGGTTCAGGCTCTGATACACAGCAGATATCAAGAACTTGAGGCGCTCATATACAAAGATGCCACATATATTCATAGTTCGGGCCCTTAGGACTCTGGAACAGGGATATGCCATTTGCAGTCACCACTCAAAAAGCAATGCTTGGCATGTTGCTAAGCCCTGGTAGAACAGGAATATCTAACTATGGGGCATCAAAGAACCACATGACCAGAAATGCTTATCATAAACTGGCTATTTTCTGATCCATCAAGTTATAAAATTGCAGAAGGCGGCATAGCAGCAATTCATCAAATGATAAAAATTGTATATCAAAATGGGCCTGAGACGGCCCAGGAAGGTACTCAGAAAAGTAGCACAGACCTATTTTATACCTATTGCTGCTGCTCTGAGGACTTCTCCAATGGGAATTCCCTATAAGCCTGGTTCATAGATGAACTGGCTCAATATACTGGTGAAAGCTGAAAGTTTACTACTACTCCTACATTACATTACATGTAAGGTACATTATACTACATTACATTAGATACAGCCACACTCTAAGTTAAGCCTTAAGATGTTGGTAAGGGGAAACCCTCCCAATGGACATGGCTTCAAACAGTGTCTCTGGTCAACTTGATGTAAAGTAATAAGCAGCCTGGGTTAGAATATGCATAGAATCCTGTGCAGTGTTGAATATGTTTGCTGGTTGGACAGCTGCCTAGAAGGAGCATAAATGGAAGAGCATGATCAAGGATGTCTGAGAAACAAGTGTATGAATGGACCTATCACAGTGATCTAAAGTAGGCAAATCTTTTTCTCATTTTCATGCCCAAAAGAGAGCATCTAGCACTAGACAGTGAAAAGCCAGGGAGTTAAGTTAATCTACCAAGTGAAGTTCAACCAGCCTCTGCCCTAAGCCTCCTCATTGTTTGTACATAATAAGAATAACAGTGTCCGAGGTGCAGACTATACATAGGTCTAAGTGAGTAGTTTTGCACTACCAGGTTTCCAAGGTACATCCTTGTTGTGGCAGATATCAAAATTTCATTCTTTTTTTTTAAAAAATTTTTTTCCATTAAGTACAGTTGATTTGCAAAGTTGTGTTAGTTTCTGGTGTACAACAAAGTGATTCAGTTACACACACACACACACACACACACACATTTTCATATTCTTTTCCAATTATGGTTTATCACAGGATACTGAATATAGCTCCCTATGCTAAATGACAGGACCTTGCTGTTTATCCATCCTACATGTAATAGTTTGCCTCTACTAATCTCAAACTCTCAATCCAATCCTCCCCACTACCCCTCCCCAGTAGCAACCACAACTCTGTTATCTATCTCTATGAGTCTGTTTCTGTTTTGTAACTAAGTTCATCTGTGTCAGATTTTACATGTAAGTGATGTCATATGGTATCTGTGCTTCTCTTTCTTACTTCACTTAGTATGATAATCTCTAGTCCATCTATGCTGCTGCAAACCGCATTATCTCCTTTATGATTGATTAGTATCCCATTGTGTGTGTGTGTGTGTGTGTGTGTGTATACTGCCTCTTCTTTATCCATTTCTCTGTTGATGGACATTAAGGTTGTTTTCATTTCTTGGTGATTGCAAATAGTGCTGCTGTGAACATAGGGTGCATGTATCTTTTTCAATACTCTTGCCTGGAGAATCCCATGGAGGGAGGAGCCTGGTAGGCTACAGTCCATGGGGTCGCAAAGAGTTGGACACAACTGAGCGACTTCACTTTCACTTTCACTTTGTTCAGAAATAAATATAGGAGTGGGACTGCTGGATCCGATGGCAGCTCTATGTTTAGTTTTTTGAGGAACTTCCATACTGTTTTTCATAGTGGCTGCACCAATTTACATTTCCACCAACAGTGTAGAAGGGTTTCCTTTTCTCCATACCCTCTCCAGCATTTGTTATTTGTAGAGAAAGTACATTCTTTTTAATGGTTGAATAATATTCCATTTTACATATAACATTTTGTTCATGCACTCATCTGCTGATGGATACTTGGGCTGTTTGCTCCTTTTGACCATTGTGGAAAACAATGCTATGAACATTAGTGTACAAATGTCTGTTTCCATATTTTAAATATTTGGATATATACCTAGCAGTAGAATTGCTGGGTTATATGGTAGTCCTATGGTTAATCTTTTCAGGAAATTCCAAACCATTTCCCACAGTAGCCTAACCATTTTACTTTCCCACCAGCAATGCACTAGGGTTTCAATTTCTCAAGATTCTCACCAACAGATGTTATTTTCCATTAAAAAATTATAGCTTTTGTAGTATGCATGCCAAGTTATCTCACTGCAGTTTTGATTTATATTTCAATAATGACTAATGATGTTCAGCATATTCTCATCTATTTATTGGGGATGTGTATATATTCTTTAGAGAAATGTCTATTCAGTCTTTTTTGTCCATTTTTAATTGGGTTGTTTATTTTTGTTGTTCTTGAGTTGTAGGGATTCTTTATATGTTCTGGATATTCATCCCTTAGGAAATGAATGATTTACAAATAATTTATTCCATTCTACAGGGTGTCTTTTTACTTCCTTGATAGTGTCCTTCAATGTACAAAGCTCTTGATGAAGTTGTGTATACTACTACTACTACTAAGTCGCTTCAGTCGTGTCCGACTCTGTGCAACCCCATAGACGGCAGCCCACCAGGCTCCGCAGTCCCTGGGATTCTCCAGGCAAGAACACTGGAGTGGGTTGCCATTTCCTTCTCCAATGCATGAAAGTGAAAAGTGAAAGTGAAGTCGCTCAGTCATCTCTGACTCCTAGCGACCCCATGGACTGCAGCCCACCAGGCTCCTCTGTCCATGGGATTTTCCAGGCAAGAGTACTGGAGTGGGGTGCCATTGCCTTCTCCAAAAAGTTTTATGTGTGTATATATATACACACACATATATACACATATGTATATACATATATATACACACATATATGTATATATAAACACACACATAATTTTTTCTTTTGTTGCTTATGCTTCTGGTGTCAAATTCATGGAATCACAGACATATCCTATGTCATGACTTTCCTTGAGGTTTTCTTACAAGAATATTATATAGATCTTTTTTGACTTATGATGGGGTTTATCCCAATAAAACCACTGTAAACTGAAAATACTATAAGCTGAAAATACATTTAATACATCTAACCCACTGAATTTCATAGCTTAGCCTGGTCTACCTTAAACATGCTCAGAACACTTAGGCAAAATCATCTAACACAAAAGCTATTTTATAATAAAGTATTAGTATCTCATGTATTAGGTTAGCCAAAAAGTTTGTTTGGGTTTTTCCATAACAACTTATTATTGGACAACCTAATAATTTATTGAATATTGTACTGAAAGTAAAATATAGAATGGTTGTATGGGTACAGAATAGTTGTAAGTATATTGGTTGTTTGCCCTCAGGATGTTGTGGCTGACTAGTAGCTGCAGCTTGTTGCTCCTACCCAGCAACATGAAATAGTATGGTACCACACATTGCTAGCTTAGAAAAACATCAAAATTCAAAATTGGAAGTATGGTTTCTACTGAATAAGTATCACTTTGTAACACCATAAAGTTTTAAAAATTCTAAGTCAGGGATCTTCTGTCATTTTATCTCTTAAATTTATGTTTTATTTTGAGTAAATTTTTGTATATGGTGTAAGGTAAAGGTGCAACTTCACTCTTTTGGAAGTAAACATATAGTTTTCTCAGCACCATTTCTTATCATGACTGTCCTTTCTCCGTTGCAAGGTTTTGGCACTGCTGTCAAAAAACAATTGACCATATATATGAGGGCTTACTTCTGCGCTATCTATTCTTTTGCATTGGTCTATATATCTTCCCTTATTGCTTTAATTACTGTAGCTTTTTAGGAAGTTTCAAAGTCAAGAAGTGTGAGTGCTCTAACTTTGTTCTTTTTCATGATTGTTTTGGGTATTCAGTGCCCCTTGCAGTTCCATATGAATTTGAGGTTTAGCTTTTCCATTTCTGTGAAAAAGTTTGTTAGGAATTTTGTAGCAAGTGTATTTCATCTGTAGATGACTTTAGGTAGTATTATCTTATAATGCTAGTCTTCTTAGCTCTAACGATAGGATATCTTTTCATATATTTAGATCTTATTATGTTTCAACAATGTTTTGTAGTTTTCATTGTATAAGTCTTTCACCTCCTTAGTTTTACTTATTACTAAGAGTTAATTCTTTTAGGTGCTGCTGTAAATAGAATCGCTTTTGTAATTCCTTTTTCAGATTGTTCATTGATGGTATGTAAGAAACAAAGCTGATTTTCACGTGTTGTTCCTGTACCCCACACCTTTGCTGAATTCAATTATTGGCTCTAGTAGCTTTCATGTGGATTGGGACTTTCTAAGTATAGGATCATGTGATCTGCAAATAAAGATAGGTGTACCACTTTCTTTCCAGTTTGGAAGCCTCTTATTTTTCTTGACTAATAGCTCTGACTAGAATTTCCAAAAAATATTAACTAGCAGCAGTGAAAGCAGGAATCCATGTCCCATTCCTGATCTTACAGGGAAAGCTTTTAGTTATTCACCATTGAGTATGACAGATGTTAGCTATGGGTTTTTCATAAATAAACTTTGACATGTTAAGAAATTTTCCCTCTAGTCCAAATTTTTAGAGAGTTTTTTTTATCATGAAAGCCTGCTAGATTTTTGTCAAATGAATTTTCTACATCAACTGAGAGGATCATGTGTTTCTCTTCTGGTTTTATTGTGATGTATTACACTGATTAATTTCCTTATGTCACCACACTTGCATTCCTGGGATGAATGTTACTTGGTCATGGTGAATAATATGTTTAATATGTTGTTGGATTTGACTTGCTAAGAATTGTTGATTTGTTGAGAATTTCTGCCCAATTAATTTTTGAGACAATAAAAGTTCCTAATTATAATGTAGTCCATTTAGTCAACCTTTTACTTCACTGTTGTTTATCAAAAGATGCATCATGAGAGTGGCAAAAGAGCCAGAGCAGTATAAGACATTTATAAAAACACACAGCTGTTAAGGAACTGGCTTCCTGAAAAAGAAAGAATGAAAAACCAACAAGAATAAGCCTATAACACAACAGAAAATAGGGGATAAAATGAACCTGCTCTTTAAATTTCCCTTTCCCAGAAAAGATGTCCAAGTAGTCTACAAACATGTAAAATATGTTCAATTCAGTAGCAGTCAACACAGTACATATTAAAATTATGAGATACCACTAAAATTTAAAAATCACAAGCCTTTCAGCACACACACACATTCACACACAATACTTGCTATTGTCAAGGATGTCGGCAATGGGAATTTTATTAAGGTACTGATAAGAATATAAACTGTTTAAAGTACTCTGAAAAACAGTTTGATATTATCTACCAAAATTGAAGATATTCTTGCTCTAAAACTCAGCAATTCTACTCCCACATCTCTACCTTAAAGAAATATTGGCACATATATAGCAAGCAACATATACAAAAATATGTTAGCATCATTCTTTGTAATATCTCAAACCGGAAATACTCTCAAACTCATTGAAAAGTAAAATGAATAAAAAAATTATGTCAAAAAATAAAATATTATGAAAGATCTACATGAATTAATCAGAACTACATGTATGTTCCCCATAAACATAATGTTGAGAAGTTAAGTGTAGAGCACTTTGTCTACATTACTCCATTTGAGTAACATAAAGGATAGGATTCACATAAATCATACTGGTTAAGGACACATTCTAATGAAGTAAAGGTATAAAGAAAAGAAGGAAATAGCTACCATAAAATTCATATTCTCTTTCGAAGAGAGATGTAGTGATATGATAGAATCTGAATGAGGTTTTTAGGTTGATGACTGTATTTATTCCTTGATCATGAGGATCACTGAACAGAAGTTCATTAAATGAGAAAGGACTGAGTTGTAAATTCCTACTTTGCATAGTTTCCTCAATATATATTATAGTTCACAATAAAATGTGATAAAACATAAATAGCTGGTTAAAACATAATCGTCTAATATTTGGAATTGCTCTAATTACAGGGAAACACTTTTGCCTGAAACAAGGAAGTTTTAAATGTATTTGCCAATGATAAGAGGTAAGCCTCAGTGGCTGGTATCTGAAAACTGCACTCACTGCTGGAAGATTTTGCTCATAATATTGTTACATATCACACCACTCAGTTTTAGGCTACCAGAAATGAATGTCTTTGTAACAATAGGAAAGGAGGTTTAATAAAATTATAGATAGATTTCTCCCATTGCCCTTCAAAGACAGAAAAACTCAGGAACCCTAGAATATATATTTTAGTGTAAAAGACTGCACAATAGCCTGAGTATGATTTACTTTTGATGAATTAAGCAGTCTTTTTTAATAGCAAGAATAAGCCCCTCACACAGCTTCCAAGAAAAATAGTAATGCAAATATAAACACATATGAACCCAAAAGGATTAGATTTTCTTTCAGATCAATCTTTTTTGAGGTCTGCTAATTAGATAAAGATCCAAGAGCCAAAGTTACAACAGTGAAACTGCTTTCTAAATGAAGGAAGAAAACATTTTCTAATCATTTAAACATTCACTGGGTATAGCCTGCTAGATATTTTCTAAATGCCCTCGCTTAAATAATCTCATTAAGTATTTATGATCAACCAATGGAACTAGAATTATTTTCCAAACTTTACAGATGAGGATATTGAAACTCAAAGTACGTATCTTCTTCAGTCACAAGGAATTGGAATGTTCAGGTTTCAAACATAGTTCTTCTGACCCTGAGGTCATTTGTTTTTGTGCCTACCTGCTACTTTTAGATACCATTCTATTGAGGTTTATCAGTCATGGTATAATTAGGAAAAGAGAAGGCATATCAGGCAGTCCAGTAAAGGGAGTTTTATATGAGAAGTTAGTCTTACACTGTTAGATGAGCTGACAAAATAACAGGAAGAAGGCAGAGAGTTTAGATAATTTGAGATTATCAAATATAAAAAGCTGCTATCATTATTATGCTGGAAAGACCACAGAAGGAGCTGATGTTACCAGAGCCCAGGTCTGAGGTCTATTACAGGTGCTACAAACTCAGAGGAGGGGCTGTTCAAGTGGCAGCAAATCTAGCTATCAAGGAGAATCTGGAAACAGGAAGGAGTGCCCATCTTGGCAGGAGCTGAAGTCACAGAGTGAGATGCAAGGTTGAGCTGGCACTGCAGAGGAAAGTGCTGCCTTGTGGGAGCTGCAACCAGAGTTACTATGGACACTGATAAAGATAACAGGGGAAGGAAGGAGAGAGGAAGACATACTTTGGCTTCTCACCTCCAGTCCCCCAGCCAGTGCTCCCATTGGTGAAGCCCCAAAAGAATCAATTTGGCAGGGATTTGGGAAATGTAGTTTGCATAAATCTTCTCTCTTTGGTCTGTGATATAGAGCAGAGCATGGGAAAGAGGGGGAGGAGATGAACCTGAGTGAAAAGTAAACTGATCAAATCCCATGGCTAGCTTTCTAGACAACTTCAAATTAACCTGGCCCCAGAGGAGACAGTAAGTAGAAATTACCTAAAGAATTTAAGCAGTCTCATGTCAGAATCATTAATATGTAATATTTATTATTTGTTCCCCAAGAAAATAACTCATCCTTTAAGTTGAATAAACCCATACTTGCTGTTTCAGTTCAAATAGGTAGCACCACACAAAAAGGCTAAGAAAGCAAGCTATAATGTAAGAAGCAAAGAAAGATGCCTTCTATCATATAGGATTGATTAAAAAGCATAAAGTAAATGAATGTGGAGGAGTCTAAAAATAAAACTATGTTTTACCACTGCCTGTTAATGCTCACAAGGGACATTGATTTGAATGATAATTCCAATTGTTGGTTTTGTTAATGTCTGAATAGTGCTTTCAGAAATCAATTCTTTTGTTATATAAAGTAGCAGCTTATAATTAGGGGGAAAATTCACATTTGAAACAAAAGAATTGATTTCTAATTCTAGGTGGTGGAAAAAAATAGATAGCACCAAGAAATTCAAGACAAAAAAGAAAAAGAAAGAAGTCATGAAAGACAAATACAAAAGAAACAGGAAAAACACAGGGCTGGTGTTTAATTGGAATACATAAGGGATATAAAGTTTGTTTTCTTTCTTATTCTTTTTTGTAGTTCTCCAAACTGAGAGAATCTGGAAAGAGGGATACCAGGAACATCTGGTATATAATTTTCCTTAGCCGTGATATCCAACAGAACTTTATGGGATGATGGAATAGTTCTAAGTCTATTCTGTCCCACAGAGGAGCCACTGACCACATGCAGCTATAAAGCACCTGAAATGTGGCTATTATGACTGAGGAACTAAATTTCAGTTTTGATTTAACTTTTAACACTTTTCGCTTAAATTTAACTATCTCATGTAACCAATGATTACATTTTTGGGGCAACACAGATAAATGCTATTGTTCAAATTGATAGAAAGACATCTTCCTTCCATAGTGATTAACTTACAGTTTTGGAGTATTGAGCTAAAAAGATGATTCCTTTCTACCAGTCAGAATAGCTATGTTATCCCTTGGCGGGGAGGGGGGTTACAGTCAAATTTCCCACATATTCATCTACCTTCTAAATTGATAGCAAACTACTTAGAAGTAGAGTGCAGACACTTCTAAGGCTAGGACGGGGATTTGTTACCTACTGCATATCCTTCAGTGACTGCTATGAAACTATGATAAAAAGTGGGGACTAAATAAATATTTTCTCACAGCACTTTGAAGACCTCAGAAAACTCCATTAAGATCTATAGTGGAAAACTAAAATCTAAACTAAAATATTGAAATTACTTTTTCCATTCATTCAGTTTCAGTCACTTTTTACCACCTCCACTGCTATGATTTTGGACTTATCCTCTCTTGTCTGGATTATTGTAGTACAATATTCAAACTGGTCTTCTGTTTTTATCCTTCACTCCTTACAGTCTCAACATTGTGGCCAGTGATGTTGTAATACAGAAATTAGACCATGTCACTCCTCTAGTCAAAACTCTCCAGTAGCTTCATTTTATTCAGAATCAAACATCAAAGTTTGCCATGGCCTAGAAGGCCCTACATGGTCTGCATCCCCCCATTTCTTTGATCTCTTCATTTTTCTCCCTTGTTCTGCCCCAGTGATACTGGTTTCTTCACTGTCACAAACATGTAGGCACCCTTTTCTCTTAGGCCCTTTGCACTAGCCATTTCCTTTGCTTGGAACATTCTTTCACAGAGTACTATTTATCTTTCCACAGCTGTCTTCTTCCTCTTGAGTTTTTGCTCAATTCTCACTTCCCCAAAGATGCGACTCTGACCTATTTACTTTTGCACCTTGTTCTCAGCCCCACCCAGCCCCATCCTGATTTCCTTAAGCTTGTTCTGTTTGGGTTTCCTTTTCTACATTACTCATTAGCTTTAACACACTAGAACATTTATTCATTTATTATGCTTATTTTTCACTGTCTTACTTCCTCCAGTAGAGTATAAACTCTAGGAAGGCAGCACATTTTGTCTGTTTAATTTGTTCACTGATGAATCCCAACACCTGGAAAATTGCCTAACTACAAAAGTATACAAAATATACTAGCCAACGTTTATTAATCAAGGTCATATGTCTATGACTTTTATATATGCATGTATATGTAAGGGATAATTTTAATGAATTAAATTTTTACAAGTAAATATATCTGATTGCTAATGTTACATGAAAACCATGTCAGAATTTTCCAAATGGAATTATAAACCTTCTTTAGTAACTGTTAATTTGTTTCAAAGTGTTTTAACAGTGATATAAAATCTTACATGTGTTCAAATGGGCTGAGATAATGATATTAAAGAAAATTCTAATTTTCATGATGCCCAAGCCCTTCCATCTTTATTTTGAACACTTAACAGTGCTTCATTAAAATACATGTTGTATTTAATTTTCCAGGAAATTTCAGAGCATTAAAAAAGTATGTATATATGTATATTCAAAGTTATTTCCAGATAAAGCAGTTGAAACTTTTAAAATGTAAAGCCCATTAAAAAAAATAGAGCCTATATCTTTTCTAGATGTGAGTTGCTCTTGGCATGTTTGCACAGGTCAGTGTAGTTCAGAACAGTCAGAAATACCTTTATCATATGTTTGGTGCTCCTATTTCCTAAACCCTTTATCACATTCTGTACCCTCTCTAAGTTACTGATATTGATTTCAAAGCCCCAAAGCAGACAAAGTATTCTCATAACACTTGACCACTGCTGACAGCTGTGGAGGAAAGCTTGCTGTTTTTAGAGCCTTTGCTTCAGTGTACATATCCCATTTTCATCCTTCCTTTCTTAAAAGAATTATATTACTGACAAATTTAACTTTGAACCCATAAATAAGCCTTGGAATATTTTTCTGGCAACTGCTTCAAAGCTGGTTATTTCTGATTGTGTAGTCATGGAAATCATGTTTTATCCTTAAAATTATCCTATACTTATCAATGTTAAAATTAGCATTTTTTCTTTCTACTTGTGAAGGTCAACTTTCCCTCTCATCTTGTTGCCAAAGCTTGTATTTCCAGAAAAATTTACAGTCTAGTATGAACCATCTCTCTTCCCATATGGGTATACACCCTTTGAGAACAAGGTTATGCCCCATCCATTTTTGTATACCCTACAGAATTTACCATGTAACAAGTACTTTATTCTACTTAGCACCAACACAGCCTGGTCCCTCATTTTCTCTCACCTAAACTGTAACTTACTAACTAGTATGCCCACCTCAGGTTTCTTTATAATGGACTTGGGCTACAGACATGGCTAATTAGTTGTAAGGAGCCTGGATATAACCTGTTCTATCTGCCAATACACATGCTACTCCCTCTCACTGAAATGTCTTTCACCCAAATCTGCCTGGTTCAAATCCTGCACATTCTTTCAGATTCAATTATTATATTACTTCTTCTGCAAAGGCACCTCTGAGGTCTCAGAGTGGCACTACAACCAAGAGCTCAGACCCTAAAATCAGATGGCTAAGGATGGTTAATTTTGCCTCTGACTAACTGAACAACCTTAGGAAAGTTATTTAACTTTTCTGTACCTCAGTGTCCTTAACTGGAAAGTAAGGAAAATAATGGCATCTATTTCATTGGGTTGTAAGGATTAAATAAGTTAATATATAAAAAGAGCTTGGAACAGTCTCCATGTGCTCAGTCATGTCCAACTCTTTGCAACCCCATGCACTGTAGCCCGCCAGGCTACGTTGTCCATTGAATTTCCCAAGCAAGAATACTGGAGTGGGTTGCCACTCCTACTCCAGAGGATCTTCCCAACCCAGGGATTGAAGCCAAGCCTTTCATGTGTCCTCCATTGGCAGGCAGGTTCTTTACCACTAGTGCCACCTGAGAAGCCTTGTCTCATAATGAGCTGTAAATGAACTTTAGCTTTTATTATTAGTACACCAGATATCTTGACATTGATAGTTTGCTATCACTCGGGTCCCTTAAGCAGAGTTCAGTACATAATTTTATTATTTTTGCTTAAGACTGATTTTTAAGTTGAAATGTAACTGACATATGACACATTAGCTTCAAGTGTACAACATAATGAATTGATATTCACCATGCTATACATAACATACCCAGATATATTTGTTTTATAACTGAAATTTGTAGTTTTTTTGAAGCTTGTGTTTTTTTACCACCTTTACTCATTTTCCAGACTCTCACCCCTATTCTGATAGCCACCCATCTGTTTTCTTATCTAGGAGTTTGTCATTGTTTGTCTTTTTTTGGTTAGATTTTTAACATTAATTTTAAATTGTTTTTACTTCCTGACCAATCATAAACTGAGAACAGATACTTCTACTCAGTCATCTGTTAGGTCTATCACAGTGCTTAAAATTCAAAAGAAGTATAAAGTGTTAGTTGCTCAGTCATGTCTGACTCTTTATGACCCCATGAACTGTAGCTTCCTAGGCTCCTCTCTGTCCATGGGGATTCTCCAGGCAAGAATGTTGGAGTTGTCATTTCCTTCTCCAGGGGATCTTTCTGACCCAGGGATGGAACCCAGGTCTCTTGCATTGCAGGCAGATTCTTTACTATCTGAGCCACCAGGGAAGCCCAATATTCAAAAGAGCACAATACATGCATTTGGAATGACTTAATAAGAAAAGTTATGCCCAACCTAGATAGCATATTGAAAAGCAGAGACATCACTTTGCCAACAAAGGTCTAGTCAAGGCTATGGTTTTTCCAGTGGCCATGTATGGATGTGAGAGGTGGACTGGGAAGAAAGCTGAGTGTCGAAGAATTGATGCTTTTGAACTGTGTGTTGGAGAAGACTCTTGAGAGTCCCTTGGACTGCAAGGAGATCCAACCAGTCCATTCTGAAGGAGATCAGCCCTGGGATTTCTTTGGAGGGAATGATGCTGAAGCTGAAACTCCAGAACTTTGGCCACCTCATGCGAAGAGTTGACTCACTGGAAAAGACCCTGATGCTGGGAGGGATTAGGGGCAGGAGGAGAAGGGGACGACAGAGGATGAGATGGCTGGATGGCATCACTGACTCGATGGACATGAGTCTGTGTGAACTCCGGGAGTTGGTGATGGACAGGGAGGGCTGGCGTGCTGCGATTCATGGGATCGCAGAGTCTGACATGACTGAGCGACTGAACTGAACTGAATAAGTAAACTGAATTATCTTTTTAATGAAACCACCAACATATCTAATAATTAGTTCCTAATACCTGCCCAAGAAATATGTGATCATTTTAAAATATCATGCTTGAAATGCTGTTGATAGTCATCTTTTATCAGCATCAGGAGCTGTGCCAGTCACTGTACCGAATATGATGTTTTCTTCTAAACCAACCCTACTGAAATAGATTCTACTAAGACATGAGGAAGCTGAGACATAGAAGACATAAGTAATTTTTTATTTGGCATAGAGGAATTCAAGAATATAACAAGTACTTTGTTTCCTGCCAATTCAACATTCATTCAACTGGCCATTCTACTTGCTTGTTTAACATTCATAGGGAAAAAAGATGCTTCAATTATCAATGTTTCATATTGAAAGTGACGTTTTAAAACTATTATTTCAATACTTCTGGACAAGAGTCAACACCTAATGTATGCAAGTGACTTCTATTAATGTCAGTAGAAATACAGGGTGTTTGAAATATTTTCCCAACAAACTGTGCTGCATGAAAACCCTAAGGCCAAAACAAATTACTTTAGATAGCTGGGGTCTTACAATTCATCTGTGTTCATGGTCCATTTTCCATGTTTAGAAACATGTTTCTGACCCTTAAAGATTTTATAATTCATTATTAATCCTATTTTAATTATACTTAAAATCTACTACTGTGTGTGCTTAGTTGCTCAGTTGTGTCCAACTCTTTGCTACCCCATGGACTGCAGCCTGCCAGGCTCCTCTGTGCATGGGATTCTCCAGGCAAGAATACTGGAGTGGGTTGCCATGCCCTCCTCCAAGGAATCTTCACAATCTAGAGATCAAACCCACACTGCAGGCAGATTCTTAACCATCTGAGCCACCAGGGAAGCCCAAAATCTACTACTATCACAGTTTAATTTATCACTCACATTTAGGTATCAGTACATTATCTCACATTGATATAAAAATAGAAAAATGGTGTGTCTATTCATTCATTCATTCACGTAAGTCTTTGGAAAATCATACATGTTTCCTGCTGAACCTGAATGCGGACGCATGTAGTCCCAGGAGGTGCTGGCAGCTTTATTGGTCCAAAAATGAAGGAAGAGGAACTGACCAATATGGAGAAACCAGCTATACTGGGTGGGCTGAATGCACCTAAATCCACTTGTGTAAAATTAAACAGAGGCTCTTCATTTTCTGAGCAGCCAAAAATGGCAAATAATAAATGTATATTCTACAAGGTTCTTTTCACAATGTTTGAAACTGAAGACAATCAGAATATGTGACTTTCAAATATGCCACTTTGGCATAAGGATTATTTTCAGCTGACGGCAACTGAGAATCAACACACACAGGAAGAGTTCTCTTACCTTTCTTTATCTTCCTAAAAGCCAGGTATGAATTTTCCTTTGAGGATAGTGCTCCCTCTTTCAGTCCCAGTACCAAGGAGACAAGAGGAACACTTATCATCAAAGACTGGGGTTGACACCAAGATGAGTTTATAATACATAGACCTTGTGAAGATAGCCTTTATCTTCCATTATTTCCTCCATATACTCCTTAGTTACTTCCCCATAATTTATCACCCCTTGTAGTCTGACCCTGTTTCCTTTGTTAAAAGGTATATAAGCTCCCAAGTCCACCTGCTTCTTTGAGTTTCACTTCTTTTCTCTAAACTCCTGTGCATGTAAATATAATAAAAATTGTGTGCTTTTTCTCCTGTTAATCTTGTTAGTTTAATTTGAAGGGCCACAGGTGCAGAATCTGAAAGAGTAGAGGAAAAGTTTTCCTCCCTAACATGACGAAATTAGGGTTTACCTAAAGCTTTGGGTGTGCTTTTGTTGTTGTTTTTGTACAGTGTGATTACATGGCTTTTTAGATTAACCTTTTGACTTAAGCCAGTTTCAAATCAATCTGCTGTTTTTGCCCTTAAGAGTTCTTATTAGTACTTAAGACTTTTAAATTTTCTCCATTGTGAAGTCTTTATTCCAGAAATATAAAGAGCTCTAATAGCTTAACTTTGAAAAGTGAGGCCCTATTTCTGATATTCTAGAAAGGTTATTATTATTCAGCTATATATTGTTACCCAAATTATCTGCTTGGACTGGATCTCTCATGTCACTATCTGGGTTTGCCGTTAGCATGCTTTTTCGGTCTTTGAGCATACCACCCAGGGCCAACACACAGCTTCAGATGGTACCATTCATAATGAGCATCTAGTTCAAGCCATGAAGTCCACAGCCTATGGCACTGGTTGAACATAGCAATCCTACCCTACCACTTATTATTTGACCATTAATTGGATTGTTTTTACTCTGGTTTTTTTTTTCCAGAAATTATTTCATGTAGCTTAAAAAATCTATACAATTCAAAATAAAAAATAACTTAAATAAAAGTGGTACCACATTTTAAAGAAAAAGTGATTAGCTTATGAAATAGAGGCATCTTGTTGTTCTTAAGTTTTCTAGAAGCCAGTCTGCAAGGGGGAAGTGGCTATTTACCCAGATAATATCATTCACACATTAAAAGCAAAACAATTGCTTATGTGAAGTCGCTCAGTTGTGTCCGACTCTTTGCGACCCCGTGGACTGTAGCCCACCAGGCTCCTCCGTCCATGGGATTCTCCAGGCAAGAGTACTGGAGTGGGTTGCCATTTCCTTCTCCAGGAGATCTTCCCGATCCAGGGATTGAACCCAGATCTTCCTCATTGTAGGCAACGCTTTATCATCTGAGCCACCAGGGAAATCTTATGTGATATCAAACTATTCATGGAACTCAAACTATACACAATATCCTCAATGTTAGTTCAGATCCTGGGAGAAGTGGACACTAAGACAGGATTTTAAAAGGCAGAGATTTATTGGAGGAAATGGCTATGGAAAGGTGGAGACGGGACTGGGAGAAGTTTGGGGAGCCATCAGACTACAATGCAACTTGGACCCTTATGGATGAAAAATGGAAGGAAAGAAGGTTGAGTAGGAAAAGTCTTAGACCACAGTGTAGTTTTAAGGAAGTTTCAGCAAGGTTGACAGGGAGTC
The DNA here is from genome assembly GCA_006408695.1 of Aepyceros melampus. Taxonomy (NCBI): domain Eukaryota; kingdom Metazoa; phylum Chordata; class Mammalia; order Artiodactyla; family Bovidae; genus Aepyceros; species Aepyceros melampus. Next base: position 76,827 of record SJXQ01011042.1, on the reverse strand, counting down.
TTTGAGCCAAAGTTGCTCATTAGAGAAGACCTGTACCTTGTAGGAATACCCCTGCTGCACACCATCACTGGCTAGAAGCAACCTGTGGGAAGTACTGAGGCTACTAATCAATTAGGCTCAGAGTAGGAGATTTGTAAGCAACACTTTCATGGCTGCCATATCGCCACCCATCTCGATGGGTTTGAAAAGATGATGACTACTAAATTTAAATGATTTACTTGAATGAAGCCTGAAACTTTATATACCTTGGAAACTGATAACCAGCTGGATTTGCTCTTACTCAGATCATTCTGGCAACAAGTTTCATATGTATTGAAATATGAGAATCCATGCCCCATGGAACTGGCATGCTGAAGGTTACAGACATGTAACAATGAAATATAATACAAAGTGAAAGGAAATGCATGTTCAAAGGTATAAACTATGTATTGTGGAGGGAAGAGAGGAATGGGAAGTTTCACAAAGTTGGCATTTCATAAGGGATTTTACAGATGAGCAGTGTTCCAAAGCAGATCAACTTAAAGTAAGCCAACTAATTTGCATTTATTGTTTGAAGTAGTGAGAACTAAGGAGTCCCCTGGCGGCTCAGAGGTTAAAGTGCTTGCCTGCAATGCAGGAGACCTGGGCTCGATCCCTGGGCCCAGAAGATCCCTTGGAGAAGGAAATGGCAACCCACTCCAGTATTCTTGCCTGCAGAATCCCATGGACGGAGGAGCCTGGTGGGCTACAGTCCACGGGGTCCCAAAGAGTCGGACACGACTGCTGACTTCAGTTACTTATCTTAGTGAGAACTAATGAGTTAATGTAGATTGTAGTTCTCAAGGTTTAGTGCATATCAGAATCATCTGAAGACTGGTTAAAATACATATTACTGAAACCACTCCCACCCAGAGTTTTTGATTCAGTAGGTCTGGGAATAGAGCCTGAGAATTTGTATTTCTAACAAGTTCCTGGGTCCTGCTGACGTTGCTGCTCTGGGTAGCACATTTGGAGCACCAAGAAAGTAATACAAGAATAGTGGTGCTTCAGAATATGAGTCACCCAAATAATGGATATGAGAAGTACTCATATGTGTAATGAGGATGCACTCTCATATTTCTCTACCTTTAATTAGCCTGGAATATACCATCCATCATAGGATCATTACTAAGACTGCAGGAGCTTTGGAACTGAATAAGCCTGGGTTCAATATAGGAGTTCTTCGACTTGGATTTTTGTTGTCATTGTTGTTTTTTATTTTCTTGGATTCATTATCTCCCACACCCACAACCACTGGCAATCACTCATTAGTTTTTGTCCCTATAGTTTCACCTTTCCCAGAATGTTATATAAATAGATCGATATAATGTGCAGATGTGGGGATCTGATTTCTTTCACTTAACATGCATTTGACATTTATCCACGTTCTTACAAATATCAGTATTTAATTAATTTGTATTGTTGAGTAGTATCCCATTACACACATACACTGTACTGTTCATCTATTCACCAGTTGAAGGACATTTTTATCATTTCCAAATTTTGGCATTATGAATAAAACTTCTGGAAATATAATCATTTCACTGAGGTAAATATCGAAGAGAGAAGTTTCTAAGTCATGTGGCAAGTGTATGTTTAACTTGAAACTGCCAAACTGTTTTCCAATGTTGCTGTACCATTTTGTATTTCCACAGTAATACATGAGAATTCCAGTTTCTCCACATCTTTGCTAGCATTTAATGTGTCAGTTATTTTTTTAAATTTAATCCATTCTAACAAACATATGGTGGTATTTCATTGTTGCTTTAATTTAAATTTCCCTAATGAGTTGATTGGGGTTCCCTGGTGGCTCAGATGGTAAAGAATTCACCTGCAATGCAGGAGACCTGGGTTTGATCTCTGGGTTGGGAAGATCCTCTGGAGGAGGGCATGGCAACCCACTCCAGTATTATTGCCTGAAGAATCTCCATGGACAGAAGAGTCCGGCAGGGCTATATTCCATGGGGTCACAAAGAGTCAGACACGACTGAGTGACTAAGCACACAGGAATGAATTAACTGAGGCTTCCCTAGTGGCTCAGCTAGTAAAGAATCTGCCTGCAATGTGGGAGACCTGGGTTTGATCCCTGGGTCAGGAAGATTCCGTGGAGAAGGAAATGGCAACCAACTCCAGTATTCTTACCTGGGAAATCCCATGGACAGAGGAGCCTGGTGGGTTACAGTCAATGGGGTCACAAAGAGTCAGATACAACTGAGCAACTAACATTTACATTTAATGAGTTAATTATTCTATTAGTTAATCTATTTTTATTTATCTTTTTATAATCTGTTCATGTGCATATTTGCAATCCATATACTTTCCTTGGTGAAATTTTGCTTTGCATTTCTAGTATAGATGACTTATAACACTCTGCATGCATGCTCAGTCACTTCATTTGTGTTTGATTCTTTCACCCTATGTACTGCAGCCCACCAACTCTTCTGTCTACGGGATTCTCCAGGCAAGAATAATGAGTGGGTTGCCATGCCCTCTTCCAAGAGATCTTCCAGACCCAGGGATGAAACCAGCATCTCCTGCACTCGCAGGCAGATTTTTTTTTTTTTTTTTACCAGTAGCACCACGTGGAAGCCCCTTTAACACTCTCAAGTAACATATTACTTCACCTATAGTTTACTTGAGTTCAGTCGCTCAGTTGTGTCCGATTCTTTGCAACCCCATGAATTGCAGCACGCCAGGCCTCCCTGTCCATCACCAACTCCCGGAGTTCACTCAGACTCACGTCCATCGAGTCGGTGATGCCATCTAACCATCTCATCCTCTGTTGTCCCCTTCTCCTCCTGCCCCCAATCCCTCCCAGCATCAGGGTCTTTTCCAATGAGTCAACTCTTTGCATGAGGTGGCCAAAGTACTGGAGTTTCAGCTTCAGCATCAGTCCTTCCAATGAACACCCAGGACTGATCTCCTTTAGGATGGACTGGTTGGATCTCCTTGCAGTCCAAGGGACTCTCAAGAGTCTTCTCCAACACCACAGTTCAAAAGCATTTGGTGCTCAGCTCTCTTCACAGTCCAACTCTCAAGTCCATACATAGCCACTGGAAAAATCATAGCCTTGACTAGACAGACCTTTGTTGGCATGGTAATATCTCTGCTTTTTAATATGCTATCTAGGTTGGTCATAACATTCCTTCCAAGGAGTAAGTGTCTTTTAATTTCATGGCTGCAATCACCATCTGCAGTGATTTTGGAGCCCAAAAACATGAAGTCTGACACTGTTTCCACTGTTTTCCCATCTATTTACCATGAAGTGATGGGGCCAGATGCCATGATCTTAGTTTTCTGAATGTTGAGCTTTAAGCCCACTTTTTTCACTCTCCTCTTTCACTTTCATCAAGAGGCTTTTTAGTTCCTCTTCACTTTCTGCCATAAGGGTGGTGTCATCTGCATATCTGAGATTATTGCTATTTTTCACGGCAATCTTGATTCTAGCTTGTGCTTCTTCCAGCCCTGTGTTTCTCATGATGTACTCTGCATATAAGTTAAATAAGCAGGGAGCCAGCCCCTACTTCACTGTAACTATGTGCGACCAAATTGCTGTGATCAAAACTGCCATTATGTCAGAAGAAATGCAACTCGACTTGGTGGAGTGGGCTACTTAGGCATTGGAAAAATATAATGTAGAGATGACTTTGCAGCCTATATTAAGAAGGAGTCTAACGAGAAACACAATCCCACCTGGCACTGAATCATGAGCTAGAATTTCAGTAGTTACATAACACATTAAGCCAAACACTTCATCTATTTCTACCTGGGCCAAGTGATCATTCTTCTCTTCAAATCTGGCTAAAAGCACAGACTGCCCCACACACCCAGTGATTCATTAAAAAACGAGGACTAGAGCCTAAATTCCAAACATCAGACTTAAATCTTCAGCCTTGTCTAAGGCAACACCTCGATCTTTCAAAGCTTTTTGTGTTGCTTTATAGGCATCTCTGTACTAATTTGTTGTGGTTCTAAAACAATTAATAAAACAACTTACATTTATATATGTGTTGTTTCTTTCCTCTCTGCTGAATGTTTTTCCTCTTCAAAGTCCACTCCTTTTAAAAACAAAATAAATACACCTGTTAAGAGAAATGTGTGTTTTAAAATAAATAAAAATTAAATTGTATTTCTGCTAGTGATGATTTCACTTTTTGTATGTTTGAATAAATATTTCACTGTCAAGGTCCAGTGATAAGCAAAATTACCTATCCTTGTTTGGGTTCTGGGAAAGAAATTTTAATATGGTTTCACTGAGATTTCACAAATTAATTTCTGCCCTCGGTTATGATATGAGTTCTTGCTTTTGCTACCCACATAGTCTGTAAAGCTTCACTCCATAAAATTAAAGACATCCTCAGTTGGTAGTAATTTGGGCAACCTCACAGAAGTAAAATGTACTGCCTTTCTGGAAGAAAGTAACCTCAAAAAAGGACACACCAATTGTCCTTGTATAAAATTCCCTGAACTGCAGCTCCAAACAAGCAAAAGTGAAGAGGGAAGAAAAGGACAAATCTTCATGACCAAGGAATTGAGATATTAAATTATCAGGTAAGGATGATAAAATAAGTATGTGTAAGATGTTTAAAGAAATAAAATGACTGAGAACTTCCTAAAGATGCTATCACATCTTGGAAACACAACATAAAATATACAAAAATAATATTCTATATTGTTTAGGGATATATAATGTGTGAATAAGAAAATTAAAAAAAATTATAAGCACTAAATTCAGGATAATGACACCTCTGTGAAGGAAGTAGAGATAGGGAGAAGACAGAGTAATGTAATCTCAGATATCTTGACAGGGAATAATTCATATTTTAGAAGAACTAATATCAAAGGTCAGTAATATTTCCCTGTTAATCAGGCATAATTTTAAAAATATCTGTGATACACTTTTAGAATTGCATTCAGTTATTGGGATATTTAGATCATGGACAAAAATACACAAACTTTTCTAAAAGAAGAGAATTGCAAAATGATTGTAGTTATCTTAAAATTTTTACAATTTCTTTCTCAGCTGATTGGACACAGTACTGTTGTTACGAGTCTCGGGTGTCCAAGGCAGTTACCATACTCTCTCCCAGAGCCCCAGTCCTCATGCACACGTTCATTTTAGGATCATTAATGACATACAGGTAGAAAAAGGTGGAAAAAGCACAACTGAGTGTCATAATAATGACCCTAGGTAAGATTTAAGGCAACCTAGAATTGGTTAGAATCTGGAAATTAAAATGGTTCTATTAGAGCTACTTTAATATTTCATGCATATTTGACTTGAAGATAGAAAACATTAAATAAGATTTACTGGGTGGCAGATTGGTTAATTTATCAGCTCATATTGGAACCAAGACTCTCAAACACAGCTACACAATAACATCATCTGGCGAAGTTTAAAACATATGGATACCCATCCCTCAGCTCCAGAGAATCTGACTGGATTGGTTTAGGCTAGAGCCTAGGCAGTGGTGTTTGTTAAAAATTTCCCATATGACTCTAATCTGCAACTAAGAGTTGAGACCTACTTTCTTTGAGCAAAATAGCATGGACAAGGCATGTGTATCTCCATGAAACCCTGAAAATGAAACTGCAGTTTCAAGATCAATATAGCACTCCCAGTGGTCACTGTCAACTGCTCTGATAGCCTGGAAATGGCTTGAAACCAATTTCTTACCCCTGCCCAAGAACTACAGGAAGGCTTTTAGATTGAGGTAAGAGAATTAGGAATATTGGAAGATTCTTATCCCTTTATATTCAGGACCGACACGTTCAGATATGAGTTTAAGCAACCTTATTCCAGATCTCTGCACATTCTGGAATTCAACATGGTTTGTAAAAAACTTTCTTAAAAAGATAAGTTTCTGCTATGGAAAATAAAATTGTAAGGTAAAAACTGGGATTGGAAACTGAGATTAAAAAGAGAACTAATGAAAATGATGACAATGTGCTCTACGTATGCATATATGTGTGTTTACCATCCCTAAATTAAATAAGATATCAATAATAGAAAATAATAATAAATTAAATCCCAGTGCTACATATCAAAAATGAATAACTATCTATAGATTCAGTGTGTCATTATGAACCTAAAAAAATGATTGATTTTCTCAAAGTAGGGGTAATAGTGGAGGTGAAGAGATATATAGGTAGGAAAATTAAGGGAGAAATGTTTGGCTTTGGGGAAAAAAATTCTCAGTTCCGAATAAGACTTTTCTCACAAATTTTATCTTTATAAAAATTAAAAGTAAATAGGGTGGGATTGGTTGGCAGAGTGGCAATGTAACATCTGTGATATCATAAATGTAACGAATCGCCAGTCCAGGTTTGATGCAGGATGCAGGGTGCTTGGGACTGATGCATGGGGATAATCCAGAGAGAGGGTGTGAGGCGGGAGGGGGGAGGTGGGGGTCGGGATTGGGAGATCATGTACACTCGTGGCTGATCCATGTCGATGTGTAGCAAAACAAATACAGTATTGTAAAGCAAAACAAACTAAAAAAATAAAAAATTAAAAAAAAAATTAAAAGTAAATACCAAATTCCATAAAATTTAATCCAAGTGTATATGAATTTGCTCAGTTGACAAAATGGAGCAAAAGGCCTAATGAATACAATGATATTGGACTATACAACAGAAATAAGTATAATAAAAGTTATTTTAGATGACTGAACATGAAAGCTCTTTAACTGACCAAATATAATCCTATGTTTATAGTTTTGCCAAAAAAGGAAAGTGAACATCATGGTATATATCTGGATCTATGTTGTGCAATTGTCCTCAGTCATGAAGTTGTGTCTGACTCTTTGTGATGTTATGGACTGTAGTCCGCCAGCCTCCTTTGTTCAGGGGGATTCTCCAGGAAAGAATACTGGAATGGGTTGCCATTTCCTCCTCCAGGGGATCTTCCCGACCCAGAGAATGAACCCACATCTCCATTGGCAATGGATTCTTTACCAGTGAGCCACCTGGGGAGACCCAGCCAGCAGTTGCATAAGACCATTTATATTAAACTTAATTAAAATTAAAACAATTTAAAACTTAGTTCATCATCATCATCACTAATCACTATTCCAGTGCTCAGTAGTCTCATGGAGCTCCTGAGTACTGTCTTGGACAGCTCAGATACAGGTCCTTTCCATCATCACAGACTGTCTATTGGATAGCACTAAATAATTCAAACCCTTTCCATACTAGCATTTAACATGCTATTCATTGCGTTACTTTAAGGCAAAATAAGTCAATTTATTTTTGGTGTTTATGGTAATTGCCTAAGTTATTTTCTTCATTTGTATGTCTAGAATCACAATAAGTATTTTTCTGATACAAATGGTGTGAATATTAGACTAAAAGTAGACATTTTAATGTCAAATAGTTATTTCAATTTCAGAAATCCTAGAAGTATGGTGTTTAAGAACCTAATTTTGACAGTAGTGTTGGATACTTTTTTAAAAATTAAAATGTCTATTATTAAAATGTCTATTAGCTCCTATTTTTTCTTTTCTCCCATTTCCAAGCCCCTTATAATTCTTACCAAATGCTTCACTCTTTCATGTATAACATCTTTTAACAGATAAAGTTTATAGGCCTATTTTACTACTAGTTTCTGAGAGTGCATTCTCAAACAAATTAAATTCCTGTCCATAATAAAAATAATAACTTCATGTATTGAGTGATTATGATGTGACAACATAACCATTGAATATGTACTATCCCATTTACTCTTCATGACATTGTAACTATTTTCCTTTACAAATGAGAAAAAATAGACTTAGGCTAAATACCTTACATGAGATCATACAGCATGACTCTGAATCTCCTGAATCTAACCATTTTGCTATATAAACACTTTTAAGATAGTTTTTCAATCTTTCTATGAAATATAAGCATACATTCATTGGTTCACTAAGTAAAGTATACCAATTACTACATTTAATTTCATTAATTCGCTCAAATGATATTTATTGAGTGCCTACCTCACACTAGGTACTTACTAAACTCTGGATATACAGTTGTGAACAAAAGAGATGAAATCCTTGCCCTCATGGACTTGTAGAAACCAAAGTTTCAATGACAAAGATACTTGATTAGGTATGTTCAGTTATCTGCAAAAGAATCAAATAGACAAATAGGTATCAGCTTCTGAGATCCACCAATGAGTTGCTAGGCTATTTGTCAGTTGCAACAACCTTAGAGCATTTCATTATTCCACCACTCAGTCATGCATCAGCAGGGATGAGGATGGAATATGTACATTATATGGAATGATGAGGACCTGGCATACTATAATTATTTCAGAGCAAAGTGATTCAAAAATAAGATAACTGAAACCTTAGGTAAAAGAAACAAAAATCCTTAGGTAAAAAGGACAAAAATCTCATCTGATATAAAAGTTAAAAGAAAACACAGGAACCAAAGATTTTTAAATTGCTTATAACTTCTTTTTAGAACTTTAGTTTTGTTCATCTAAATTGATCAAAATTACTCTGAAGTGACAATGATATACATTTTTTATACATACTTCTAACGTCAGAAAATAGAGACACAATTAAGCTGGCATGAAGACTGAACATATGTTTATTTCAGGATGTAAAATTTTTCTCGGTGACCATAATTAATCAAAGAATTCTAAACAGATAGACTTTAATTTTAGATAATTTGGGAAAGAAGCTAATCATTAGGAATAATCATTTATTGCAAATATGCATTTCCTAGTTTTAAGAACAATAACAAAAAACATATTCATATAATAGCTACAGTTATTCAACTGTATCCTTTTGTCTACTTCAATACAGCAATTCCTGTTGGCTTATTTTGTTGTAAAATATTTTTTAAGTCATGGAAGCAAATCCAGGAAGAGGGCAAGAAATAACACAAAATGTATCACCTTGATTCATATATTTATAAACACTCCTCCTTAGGGAAATGCATTGCTGTAATAAAATACTTTGAAAGACATTACATCTGCAACAGGAATAATTCACAAATATAGTTACACATTTAGGTTGGAAAGACTGTGACATATACTGTAATCATATTTTTCTCATCAAATGAAGATCTAAATATTTATGAATGAGGATTTTTGTAGCATCTGCTACTAAATGTGCACCCTAATACACTCTTATTCCTCAAAATTTGAAGAAAAATATTTTTAAAAACCTTAGGTAACATTTCTGCAGAGTGAGATCAATTTATTGATACATTAGTGTATGAAGCAAAGTAATCATGCATTATTCAAAGAATTTAGCCACATTCTAAGGGACTTATGTCTCCTCTGGGTTTAGATATAAAAAATATGATTTATTTTTATAGTAGTCTGGAAATAAAATTTAAAGGGTCAATCTTCATTTTAGTAGCTAGGCAGCAGTAATTTGCAGATATTCATTTGTTCCTGGAAGAATTTATTGATCACATATTTCAACTCAAACACAGCATGACATAATGTGATGAGCATAAAAATGCTGAGGCATTGTCCCAATCTCCAAAAAACTTTTATTGAACAAAATAGATATAGATAAATAGCACAGCCATGCAAATGTTATGGGAAGAAATTATCTAAATTGTGTCATATATTATATAATTATATTGTATGCATAATTATATATATTATTAATGTATAATTAATGGTATACAAAAGAAATCTAACTAGACTTAACAAACATGAAAAATCTTAACATCTTATTAAAAACAGTCCTAATAAAATGTTTCTTAGCAAAGAAAGCAATTTTTAAAATTAAACATCTAGTTAATATTCTGGGTAAGCCATTTGGTAACTTTTTAAGTTAATGCTCATAATACAAATATATACGGTGCTTACATTTGTCAGATTCTTCAGGAATAACAGTTCCCTAACCATCGCTCTAGACAAAACTAACCTTCATACACTCATATCCACCACTGAATTTTTTGCTTACAACTAGGGACACTTTTCTCTGAAGCAGCCTGAAATCAGTCATTGGCCAGTTAATCAGAAAAGTACAATACAGAAGAAATAACAACCACCAATGAAATAACTAACTAAACTAATAAAACCATATATGTGTATTTATAGGTGTATACATATATATATGTATATATAGTTTAAAATGTTCATTTAACTTAAATATCAATATATTTTAATTTACAACTCTTCATTTATGTAGTGCCAAGACTATTTCTTTGAGTTGGATTTCGTGAATATACATTCCATAGTCATATGCATCATCTACACATTTTAGTTTTAGCTGTTTTTTAATTAATAAGGTCAAAACCCAAAGACACTTAAGGAGCACTTTGTATAAAAAGTATTTCTAGAATATGATTTTTCCAAGTTTTTACAAGTGTCCCTTTCACATATTTTAGCAGCTCACATGTTATCAAGTGTTAGCAAAAGAATCTGACTCAGTTTTTACAGACAAAAATCTATTACAGAACTTGAAATTTTTGTTCATTTTGTTTATAATGAATTAGATTATACAATTAAAACAAGTAAAAATGGCATAACAAACTTGAAGGGATAAAGTATAACTGACTCTTTGATAAGCAAATAACATTTAAAGTTGTAGGAGAGAGCAGACGTAGCCATGAGCATTCAGGGTGTCGAGAACATCTGCCAGTATGCATTATGGAGGTATTGAGGACAGTTACTCAATCCAGTGAATCAACACATAAAATTACTTAAAAGATTACTGTATAAAGTATATTATATATATATAAAGTATACCAGGCATTCAGGTAAGCATTTTAAAAGCATTGGTGTTTAATCCTCATGACAACTGAGAACTCTAAGACAGGCATCGTTTTCTCATTTTTTACAAATGAAGAAACTGACTCTCTGTGAGGTGCAATGTTTTACCTCAAGCTTTCCAGTTAATAAATACCAAACCTAAAACTGGAATCTTGTTTAAACAGTGCTGTCTCCAATACTGCTTCTACTGTTCTATATAATGATTAATTAGAAATTCTTTAAGGACAAGACCTAGTCTTTTTCATTATAGTATCTCCTGTGTCCATATATGTATGTAGGCTTTAAACAGACAGACCCATGTAATAGATGTATGGGAAACATCAACTTATTCAGACAGCGACTTGTTAAATTGATCCGTGGTCTAACAGAGGATAGTTTGGAGCAAAATAATTAGTTTCCTGTTTTTTTAAAAAAATCTTCTATTGTACACTTAAAATTTGTTAACAGGATTTTTTTAGGGCTTCCCTTGTAGCTCAGTCAGTAAAGAATCTGTCTACAATACAGGAGACCCAGGTTCGAATCCTGGGTTGGGAAGATCCCCTGGAGAAGGGAAAGGCTACCCACTTCAGTATTCTGGCCTGGAGAATTCCATGGACTGTACTGTATAGTCCATGGGGTCACGAAGTGTCCGACACAACTGAGCGATTTTCACTTTCAAAGGTGCTAAGTGAAATAAACCAAACACAGAAAGACCAATAACTGCATGATTCCATGTATATTAGGCATCTAAACCAGTCAAATTCATAAGATCATAGACTGGAATGGTGGTTACTAGGGCCTGGGGGAGGGGAGGGGAAAATGAGGAGCTGTTAACAAGCATAAAAATTTCAGTTCTGTTTCTTGCTTTTTAAACGTGGAACATTGGATGGAGAATGTTATTTATCGACATTCTCTGCAGTTATCTAAGATTTTGCTATTTTAAATTATTATTATAAGATTTATTGAGTTGCTACTTGTGTAACAAATCACTCCCAAAATCAATGGCTTCTTGCATGTGAAATGATCTTTCAGAAAATAAATTTGGTTTATATAATAAAAATGAAATAGTATAAATCTCATTATCTTAAAAAATGCTATTTCTGATATAACTTATTGACTTACTTTGACTTTCTTAATGGGAGCTCAGGTTCTGATTTAAGGATGGTGATCCAGAGTTATGAAAGTTATTTAGTCAATGTAAATTGTGCAAAAGCAATATAGTTTTTTAAAAGATCATTCTATTTGAAGGGATCTACTAATGTCAAATAGTAAAAAATAAATATATCAGTAATTAATATTTAATTCTGTTGGGGATGACCCAAAGCAAATTGAACATGCAAAACTCAAGGATTTTTTTTTTTATTTTTAACAAACAGTAGCCAACAAAATATTTTATATGAATAAGGGCAAGCTACTTCCCTTAAACAGTGTAACCAGCTTATTTTGAAGTCAAGCCTCAGAACAAGCTCTAGAAACATTTATTAGCAAAGAGGATAAAATGGTTCATATTACAGCTTATTCTGTAAGCTTAATGAAGTCTCGGCTGTCTGTCATTTTAGGAGCTTGAAACATTCCCCTTATAAATACTGACTTAACACTGGGCAATATCCCAGAAGTAAGACACAGTTACTCTCATGGTCAGTATTAAGCAAATAGAATCTTTCTAAACCAAAGACAGGATACGGGATAGTTTACAAAGGTAGTCTTTGGCAACATCCCTAAGGGTAGAAGCTGCAAACTGATGGATTTTTATGTCTTGTTTATTTAAGGGTGGGAAGCAGTTTTATACTATTTTAGCCAATTCATATAAGTTGAAAGCTTTTAGTTTCACTAATTACCATCCGTTTATAACAGGTGCCATGTCAATTTAAAAGCTAGCCACTAATTTAACCAATGAAAACCTACTTCTGACATGAAATACAGTGATTAGCAAAACATCTGGATATAATCAAAGACAAAGATAGCTAATGTGCTTGTAATCATTGCCTCTGAAGTGAGGAGTATGTCCTCTCTGAAAAACGGATATCTGACTATCACTGGAGTGGAGATTCCTGGTTAGAATGCATAACTGTCGATGTGGGATTATTTTCAAGCAATTACAATCATCAATAATTTTTTCTATTATTAGGAATTCAGTTTCTAAGAAATGAAAAATAAGGAATAAAGGCAGAAAAAGTAAGCTCATTTACATTAACTTTTTTTGCTTTTTATAGTTATATTTTTAACATTGACCTAATGCATTCATTCACAATACTGTTGACTTAACAGTAATATTACTCTGTTTAGGACCAGCCGCATGATATTTGATGGGATACACTGATGGAGTAGTGAGGGAGGAGGTAGCTGCTATCTAGTGTGCCTAATCATTGAAGTCATATTCTTTAGATTAATGGGCAATATATGTCTGCCACAGCCGTGATAATTTGACTTATTTGAACCACTACTCTTTTAATATTTGTTCAATTTTTATTTGGAGGATAAGCAAATCTGCCTGTAAAAAAATACTCTGCCTATAAATACTATGCCTATCACACTCACTAACATCACTCAGGTCATTGTTTACTAAGAGAGTACAACCAATAAACAACATGGTGATCTTCTGTTGTTACTTTTAAAAGTCCCTTATAGGACATGGAGAAAAATGAACTCTGTACACTGTTAGTGGAAATGTAAATTGATCCAACAAGAATGAAGGCTCCTTAAAAAATTAAAAATAGAACTACCCTATGATCAAGCAATCCCACTTCTGAATATACATTCAAAGGAAAGCAAATCACCAAAAGCAGTGATATCTGCACTCTCATGTTCATGGCAGCATTATTCACAATAACAAAGATAGGGAAAAAAACTAAGATTCTGTCAAGAGATGAATGAATAAAGAAAATGTGACACACATACACAATGGAATATTATGTAGCCTTTAAATAGAAGGAAATCCTGCCATTTGTGACAATATGGATGAACCAAGGAACATTATGCTAAACGAAATGTCAAACACAGAAAGAGAAATACTGTATGACATAATCTCACTTATATATGGAATCCAAAAAACAAAAACAAACAAACAAAAAACCAGTGGACTGGTAATCACAGCCTTTGTGATTACCAGAGGCTGAGAGCTGGGGAAAAAGGGAGGGAGATCTTCATCAGAGGGCAAAAACTCTCAGTTGTAAGATGAGTAAACTCTAGAGACATAACATATATTATGGTGACTACAATTAATAATAATATATTATACACTGGAAATTTGCTAAGACAATAGACGTTAAGTGCTCTCACTATACGAAAAAAATGGTAACTATATGAGGTGATGGATATGTTACTTAGCTTCATTGTGGTAACCATCTCACAATGTATATGTATATCAAAACATTACATTGTATGCCTTAAATACGTATAATTTGTATTTATCAATCTTTCTTCAAAAAAAATAAAGATGCTATGAAGTAGGATGAAAGAAAAGAAAAGCTTGCTGTCCCCTTATAGCTATTTCACCCCAAGTGACTTGCTAAAATAAAATATGCCCTGTAATTCTACTCAGTATACTTGCAAAGAGGAGTTTTGGAAAATAAATTTTCTCCAATTTTTCACATTTTCATGACATTTAGATTCTTTTTGTAATATATTTGCCTGCTGAGCACCTGTATGTCTAGCTTAACTCAGTTCATCTCACTCTCCATAATCATATATTTTGTATGTATGTGATTTTTTAAATCAATCATGGGGCATACAATAATAATAAAATACAGATACACATTTTTTCAGAAAGGAAATAATACATCTATAATACACTCAGATTTTAGCAGTTATTGAACATCCCTGGGAGTGTTATGAGGGTTTTTTTTAATTAATTTTTATTTTTTAGTTTGTTTTGCTTTACAATACTGTATTCATTTTGCTATACATTTGTTTTTTAATTTAAAATACGACTTACCTGTAGTGGATTCATGATGTATGGCAAAACCAATACAATATTATAAAGTAGTTAACCTCCAATTAAAATAAATAAATTTATATTAAAAAAAATTTTTTAAAGGAAAAAAAATCAATGCTTGCTTAAAAAAATAAAATAAAATACGGCTTTTTAAAGAAATATGGGCTTCCCTAATAACTCAGTTGGTAAAGAATCCGCCTGCAAGCAGGAAACTCCAGCTCAATTTCTGAGTCAGAAAGATCTGCTGGAGAAAGGATAGGTTACCCAACCCAGTATTCTTGGGCTTCCCTGGTGGCTCAGCTGGTAAAGAATCTGCCTGCAATGCAGGAGACCTGGGTTTGATCCCTGGGTTGGGAAGATCCCCTGGAGAAAGGAATGGTTACACACTCCAGTATTCTGGCCTGGAGAATTTCATGAACTGTATAGTCCATGGGGTCGCAAAGAGTTGGACACTACTGAGCAGCTTCTAAGGTAAGGAAATGATGTTTTAAATGATTTGGCCTTTCTTCTGAGATTGCAGAAATGCTATGTATGTCATGGGGTTGAAATTATTAATGTGCATAAATATTCCTTATCTCCTTTTCTTTGAGGTACATGAGAGCATTCTGTTTCTCCACCCCTCGAAAGGAGGTGTAGCCATGTGACTATTTAAGTCAATGAGTCATAGGCAGAAGTGACATGTGTCACTTTAGGGTTTGAGCATTTAAGTGGTGATACAGGACCCTCCAGGACTGCTCCTTCTCTGACAGGATAGGCAGTGGAGCACATGTGAGCTGGGAGACCCCATCTGTCTAGTCTCTAACTACCTAACTACCTATGTTAATTCATAGCTCCCCTACAGACCTGAGTGTTACCTTAGCTTATGAAAGAGATAAACCATTGTTGTTTCAAACTGAAATTGAAAAAACAAAAAAAGCAGCAAAAGCAATAACAAAAATAAAACCAGAATATACCCAAGTTGAACTACCCAGTACTTACCCTTTAATAAAAAACAGAAAAAACTTTTCTAGATAGAGAGGAATCACCTATGTAATATTATTTTAAAGATTATTTTCTGTAGCTGAAATAATTTCTCAATGAAATCAAAGTGGCTAAATGTTAGCAGAATGCTGGTATTTCACACAGTAATAAACTAGCTCTATATATACACAGCAGGCTGTGGCAATTTAAAGGTTACATCTTCATAGAAATGAGATAGTGCCAGAGTATCAAAAGAAAATGACCACAATGTTCAACTCAGTTGTAGGGCACAATAACAGAATTATTATATATCTTCCTGCAGTTGTTTTAGCTGTACCACACTGAGAACTAAATTAAAAATAGTAGCTGAATTACACAGAGAAGGCAATGGCACCCCACTCCAGTACTCCTGCCTGGAAAATCCCATGGACGGAGGAGCCTGGTAGGCTGCAGTCCATGGGATCGCTGAGGGTCGGACACGACTGAGCGACTTCACTTTCTCTTTTTACTTGCATGCATTGGAAAAGGAAATGGCAACCCACTCCAGTGTTCTTGCCTGGAGAATCCCAGGGACGGGGGAGCCTGGTGGGCTGCCATCTATGGGGTCACATAGAGTCAGACACGACTGAAGTGACTTAGCAGCAGCAGCAGCTGAATTACAAAATTTCTAATCAAGATGTAGTATGAGCCACCAAAATGAATATTAAAATTTACACAGTTCACTTATCTTATACCTTTATTTTTACTGGTAAAAGTTATCCTTATTTTTCTGTGCTAAAAGGAATTATACAGAAATATGAAGTTTTATTCTTTTCTCTTAATACATATCATTAAAGAAACATAAATGTGATTTCAAGATCAAACATTAATTGCTGCTTAACACAATAAATTATTTTCTCTCTCTCCTACAACCTCCTTTGTGTCTCTATCTTTATACTTCAGAAGCTCTAGGATTCATCTACTCAGACTTCTGCCTTGTGCTCATTCATATCCGACTCTTTGAGACCCCATGGACTGTAGCCACTTCTCTGTCCATGGGATTTCCCAGGTAAGAATACTGGACTGGGTTATCATTTCCTACTCCAGGGGACCTTCCCAACCCAGGATTGAACCTGTGTCTCCTGCATTGGCAGGTGGATTCTTTACCACTGAGCCACCTGGGAAGCCCATCATCTACCCAGAATACTCTACCAACTTCTGCACCCTTGACTTTTAACTAGTGGAAGTTAATAAAGACCTAAGGAAAAATAAAAAGTGAGTGACTAATACAAATTCCACTCTGCTGGAAACTGTTGGTATACTGCTCACTTCAAAACGCTATTATTATAATCTAAGAAATTAAATAATATGATACTTTAACCTCTAAATTAAATCAATTTAAGAGAATACTGGGAGTACTATTTTCAAAAGATTATTTGAAATCAAATCTTTGAGCTGGTATAAGAATAATTAAGAAATGGTTTTAGGTTCCAGAGCAATAGTTATCTATATACAAGTTATCAGTTGATTGGCTCCAGTTATTTCTTCAGACATCTAAGAAAGACAAACCACAGACATAAAAAGCTCTTGCTAATTTGCATATTCATAATACCTCAGTGAATCACCAGGACTGGCAATGATGCTGCCTGAATATTAATGCAGAGCCAACAGCTGAGCTGAAGGGCAAAGCAATATATAGAAACAAACCACAATTTCCCTCCAGAATTCACAATTGAACTTCATGGTGGACAGCTTTCAAAAAACATTTTATTGTTATTATTATTATTTCATTCTTTATTACAAGATTTTTCCTCATATCTTGGAACA
Source organism: Aepyceros melampus (assembly GCA_006408695.1). Lineage (NCBI taxonomy): Eukaryota > Metazoa > Chordata > Mammalia > Artiodactyla > Bovidae > Aepyceros > Aepyceros melampus. The sequence continues at coordinate 59,404 of SJXQ01011042.1, read as the reverse complement.
TCTAAGTCAGATCAGGGCAGGATTACAGTACATCTTTTTTTATTATTATTATTTTAATCCAAATTTGATCATATAATCTTTTATACCATAAATCACAGACTACTCCAGCTTATATGCTAAATATCTATGCAGTATGCACCCCAAAAAGGAGGCACCCAAGTCATACACTGCAACCAGCTGAAGGTCATTCTATTTTTATATGCTTTTAAACGCTTCAAATATAGGAGCAGTTAAAAGTTCCGATAGTTAAGTGCTTTGCCTTCAAGTCTTCTCCCTGTTCTGCCCTTTAATTTCTTGTAAAAACCTCTGTCTCCTGTCCCCACCTTTTGTCACAGCTCAAATGGATGTTTCTGCCTTGGCTTCTGCAGAGAGCCACAGCTTGAGGCTTCCGGAAGAAATGCTGCAATTACTTCCATGAGATGCAGCAGAATATTTGTGGAATAGTATGTAGGAGGAAGATATGTATTTGAGGTTTGCATGTGTGATGTATTTGTAGCATCGCCATACATTTATACATCTGTGATCACAAGACTGTTTATTATAGGATTCTATTTTGCTTGGAGAAGTGGCAGATTAGACAAAACTCTCCCAAGCATTTGCATTTCCTTTTCCTGAAGAAGATGCTGTCTGCCAACAGTGGTTTCAGAAACAAACAGGAGTAGATAAAGCAGTATTTCTTTAAAAACAACCTCAGGTTTAGAAAACAGAGTTCTGCATCTTACTGATTATCATACCGCTTTGCTTTATTTATTGTTATTGGGCTTCTATTTCAAATGATAGTAAATAATAACCCTATCAATATCTAATGGATATTGATCCTATACTGTATCAAATTTTTGCTGCATAACAAACTACCTCTAAAATCAGTTACTTAAAGCCATGAATTATTACTGCTTATGTGGCTGGGGGTTGCTTGACGTCTGGCTGATCTGGGGATAGCCTCAGCTTGACATTTCTGTTTCAGGCTTTAGCAGTCAGTATGGCCCTACTTATCACTGTAGGTCTATGAGTTGTTGGGGGTGACTGGTCCATTTCTCAGTCTTCCTTAAACCTATCTGCACAACAGGTGATAGTCTACTCATGGTGTTAGCAGAGGTACAAGGGTGCACACAAAATATACAAGGCTTCAAGGCTTAGGATACTATCCATTACCTCTTTAGTCTAACTCACTACCTCTTTAGTCTATTAGTCAAAGCCAAGCATCAGGAAAATATATATTATCTCTTTAGTAGAAGAGACTGAAAAGTCACATGCCCAAAAGAAGGGTGAAAATTTTGAACTATAATGCAACATACTACACACACTATGGCCCTGGAGCCTTTGTTAGCATGTTATATGCATCATTTCATTTATTCTTCAGAGTAGTCCCATATATTATTGCCATCATTTTACAAACAAGAAATTGATATTCAGAGAGATTAAGTAACTTGTTTAGGACCATTCTGTCAGCAAGTGATAAAGCAATGACTGACGTCTAAGCAATTCTTAAATGCAATGCAATTTTTCTCAAATGTTCCATCCTGCTGTGCTGCTGCTGCCAAGTCGCATCAGTCGTGTCCGACTGTGTGACCCCACAGACGGCAGCCCAACAGGCTCCTCTGTCCCTGGGATTCTCCAGGCATGAATACTGGAGTGGGTTGCCATTTCCTTCTCCAATGCATGAAAGTGAAAAGTGAAAATGAAGTCACTCAGTCGTGTCCAACTCTTAGCAACCCCATGGACTGTAGCCTACCAGGCTCCTCCGTCCATGGGATTTTCAGGCAAGAGCACTGGAGTGGGTTGCCACTGCCTTCTCCGATGTTCCATCCTATCTGTTCTCAAATCATGTTTCTATATTTAGTACAGAGATTATAAAGATATGGGGCATAGTGTTCAGTCATCAATATAATGAAAATGAGAATGGATTAGTTCAGTTCAGTCACTCAATCATGTCTGATTCTTTGCAACCCCATGGACTCCAGCACACCAGGGTTCCCTGTCCGTCACCAACTCCTGCAGCCTACTCAAACTCATGTCCGTTAGATAAGATGAATCTCATTGATATCTTCAGGACATTCTATCCAAATGCAGAAGAATATACCTTCTTCTCAAGTGCACATAGAACATTCTCCAAGATAGACTTCATCCTGAGTCACAAATCAAACCTCAGTAAATTTAAGAAAATTGAAATTATATCAAGCATCTTCTCTGACCACAATGCTATGAGACTAAGTATCAATTACCATAAAAAAAAACTGTAAGAAACACAAACACATGGAGATTAAACAACACATTTCTAAATAACCAACAGCTTACTGAAGACATCAAAAGGGAAATAAAAAAATTTCTAGAAACAAATGACAATGAAAACATGACTCAAAACCTATGGGATGGGGGGCGCCTAAGATGGCGGAGGAATAGGATGGAGAGACCACTTTCTCCCGCACAAATTCATCAAAACAACATCTCAACGCTGGGTAAATTCTACAGGGCAGCTTCTGAATGCGAGTAGAGGACATAAGGCATCCAGAAAAGCAGAACATTGTCTTCAAAAACAGGTAGGAAAAACCAGAAGATGAAAAGAGAAACAAAGGAGGTGGGGAGGGAGCTCCGTCCCGGGAAGGGAGTCCTGTCCCAGGAAAAGAGTGTTAAAGGGAGAGAAGTTTCCAAACACCGGGAAGCACTCTCACTGCCGAATCTGTGGCGAGTCTTGGAGGCACATGGCAGGGAGGAAGAATGAATGGTGATTGAGACCAGCAGGTTGCGAGCCCGGCAGTGATTCCCCCGGCGGAGAGGCAGAGCAGACGCCTGAATCCACCACTAGCAAGTGGGGGCTGGGCAAGGAGACGCAGGCGGTGGCGCTTCTTAAGAATCGGGCCAGAACGCCCGCGGTAACCAGAGCGAAGTAACTCAGGCTAGCACACCAGACTGTGGGACAGTTACCACGCGAAAAGCTCGAACATAAGACACCGCCAGGACTGCGCACAGAACAAAGGACGGAACAGAAATAGCCGGCTGCCCGCCAGCCCCCACCGGCGACAGGCAGCCAGAGCCCGCCAGCCAGAGCCGTAAGGGCTGGAACATGGCAATCGCAGCCCCAGAGGGACTTTGCTGATCAAACTGCAAGCAGGCTTCTTTGCTAACTGAGACTTCCAGGGGTGCTGGACAGATACAATTTACCTGACAAGGAGTCCCGGGTTACACCCGGAAAACTGAGCAGCAGGAGAGGGCAATAAGCCGCACGACTGCACTCGCCGAACTCCTGAGCTGCTTGGTCCTGGGAAGGGCACAAAGCGCAGGCCCAATTGAGTCTTCGACTACCTGGGTGCCGAGCCTGAGAGGCTTAGACCAGGGAGGTGCATGCAGCCTAGGGCCGGCCTCAGACGGTTCCCGCCGGAGAAACATAGAGCCTGAGTGTTGTGCGCCGGGTGTAGGGGCAGGCCCAGCGGGGCTGAGACACTGCGAATATACGCCAGAGCTATTTGGTAGCAGCATCCCTCCCTCCCCACAGCGTGACTGACCAAGTGAGCCTTAAATAAAATAAATAAATAAAAATTTTAAAAAATGACTGCCACCGCCCCTCTGTGTTAGGCAGAAATAGGACACTGAAGAGATCAGCAAACAGAGGAAGCTGAACAGCGGGAACCGCCTTGGAAGTGACCCCACACTGCCTACAACACCAGAAAAAGTCCCAGAAATATCGTTACTATTTTTTTGACCATTCTCTTTTTTATTTATTATTATTATGTTTTAGTTTTATTATTTTTTCTGGTAGATGTTTTTGTTTGATTGTTTTTTCTTCCTATTTTTTTCTTCTCCTTTTTTTAAATTTTTAAAGTCCTCTATTACTCTTTTAATTTTAATTTTTTGAACCTACTATCACTTTTCAAAAAAAAAGAGCCTATTTTTAAAGCAAATGCCATATATACATATATATACAATTTTTTGTTTGTTTTTTCAGTGGCTGTTGGTGTTGGTTGTTAATAATTCCTGTGACTTTTTTTTTCTTGTTCTTCTTTTCTTTAATATTGTATTTTTCAAAATCCAACCTCGACTCTTAAATTTTTAATCTTTGCTTTTTGGTATTTGTTGTCAATCTTTTACATTTAAAAACCCAATCTTCATTACCCAATTTTACCTAAGAGTGAGATTACTGGCTTGACCACTCTCTCCTCTTTTGGACTCTTCTTTCTCCCCAGTAGGTTGTCTCTCTCTCCTCCCTCTCCCCTCTCTTCTCTACCCAACCCTGTGAATCCCAGTGTGTTCCAGATGATGAAGAACACTTAGAGAACTGGTTATGGGCTGGATCTGTCTCTCCCCCTTTTGATTTCCCTCATTTATCCTCCTGGCCGCCTCTGACTACCTCCTCCCTCTCCTCTTCCCTGTATACCTCAGTGATCATCTCTGAGCGGTCCAGATGGAGGAGCGCACATAAGGAAGTGATTACTGGCTAGCTCTCTCTCTTCTATTGATCCCACCTCATTTCATTCCAGTCACCTCTAACTACCCCCTCCCTCTCGCTTTCTCTGCATAACTCAGTGAACCTCTCAGGGTCTCCCTCAATGTGGAGAAACTCTTCATCTTTAACCTAAAGGTTTTATCATTTGCGCTATTTTTTCATTTCCCTCATTTATCCTCCTGGCCACCTCTGACTACCTCCTCCCTCTCCTATTCCCTGTATAACTCGGTGATCATCTCTGGGCAGTCCAAATGGAGGAGCGCACATAAGGAAGTGATTACTGGCTAGCTCTCTCTCTTCTTTCGAGCCCACCTCATTTCATTCCAGTCACTTCTAACTACCCGCTCCTTCTCCCTTTGTCTACATATCTCAGTGAACCTCTCTGGGTCTCCCTCAATGTGGAGAAACTCTTCATCTTTAACCTAAAGGTTTTATCATTTGTGCTATATAGATGGAGAAGCCTTGAGGCTATTGTAAAAGTAAAACTGAAACCCAGAAGCAGGAGACTAGCAGTCCAGACAGAGGAGCGCACATAAGGAAGTGATTACTGGCTAGCTCTCTCTCTTCTTTTGATCTCACCTCATTTCATTCCAGTCACCTCTAACTACCCCCTCCCTCTCCCTTTCCCTACGTAACTCAGTGAACCTCTCTGGGTCTCCCTCAATGTGGAGAAACTCTTCATCTTTAACCTAAAGGTTTTATCATTTGTGCTATATAGATGGAGAAGCCTTGAGGCTATTGTAAAAGTAAAACTGAAACCCAGAAGCAGGAGACGTAAGCCCAAATCCTGAGAATGTCAGAGAACTCCTGAACCCAGGGAACATTAACTGATAGGAGCTCATCAAATGCCTCCATACCTACACTGAAACCAAGCATCATCCAAGGGCCAACAAGTTCCAGAGCAAGACATATCATGCAAATTCACCAGTAACACAGGACGACACCACTGAGTTTCAATATACAGGCAGCTCTAATTACTCAAAAACCATAGTCCTCTCCTAACTCATTTCTGGACACTTCATTGCACTCCAGAGAGAAGAAATACAGCCGTACTCAACAGAACTCTATTATTGTAAAAGTAAAACAACACTTATTTTAAAGTGTCCTTTAAATTATTGATGCTGATCCAAAAAGGGTACAGGTTTGTCGAGTCAGTTCTATTATTGAAGCCACAATATACATTTCTACACCCTGCACCTTTTAACTGCTGTACATCTGTCATCATTTACAGGTAAGTATAGTTTCTGAATAATGATATAAACTAACATGGAACATTTATATTTGTGACATACACTAGTATAAGTGGTTTGCCTGTATTAACTTTAATGCTTCCAACAACTGAACAGTTCAGGTCATTTCAGTGATTCAGTCGTGTCTAGCTCTTCACAACCCCATGGACTGCAGCATGCCTGGTTTCCCTGTCCATCACCAACTCCTGGAGCCTGTTCAAACTCATGTCCATTGAGTCAGTGATGCCATCCAACCATCTCATCCTCTGTCGTCCCCTTCCCTTCCCACCTTCAATCTTTCCCAGCATCAAGGTCTTTTCTAATGAATCAGTTCTTCGAATCAGGTGGTCAAAATATTGGAGCTTCAGCATCAGTCCTTCCAATTAATATTCAGAACTTATTTCCTTTAAAATTGACTGGTTTGATATCCTTGCAGTACAAGGGACTCTCAAGAGTCTTCTCCAACACCACAGTTCAAAAGTATCAATTCTTCAGTGTTCAGCTTTCTTTATGGACCACCTCTCACATTCATACATGACTACTGAAAAAACTATAGCTTTGACTAGATGGACATTTGTTGGCAAGTAATGTCTCTGCTTTTTAACATGCTGTCTAGGTTGGTCATAGCTTTTCTTCCAAGGAGCAAGCAACTTAATTTCATGGCTTCAGTCACCATCTTCAGTGATTTTGGAGCCCAAGAAAATAAAATAAAACCTGTCATTACTTCCATTGTTTCCCCATCTATTTTCCATGAAGTGATGGAACAAGATGCCATGATCTTCATTTCTTTTTATATTGAGTTTTAAGCCAGGTTTTTCACTCTCCTCTTTCACTTTCATCAAGGAGCTCTTTAATTCCTCTTGCTTTCTGCCATAATGATGGTGTCATCTACATATCTGAGGTTATTGATATTTATTCCAGCAATCTTGACTTCAGGTTGTGCTTCATCCAGTCCAGCATTTCTCATGATGTACTTTGCATATAAGTTAAATCAGCAGGTTGACAATATATAGCCTTGATGCACTCTTTTCCCAATTAGGAACCAGTCCATTGTTCTATTTCTGGTTCTAACTGCTGCATCTCCCATCCAAGTACTAACCATGTCTGACCCTGCTTAGCTTCTGAGATCAGGCATGTTAAGGTTGGTATGGCCATAGGCTAACTGCTGCTTCTTGACCTGCATACAGATTTCTTAGGTAAGGTGGTGATCCACACAGTGAAAGGCTTTAGCATAGTCAATGAAGCAGAAGTAGATGATTTTTTTTTTTATTCTTTTGCTTTTTCTATAATCCAATGGATGTTGGCAATTTTATCTCTGGTTCTTCTACCTTTTCTGATTCCAGCTTGAACATTTGGAACTTCTTGGTTCACGTACTCTTGAAGCCTCATTTGGAGAATTTGGAGTGTTACTTTTAGAGCATGTGAGATGACTTCAAGTATGTGGTAGTTTGAGTATTGTTTGGCATTGCCTTTTTGGGAGATTGAAATGAAAACTGAAATTTTTATGGTATGACACAAAAAGATGAACTCCCCAGGTTGGTAGGTGTCCAGTATGCTACTGCAGAAAAGTGGGGAAATAACTTCAGAAATAAGGAAGAGATGGAGCCAAAGCGAAAACAATATCCAGTTGTGGATGTGACTGGTGATGGAGGTAAAATCTGATGTTGTAAAGAAAAATTTTTCACAGGAGCCTGGAATGTTAGGTCCATGAATCAGGATAAATTGAAAGTGGCCAAATAGGAGATGGCAAGAGTGAACATTGACATTTTAGCAATCAGTGAACTAAAATAGACCGGAATGGGCAAATTTAATTCAAATGATCATTGTATCTACTACTGTGGGCAAGAATCCTTTAGAAGAAATAGAGTAGCCCTCATAGTCAGAAAAGAGTCTTGTATGCAATACTTCAATGCAATCTCAAAAATGATAGAATGATCTCTGTTCATTTTCAAAGCAAATTATTCAGTATCACAGTAATTCAATTCTATGCCTCAACCACTAATGCCAAAGAAGCTGAACAGTTCTATGATGAGCTACAAGACTTTCTAGAACTAATACCAAAAAAAAGATGTCCTTTTCATCATAAGTGAATGGAATGCAAATGTAGGAATTCAAGAGTTACCTGGAGTAACAGGCAAGTTTGTGTTGGAGTACAAAATGAAGCAGGGTAAAGGCTAACACAGTTTTACCAAGAGAACACACTGCTCATAACAAACACCCTCTCCCAACAACACAAGGGAAGACTCTACACTTGGACATCACCAAATGGTCAATACTGAAATCAGACTGATTATATTATTTGCAGCCAAAGATGGAGAAGCTCTACACAGTCAGCAAAAAAAAAAAAAAAGACTGGGAGCTGAGTGTGGCTCAGATCATGAACTCCTTATTGCAAAATTCAGACTTAAATTGAAGAAAATAGGGAAAACCACTAGACCATTCATGTATGACATAAGTAAAATCCCTTAAGATTATACAGTAGAAGAACAATAGATTGAAGGGATTAGATCTGACAGATAGAATGCCTGAAGAACTATGTACAGAGGTTTGTAACCTCAGGAGGTTGTTATCAAAACCATTCCCAAGAAAAAGAAATGCAAAATGGCAAACAAGATTGTCTGAGGAGACCTTAAAAATAGCTGAGAAAAGAAGATAATTAAAAGGCAAAGAAGAAAAGGAAAGATATATCCATCTGAATGCCGAGTTCCAAAGAATAGCAAGGAGAGATAAGAAAACCTTCCTCAGTGATCAATGCAAAGAAATAGAGGAAAACAAAAGAATGGGAAAGACTAGAGATCTCTTCAAGAAAGTTAGAGATACCAAGAGAACAGTAAATGAAAGATGGGCACGATAAAGGACAGAAACAGTATGGGCCTAACAGTAGCAAGAGATATTAAGAGGTGGCAGAATACACAGAAGAACTGTACAAAAAAGATCTTAATAACTCAGACAACCATGATCACTCACCTAGAGCCAGACATCCTGGAGTGTGAAGTCAATTGGGCCTTAGGAAGCATCACTATGAACAAAGCTAATGGAGTTGATGGAATTCCACCTGAGTTATTTCAAGTCCTGAAAGATGGTTCTCTGAATCTGCTGCACTCAGTATGTCAACAAACTGACAGCTCAGCATTTTTTGTGGAAAATGTCAGTTTTCATTCCAATGCCAAAGAAAGGCAATCCCAAAGAATTTTCAAACTACCACACAATTTAAGAGGTAGATGTTTTTATTTTTCCAGTTTTACTGAAGAGGAAATTAAGACACATAAAGTTAAATGATTGATTCTAGAAGGGTTTCCCTGGTCTCTCAGCTGGTAAATAATCCACCTGCCATGCAGAGACCTGGGTTCAATCTCTGGGTTGGGAAGATTCCCCTGGAGAAGGGAAAGTCTACCCACTCCAGTATTCTCACCTGGAGAATTCCAAGAACTGTATAGTCATTGGGTTTGAAAAGAATCAGACATGACTGGGCAACTTTCACTTTATATAACTAAAAAGTGGCTATGTAACTAGCCACTTTGGATTTGAATCCAAATAATCTGTATTTGAATCCAGATACTCTGGCTCTAGAGACTGTCTGCTTAGCCACTGTATTTCTTAAATTAGATTGCTAATTTTATTCTTAATGCTAATTCTAGGTGTTTGCATGTCTGTCTTTTGTGGTTATTAATAGGAACTTCACCTATTCAGTTAAAATTCCTTAGGAGAATCTTTGGCTTAGAAAAATCACACATTAATGAGTTGAAGACACCAAGAATAGGAAGAAGTGTCTCCTTTTATCAGGCTCTCTGGACAAAGCTTAAATTCAGTCAGCCTAATTGTAAACTGTTATCACTCTGTTATGAAAAAACCCTGTAATTGGATATAGGAAAATCCTATGTGAAAGCTTGTTCCTAGGGCAGGTTTTACCACTGGTCTCAGAAGCCCATTAAAATTGATCAAAACTGTGTAAAAAAGAAGATATAGCTTTAAAAAAAAAAGGTTGAAGGGAAATACATTAATGCAGTGGCCTTTGGATGATAATACAATGTGTTTTGTTTGTTTTCTGTTTATTTAAGTTTTTTTCTAGAATTTTCTAAATAAAAAAAGAATGTTTATTTTTAAATTTGAGAAGAAATGTTAAAAGCAGAAAACTTAGATAAACAAAAAGAATTAAAATCATACTGCTATATGTTAAATTTTTGCCATTTTCTTCTGAATAAATACACACATATGTCATATTTTACAATATATTTATTTATGCTAACATATTATAATTTTTAACCTTTCCTCTATTGTTTGATATGTAGATGGACTCCATTTTATATTTTATTTAACTACTATAGCCCCAAACTTATACTTTTTTTTTTTTTTTTACAATCTGTCTGATTAGTTCCTCAGAATAAATTCCAAAAATGTAAATACTGGGTTAGTGAGTATCTACTCTTTTATTTATTTATTTATTTATTTATTTTTCTGAAAGTTGAGTTTGTTTTTTTTTTTTAATGAATAATGTCTGATTGTCCTCCAGAAAGGTGGCTTGAGACAATTCTTTTACCCAGTGGTATGTTAGAATACATATCTGTTTCCTTACAGACACACAATGCTCCTTTGCATCTTTCTCAGCAAGATAAGTAGACAAAATCAATAGATATTGTTTATATTTTCTTGATAACTGCTGAGATTCATGTACATTTGTCATTTGTGTTTCTTCTTGTATGAATTGCCTGTCTTTGTCCTTTGCCCATTTTATTCACTGAATTGCTATTTTTTTAATTTCATTTTGTTTTGATTTTTATTTACTGATTTATAAGAGTTATCTTTATTTAATATCTTGCCAAAGCTTTTACTGGTTGGTGAATTAATGTATGAAAATTCTAATTCACATGTATTTTATACATTGCATTTTAAAGAAAAGAAAAAATGCATAACTGAAAGACTTCTGGGATATACTAGATGCCAAGGAGAAAGAGAGCATCAAGAGACTCTCCCAGCTTAGCACCAAAGTTAAAGAAAGAGTCCTAGTCTCATGATAGACTCTCAGGAATAAAAGTCTAGAATTCATTCTGGGTGAGAACTATTCCCTCAGCCACAGGGAGGTTTCTCACCACTAGTTTCTTCATGAAATGAAACTAGAGCTTGAGATCAAGCTTCCTAGCATATGCTTTCCAGCTCCTCTCTGCTGGTCAGGGTTATTCACCTCCCAGACCTCAGCTCAAGCACCACTTCCTTAAGGAAGTTTTCTCTGACCTTGCCCCCTAGGTCAAACTTCCCTTTTTATGTTCACAAGACAGTGTACTATTTTACAGCTTTTCACATGGTTGTAATTTTATCTGATTTTAGTTACCTGATTATTTGACTCATGTCTCTGTCACCAGAATGCATACTCCCTGAGGGAAGAAACTGTCTAATCTTACAACCTTTCATTTCTGTCCACTTTCTAAGCTTGCCACACAGGAGATGCATGACTAAGATTTGTTGGGTAAATTGATTGCATATAAAAATGCATTGTAAAGTATAATTAACATCCCTAGAGAGTGAATACTTTGACATTTTCATGAAGTATTGACTGTAAGAGACACTTCAGATATTATTAAATAGAAAAATAGAAGCTGGGGAGATCAAATTTACCAGCAAAATGTACATTCTGATGCCCTAACTGAGCAAAACAATTTTTTTTCTCTCTATAGTTCTTAAGTAAACAAGTTTATTTTACATAGAATGCGTGTGTGTGTGCTGAGTTGCTAAGTCATGTCGGACTGTTTGCCACCCCATGGACTATAGCTTCTCTGTCCATAGGATTTCCCAGGTAAGAATACAAGAGTTGGTTAAGTAGGATGACTTTCCATTAAATTCACTGTAACTTTTTTAAAAGGCCATAGATTAGATACACAGAGTCCTAAAGTTTAAGGGAAAAAAAAATCTGTATCTATGCAGTCCAATATGATAATCACCAGCAACATATGACTATTGAACAGTTTAAAGACAGCTATCAAAGTTGAAAGTCTATGTGCAAACTATTCACAGGATTTCAGAGGCTTGGTATGAATAAAACAGTGAAAAAATTTAAATAATTTTATACATTGAAATTGTATTTTAGCTATATTGGCTTATATAAAACATATTATTAAAATTGATTTCTTTTTAATTAATTAGGTCTAGCTTTTATTTGGTCTAGTAAGAGATTTACAGTTAAGCATGTGACACAATATATTTTCATTGGCTGGTGCTGTTCTTTACTATAAATCACAGATACATAACAACTTGAGCTAACTAAAGTAAGCTTTACACTTATATACTACTTATTTGGGCTTCCTTTGTGGCTCAGCTGGTAAAGAATCCACCTGCAATGCAGGATACCTGGGTTAACTACATATAATAATTGAGAAATTAGAATTGTACAAAAGATGTTTGAGTAATAGAATCTGTTTTAAAAATTGAAGACTAAAATTTGCTTAATGAAAATCTTCAAATTTCCACCCAAAACTTTGTTGTCTCTTATTTTACCCACAATTTTTAATAAATACAAAGGGGTTGTATTCCCTTTCTGAGGTCAAAGAAATAATCTAGTGTTGAGAAAGGTAACCAATAGCAAGCACATTTTTTTCTAACAATTCAAACTCTTACTCCTTCACATTTTGTTAGGCTGCAATCTGTAAACAATGACTGTAATATAAAAATATATATATATATATACTATGAAAAGCAGGTAGATCTCAAACCTATGTTGTGGGGGAGCCACAGTGTGCTTTGTGCAGGAACGAGTGTTATACCCTCTATAGTCTCTGGGGACTTTCTAATATAGCTCAGTATAGTCATTGATGCTAGGAAAATTTCAATGGGCATACTGCATTTAAGAAAATACAGGATGAGTTCTATCTAAAATCGTGAAAATAAAATGTTAAATTTTGGTGATTTTCTCTACTAAGAACAGCTATTCTCTAAGACAAAGGGAAAAATAACAGATGGAGAAAAGAAGCAGAGATGAGAAGAAAAGGGGTTGTATTCTGGTTATCCAAGTTTTATTATAAAGGAAATTTCTTTTAAATTTTGCCATATTTTATTATATAACATAAGAAACTTTAAGAAAAACACATGTCAGGTAAACAGAATGTTGTGAAACAGCACCATAATATTGATATCAGTTATTGTAACCAAACTATTAGAAAAATGTTTTGCCTTTCCTCCTGTGCCAAATGCCATCCTCTGTGTGCTTTTATGACAAGATTTTAATGGCACCTTTGGATTATTATATGCTTTGGCCTAAGCTGGTGAATGACTGTTAGGTCCGTTCACTGACTTCAAATCACATGTTATCAGTGAAACCTTCACTGCTGAGTTTCCTTTCATTGTATCTCCAGGCTGACCATTTCCTGTCAATGTCCCTTAGAACAGAGAATATACTGAAAACTGAGGTCAGCCACTGTGCTGCTAACTCTACACTTCTGGCTTAGGAAGATAAAGCAGTTTTTATTTTGTTTTGTTTCAAAATATTATTTCTTTCTTTTAAAAAAATAGATTTTTTTGTGATTTGTTTCTTGTTAAAAAACAACAAGGTATGTTTTCAAAAGTATATGGTAATGTTCAAAGATTCACTCACTGGAAAATGAATTAATTCCTTTCGTGCACATTATGCTTCATTCAGGGATTTGTATGCTGTGTCCAGCTCACAGCCTTTGAGACTGTACAATAGGAACAATTAATATCTGAATATACACTTGTAATATGGGAACTCATGAAAACCTAGCAAACAATCTATAATGATAAACTCATGGAAATCAGCTTTTTCTTAAAGCTCACTGTATATTGGTTAGAACTGTAATGAATATCTTCCAGCTATCCATCTAAAACTTTGTGTTCCAATCTTGTGATCTTTAAGAATAAATGTCACAGGCTACTTTTCTTCTTTCTTCATCATTTTATCTTTGAAAATATAATCAAATCATTATTTTGACCATGTTGAGGGAAAATGAGCACATCAAAATATAAAAGGTAGGTAGCCCCCCAATTATAAATATCAGAATAAGAAGATTTTATGTGCCAGGTGACCAGAGGACAATTAGTACAGCTGCTTGGAAGTGTGACAATGACCCTTGCCCTTTGGATTTTTCACATTATTATTAGACTGGCTAATGACCAAGGTGTGAGGGCTTAGAATTCTGAGCCCTGAGTAATTAGCAACATGAAACATATTTTGACTGAAATGACAGAGGGAAGCGGAGGCCACTTTGTGTGGATAGAAATAAGATGGAGTAGGTAATTAACTGCATATTCCTGAAAAGGCTAATTATTGTGCTTTTCTCATTGCTGCTATTTGAGTTTCTTGTCAGCCCCAGACCATGTCTCCCCAGCACAGAGCTATCCTCATGAACAATAAAATCAACTGATAGTTGTATAAAGGGGAAAGAAATTGCTTGAATCAAGAGGTAAATTTATTTAATAATTTTGTGCAGTCACAGGACAAAAGATATCCTTAATCAATATCTTCAATGTAATCATTTGGCAAAAATCAGGGCTGGGTTCTCACATGGATAGGATAATGTAATTTTGGCAGATATAAGGGAGGACTGTCCCCTGGAGAGAAGGCCTTGACAGGAAATGTAAGTCTCACCCAAGGGAACGGTGTACTTACAATAAAGGAAGAGAAAAGAGGGTAACAGTCAATGAGGACCTGAAGAAAAGATGTCTTGTGGTTTGTTTTAGTTTTGATTAAACCTTTGAGCAGGAGTGAGATAGGGAGGAAAATATATCAGTGAGTAGTTATCTTCAAATTGTTTTTTGATATCAATATTTTTTGATTTTGTTTGTTCACTATTTTTTTGTTGTTTGGTGTTTTAAACTAAGCCATGACTCAGCTTCCTCACCAGTTGAATGCCAGTTGAAACACTTTTAGCTTCTAGATGGAAAGTTCTGATTTTCTTTCAAATATTCACACTAGTGTGATTTCTCTTTCTTTTTTGCAAGTCCCAGGGACAGATTGCAATGGAAGATACCACTTGTCTGACATAAGACACCACCTGGTTGGTGCTGTGCTGGGAAACAGTGGCTGTCCCCAAGGAGCATTTAACTGTTACATCATTGGAGATTCCAGCACTTGATGGTGCTTTATTTTGTTGTTGATTGTATACTGTCTTATATGTTTATATTTGATGTATATGTCTCTACAAACTGTTAACCCCTAGAGGACAAAAACAGTGCTTTTATAACTTCCAAATAACAAGAAACACAGGAGAATTAAACAAATATTTGATAAATTATATTCAACTCTGGAGAGGAGCTATAACAGGCTGAGCAAAACATGTTACAGAGACAGAGGGTTTTTTTTTTTTCCCACTTCGAATTTAAAGTATAAAATGATCAAAACCATATGCTGTGAATTTCACAAAGGATAATATGAGTTGACCAGAAAATAGAAGCTAATCTTCTAAACAAAACACAGGGAGGTGTCTAGTCCTTCCATCCTTTGGTGAGACAATTGGGAATTGTGAATGGGTTTGTGGAATGGTCATGTAAATCACGGCTCTAAAGATTTAAAAGCATAGCTAGGTCTATCTGAATTTCTCTGACTGCCAGTATTTTTGACCACAGGCCAATGACATAGAGGAAGCCGTCTGAGAGGCTACGCCTTCAGGGGACCTCAGCAGCACATCTCCAGAGCAGTTTTTCCACTCTATTCCTCTTGCCCTTCACTGCAGTCTCAACCTCAACTAACAACACAATTCATGATTTTTTTAAATTAATTTATCCACCTACTGAACAAATATTTGCAAAGCACTTAACTATATGTCAGGAACTGTGCTAAGCATTGGAGATATAATGGTGAGCATCATGGTCATAGCCCTGGCATCTGGAGCACTGGACTCACACAAGGCTCACAGTTTTCACCCACAACCTGTCACACACACGATCCCTTCTGTTCTCTTTACATAAAAGCTGAATTCAAAGTTAGGTGTCTTGCTTAGGCATTTTTGTATCTCCTGCTTGGCACATGACATGTTCATTAATATTTGCTGAATGACTGGATGAATGAATGAATGGTCATCATATGTTCTTCGTTTCCTTGAGGGGGCTTGCTATTTTCAGGATATATCCATTGCTCCTCTAATTCATGTTAATGCCCTGTATTTTAAAACCTCTTGCTGGAAAACCATAGTTTCCTATGCCATAAGGTTGCTTTGACTACTCATAATCTTCTTTACCATTGTTTGGTACTGCAAGTTCCCAACATTCTAATTCAAGATAGCTTTATTAAAATCAGAAAAAATACACAGAAGGAACAGCTTCCCTACATTTCTTAAGATGTATATTTTTTCATCTCTCTCTCTCTGCCCACTATTTGTAACTATAGTTAGAAACTTTTATCACTCCTCCGTGGTACATAATAAAGTTGATAAGAGAGTAGATCCTAAGAGTTATCATCACAGGGGGAAATAAGCAGATCTTAAGAGTTTTTTCTTTTCCTTATATCTGTATAAGATGATATATGTTAACTAAACTTATTATGGTAATCATTGAACAATATATGTAAATTAATCCATCATGCTATACACCTTAAACTTATACAGGGATTTATGTCAATTATTTCTCAATAAAACTGAAATTAAAATTCCTTTTAACCTATAAGTTTACAACTTAGGTCTCCTATCATAATTATTTTCCATTAATAGAAAGATAACAGTTAAATGAATGTGCCTTTAAAATTTTTCAGTCTTTCTTTTCTGAAGGCCATCAAGCCAGTATGGGATACTTTTTCTTCATCTTTAGAAGCAATTAGAACCAATTAATTAATCTGGAGAGTTTTCAATTTTAAAAATTCTGATTCTATTATTATACCCTCTAAGATTTTGAAGACTATCCTATGAAATGCCTGAAATATTTTTCTTTTAAACATGCTTTTCACCCTAATCTACAAATCTGACTTCCTAAAATAGTTTGTGAATACACTTCTCTTTGTTTCCCAGTTAATAACAAAAGATAAAATAATTTATCTTGGAGTAACTTTGAGAACTTTCACAAAATTACAATATAGGTTGCAACTTGACTTCGGTCGCATCCTTCTGCCTAATCCATCTGTTTGGCCCAAGCCCTCTAGGCCTATCTGGGCCCAAATATCTTATTCTGAGCTATTATTAAGTAGCTAGAAAAGATGTTGGCTGGTAACTTAAATTCTATGGTGCCCAATAATATATTTTATCACAAGATTTTATAAACATAATATCCTTGAATATGGAGCAGAATTATTGCTGGTGATGATGCTTCTTGGGGCAATATTTTAAAGTCACCTATGGTGGCCACATGTTCCAGTCAGACACATGAACAGACAGCTTAAGGACTGTACTGTTGATAGGATTGGATAGATTTTGTAACAAAAAAAGGCACAAAGCAGGTAAAATCAGATAATTTCTTTGTTATTTTCCCAAAAGTTTTTTAAAAACAAAAACGTCCCCTGCAAATTGCCCATATATATGCCTCAAGATCTTTAGAGGGTTTGTTGTTGTTGTTCAGTTGCTCAGTCCTGTCTGACTGTTTGTGAGCCCATGGACTGCAGCACTCCAGGATTCCCTGACCTTCACCATCTCCTGGAGATTGCTCAAAATCATGTCCATTGACTCAGTTGATGCCATCCAACCATCTCAT
This sequence comes from Aepyceros melampus, assembly GCA_006408695.1. Taxonomy (NCBI): domain Eukaryota; kingdom Metazoa; phylum Chordata; class Mammalia; order Artiodactyla; family Bovidae; genus Aepyceros; species Aepyceros melampus. The sequence continues at coordinate 42,121 of SJXQ01011042.1, read as the reverse complement.
CCTCTGTCATTCCCTTCTCCTCCTGCTTTCAATCTTTGCCAGCATCAAGGTCTTTTCTAATGAGTTCTTTGAATCAGGTGGTTAAAATATTGGAGCTTCAGCATTAGTCCTTCTAATGAATATTCAGGACTGATTTCTTTAGGGTTGACTGGTTTGATCTACTTGCAGTCCAAGGGATTCTCAAGAGTCTTCCCCCCTTACACAGCTCAAAAGGATCTATTCTTTGGCATTCAGCCTTCTTTATGGTCCAAATCTCATATTCATGCATGACTACTGGAAAATCATAGCTTTGACTATACAGACCTTTGTTGGCAAAGTAATGTCTCTATTTTTTAATATGCTGTCTAGGTTTGTCATAGCTTTTCTTTCAAGGAGAAAATGCCTTTTAATTTCATGGTTGCAGTCACCATCTGCAGTGATTTTGGAGCCCAGAAAAATAAAGTCTGTCACCGTTTCCATTGTTTCCCCATCTATTTGCCATGAAGTGTGGGACTGGATGCCATGATTTTCACGTTTTGAATGTTGAGTTTTAAGCCTACTTTTTTACTCTCCTCTTTCACATTCTTTAAGTGGCTCTTTAATTCCTCTTTGCTTTCTGACATTAGGGTGGTATTATCTGCATATCTGAGGTTATTGACATTTATCCTGGCAATCTTGATTCCAGATTGTGCTTCATCCATCCTGGCATTTTGCATGATGTACTCTGGATATAAGTTAAATAAAAACATAGTGGCAATATACAGCCTTGATGTACTCCTTTCCCAATGGAACCAGTCCATTGTTTTGTGTCTGGTTTTAGCTGTTGACTCTTGACCTGCATACAGATTTCTCAAGAGGCAGGTCAGGTGGTCTGGTATTTCCATCTCCTTAAGAATTTTCCACAGTTTATTGTGATACACGCAATCAAAGGCTTTAGTGTAATCAATGAAGCAGAGGAGATGTTTTTGTTTTTCTGGAATTCTCTTGCTTTTTTGGTGATTCAGTGGATGTTGGCAATGTAATCTGTCATTCCTTTTCCTTTTCTAAATCCAGTTTGAACATCTGGAACTTCTTAGTTCATGTACTGTTGAAGCTAAGTTTGGAGAATTTTGAGCATTACTTTGCTAGCATTTGAAAAGGGTGGTTGTGTAGATAAGTAAAATAGGTTATAAAACCACTCTTTAGAGGGTGGTTATGTACATAAATAGAGTTCCGTTCTGTTCAGTCGCTCAGTCGTGTCCGACTCTGCGACCCCATGAATAGCAGCAAGCCAGGCCTCCCTGTCCATCACCATCTCCCAGAGTTTACTCAGACTCACGTCCATTGAGTCCATGATGCCATCCAGCCATCTCATCCTCGGTCGTCCCCTTCTCCTCCTGCCCCCAATCCCTCCCAGCATCAGGGTCTTTTCCAATGAGTCAACTCTTTGCATGAGGTGGCCAAAGTACTGGAGCTTCAGTTTTAGCATCATTCCTTCCAAAGAAATCCCAGGGTTGATCTCCTTCAGAATGGACTGGTTGGATCTCCTTGAGTCCAAGGGACTCACAAGAGTCTTCTCCAACACCACAGTTCAAAAGCATCAATTCTTTGGCACTCAGCCTTCTTCACAGTCCAACTCTCACATCCATACATGACCACAGGAAAAACCATAGCCTTGACTAGACGGACCTTAGTCGGCAAAGTAATGTCTCTGCTTTTGAATATGCTACCTANTTCATAGAACTAGAACAAAAAATTTCATAATCCATATGGAAATACAAAAGACCTCAAACAGCCAAAGCAGTCTTGATAAAGAAGAATGGAGCTGGAGGAATCAACCTTCCTGACTTCAGATTATACTACAAAGCTACAGTCATCAAAACAGTATGGTACTGGCACAAAAACAGAAATATGGAACAAGATAGAAAGCCCAGAAATAAACTCATGCAACAAAAATATGGGTGCCTTATCTTTGACAAAAGAGGCAATATACAATGGGGAAAAGACAGCCTCTTCAATAAATGGTGATGGGAAAACTGGACAGCTACATGTACAAGAATGAAATTAGAACACTGCCTAACACCATACACAAAGATAAACTCAAAATGGATTAAAGACCTAAATGTAAGACCAGAAACTATAAAATTCCTAGAAGAAAAAATCACAGGCAGAACACTCAAAGACATAAATCAAAGCAAGATCCTCTATGACCCACCTCCTAGAATAATGGAAATAAAAACAAAAGTAAACAAGCCAATTAACATTGAAAAAAAATCTACGTCCTAGATCTAGAGATTTGCTAATAACCATTTCTCATATAGTTGAGGAAAATATCAGTGACAAATGTTTCACTGATGATGTCGCAAGAGAGTCAGAAATACTGTGAAGGTCTTGTGTAAAAAACTACTTCCTTGGATGTCTCAGTTTTTATTACACTGTAATAAAATTGGTAAGGGTTTTTTTCTAGCTAAGGTGGGGAAATAAAACTGCAATTAAGACCAGTCATAGAAATGTTTTGATTATACCAGAAATATAATGAATGAATATTTCCAAATTTTGGTTAACTCCAAAATCAACTGCAAGAAATATTTAGGACATTTGGAGCTCAATTTTATGAACCACTCTAGGGATTTTGACTATTACCATGCTAGGCCAAAGAGAGGTGCCAAAAGTGAAGAAAGGAGAGAGGAGGGGGAGAGGGGAGAGAAAGAGTTAATTTAACATGTTTCAGTATGTGACTCTGTAGGTGAGCAGGTGTATAAATAATTTTATAAGGAACTCTATGAATTATGAATTACCAGCCAGGGTTCAACTACCCACCAGGAAAAGTAACTTCCTTTGAGGCAAATCACAATGAGAAGGGCACATCCAGGTATACATGCCCCATTTACCACTTCTGATCTGGACAACTGGAAAACTCACAGTAAGGGGGTTGAGGGAAGGTCCAGAGGGGTTCCTGAATCTAATTAGGGGAATCTTTCAGATTCATGACCTCACCTGGCTAACATCCAGAGCCTCATCAATGTACTAACAAGGAAGGAAAACCATGGTCTTTTCAAAAGCCTGAGATGAAGCAGACAAAGAGAACAGAACAGAAACAATGCACATGGTGCTATTTTCAGATCAGGGGAATCAAGGGGTCCCAGATAATGGACCCAACTGGAACCAAAGAAACAAAAGAGAAGGGGGTAGAAGACAGAGGCTGACACATTATATAATTATGATCCTAAAAGGAATCCAGGCAGCAGGAAAGAAACCTGTCAAGTAAAATAAGATAAAGGAAATCAATCAGAGCCAACAGAAAACCCTTTGGCATTCCTAGAGCCTCAGGGGATGCCTCTGAATCTATGCTATGGATGACTGAGTCCTTGGAAGGAAAGGCAATCCTAAAGGTACTATTTCATTTCCCAAAGTGCCTCAACACTAGGCATGAACTTCAGAAACTGGAAATAGAACCAGATATCCCTACTTTTTACCTGGTCAAGGTTGCCTAGCGAGTATTTAACAAACAAGATATAGAAGAAGAAAAGTCAGAGGATAAAAAGGCCCAGAGACCCACCTACCAGCTATTGCCCTCCAATGTCAACCAGTCAGTACGAGAATTTGGACTAACTGCCCATGGATACTCTTGTCTCTGGTGAGTGGCCCCAAGCCCTATTGAGAGATAGCAAGCCAAGGAAACTAGGACCCAATCAGCGCACCATATGTAAACAAGAGGGACACTGGAAGAGAGAATGCCCAAAGTGGAATGGAAATTGCAGATCCCAGTCACTACCCTGGAAGGCAGACTATCCAAGTAGATAAAGGATGACAGGGCCTAACCTGGCACTCCAACCAACCCCTGAGGAGCCCTGACTGACATTGGACAGAGCAGGGAACCTGTTGAATTCTTAATCAACACCAGTGCCACTTACTGAGTTCTGAACATGAGATCATGCAAACTCAGTCACAAGAGTTGTAAAATTATGAGAGTATCAGGGAAGGAAATTTTCTTCTGAGTGACAGGACCCAATTGTGCTAGGTTGCTTCAATCATGTCCACCTCTTTGCGACCCTATGGACTATAGCTCACCAGGCTCCTCTGTTCATGGGATTCTCCAGGCAAGAATACTGGAGTGGATTGACATTTCCTCCCCCAGGGGATCTTCTCCACCCAGGATCAAACCCATTTCTCTTATGTCTCCTGCACTGACAGGCAGGTTCTTTACCAACAGCGCCACCTAGGAAGCCCTGACAGAACCCAAACATACACTCAAAAAACCCTTGAACAGTCCTGCCCCAAAAGTTCAAAAATGCCCTCATTATTTTGGGGGAAAATCTAGCTAAACACCTAGAAAATCTACATCTGGAGGAGGGAAACCCCCTCTGGTATGTAGAGGACATTCTGACCAACAGCTATGCTTAGGAGGCCTCTGAAAAAATATCGTAGCCACCCTAAACCCCCCAGCTGAAAAAGGATATTAGGTGACCAAGAAAAATGCTCAAATATCACAAACTAGGGTGAACTACTTAGGCTTCATCCTCACAGAAGGTCAAAGAAACCCACTCCAGGAAAGGAAAGAAGCCATTTGCAGCATCACTCCTCCTAAAACTAGCTTATGGGTTTCCCAGGGATGGCTGAGTTTTTCCGCTTCTGGATCCCTAAATATGGTCTAACAGGCCATAGAATGTAAATATGAACTTGAATTGGTATATTGTATTACTGCAAGAGATTTGATATTTAGCACAGTGCAAAGTTCTTTCAAATGCGTATGTCTTTTCCCCCCTAATTCCATTTTGTTTTAAAGCACATTTTAAACGTAGTTTTCTCATTAGTAAAAGTTGTCTAATTGATAAAAATATTTAATGCAAAGATAATGATCTTTTGAATGGAATTTAGAATGCAAAGGGGCCTTTCAAGAGTGAAAAAGCAATTACTTCAGACCCCTGCCCTGGCCCTCCCAGATTCAGCCACTCAAACCAGAAGAACATATCCTAGAGAAGGTTGGCAGATTGATTTCACCGTCATGCTAAGCCCTGAGCAATTTCAGGTATCTATTGGTGCTAGTAGACAAGTTTTCCAGAAAAACAGAAGCATTAAACTCAAGAAAACTGGATTAAGTTGCTTCCGATTGCCTTGTTCCACATGGGCTTCTCCGATGGCACAGCAAGAATTCACCTGCAATGCATAGGAGACATGGGTTTAATTCCTGGGTTGAGAAGATTCCCTGGAGGAGGGCATGGCAACCCACTCCAGTATTCTTGCCTGAAGAATCCCGAGAACAGACGAGCCTGCTAAGTCACTTCAGTCGTGTCTGACTCTGTGCGACCCCACAGACGGCAACCTACCAGGCTCCCCCGTCCCTGGGATCCTCCAGGCAAGAACACTGGAGTGGGTTGCCATTTCCTTCTCTAATGCATGAAAGTGAAAAGTGAAAATGAAGTCTCTCAGTCGTGTCCGACGCTCAGCGACCCCATGGACTGCAGCCTACCAGGCTCCTCCATCCATGGGATTTTCCAGGCAAGAGTACCGGAGTGGGGTGCCATTGCCTTCTCCACAGAGGAGCTTAGTGGGCTACAGTTCACGGGATCGCAGAGTCAGACACAACTGAGCATGCGTGAATGCGGTTCTCGCCAAGGAAGAAGTTAAATCTAAAAACCCTCAAGGTCTGCTCACTCCTAATGGGAACAGACCCCACTCGGTGATACTAACCACCCAATCTGCCCTGAAGTTGCAGGGCTCACTCCGCGGAGATATCGCATTTGAGTGAGGAGGCCCCCAACCCCCAACCTTTGGAGAAACAAGAGACAATGGATCCCACTGACTACTCTTGTGATCTCTCTCTGACCTGAAACTTCTTTTCTGAAAAATGTCAAAAAAAAAAAAAAAAAGTGACCCTAACCAGAGAGTGGTCTGTACACTGGCCAAGACATTGTATCATGTGCTCTTACTTCACTTCGAGTGGCCTGACTGAAGAAAGTACTGGCAAGCTACCGGAAAGAGCAATCTGACAGACAGAAGACAACCAGCCTCACCTTGCCGAACAAATGAGGAACGGGGTCACACAGACCCTCTCGAGCCTCACTGCTTTCTATCTTTCCCAGGTCCCTTAACAACCATTATTTTTTTTATTGGTATATGGGCTGTATATCTTAAAGTGGTCTGGGGTCCTTTGTCTCCAAACGGTTAGACAAATGGGGGTCGCTCAGGGTTATGAACAATTGGGGCTGAGCCTGACAGAACTGAGGGCGGCGGGAGAAGTTCGGCTCCTTCTACCCGCAGTAAGGATGACTGCCACATGCAGCAAGGAGCAGTAACATAAGATGAACCCCACCAAAGCCCCTCAGTGCTCTTCGAGCATCGGGAGCAGCACAAAAGGCAGAGAAGAGGGTTTCACCGGCATAGCCCGCTGTGGCTCCCCAGGGAAAAAAAAAAAAAGCGGGACTCTGGCTCCTCAGGAAAAAAAGTGGGAATCTGGGTGATAAGGTGTAACCTTAGTCTAGTTTTACTTGCCTGTGGAGGGCTGTATGCAAAGGCCTTCAGCTTACAGTGTTGGATTAGAGCTCCCAGAACAGAACCGCAGCTCAGACACCTCCGCTCAAACCGCCACACAGCGATTCAAGATGGCGGCAGGGGCAGGCCGGAACCAGATATAGAATATGGTCGTCTGGAACGTGAGCAGCACACGTGCAGCTGCACCAGCCACGCGAGAG
>SJXQ01011042.1:1088-35252 GCA_006408695.1 Aepyceros melampus | reverse complement strand
GCAACGAGATCCCTATAATGCAGCCCTACCCGATACCTATCAAGGAGACCGTGTAGCTCACAAGTCTCCTTCCTTTAATCAAAGAATAAAACTGTCCTTTGCTTCTGAATTGAACCTGGTCTCAGTCTGTTGGCAAGAGTGACACTGGGTAGGAGGACACCTGTTGAGACCTGACTCAGAAGGGCTGGTAATACTTCCATACTTGCCTGTGATGATCGAAGGCTTCTGGTATCCAGTAACAATTACATTTTATTCTTGCCCTTCACCTCCAATTATAGTATTGTTGTGGGTGGAGACTCTATTTTACTAAATTGTGATCCCAATGTCAAAAGTACATTCTCCATATAAAACACATTCAAATATTTGTTGAAGGAATATTAGCAAATAGCAGATGAAAATAATTCTGATCACCTCAAGCTTCAGGCCATAGAACAGGATAATGGCAGATATAGCAGATAATGGCAGTCTACCAATATATCACAGTGGTATACCATAGAGTGAAAACAGTGCAATGAAAGCAATTATAGCAACAATAAGAACAAACTCACTTAAGGTAGAGATTCTCTGAAAATGCTATTAAGAAAAAAAAATGCATTATGTGTTCAAAAAAAGTAAATAGTAAAAATTAATGATATTCATTTTCATTAATAATTTTATATTTTACTATGATTTGACTCAATGTGTCCTTTTAAAACAAATATTAAATTTGTGAATGTTTGCAAAAGCATTCGATAAAAACATAACTAATTTTCTCTTAAGGTATATGCAATCTATGTAAAGTCTCTAAGATTACAGACAATAAGAATAAATACAGTATTTAATAAGAAACCTCAGAGAAAACTGGAAGTTTTGTTTTACAAATCTTTTTTCTGGAATGACTAGCATTGTATTTGAATACATTTGGTTGCTTTAAGAGACAATGATTACTTTATAAAATAGTAAAAAGAAGTAGCTACTTAAAACTTACAAGTAAACAGCCTCCATGATTTTAGGGCATATCTATACAGTTAACAGATATCATATTTTGCTTGGATGGAAAATATGCTATAGTGTAAAAATGTCAACATAGTCTAAATAAGTTAGATCTTTCTAACACAGACAAACCTTTCCAGTAACACAGCACATTTGTTTTGTTCAGTACTATATTGTGGAATATGCTATATAAGCAATTGAATCAAAGATTATAGTCTTTTTTTAAAATTCTGGTTTAAAATATAATTTTGTTTTCTATGCTTCTATAATGTAAGGCAAAAATCCTACGCAATTTGTAATAAAATTATTTTCAGCATGTACCATCTTTATCCCTATAGTATATTTATGGTTTAAACTAATGATATTTTAAAAAGAATACAACTCCAGTGCTATTTCTCTTAATTGTAACATAATACCCACACAGGAGACAAAAAGGGCCAGTTGGTTTCAACAATAAACACTATAGTTTGTCCTCTATACCAGTGCTTCTCAAACTTTACCATACATATGAACTTACTGCAGAACTCTGTTAAAACACAGATTCTGATTCAGTAACTCTGGGAAACGCCAAACATTCTGAATTTCTAATCAGCTTCCTGATGATACTTTCAGGTACTGCTGTCCAAGGACTACACGTTGAATAGCCACCATCTATGATGAAAAGGTCCATGATGAGGGGTGGTGGAGAAAAGAGGGGAGTTAAAGGAAAGATACAAGGCGACAGATTAAAAGTGTTGTAACTACCCTGTGACAGGTGTAGACACTGATTTAGTGACTTTTGTTTTGTGCATAGTTCTCTGGTTGCTTTTTTTTAAATTATTTGATTATTAGGACTAAATAAAATAATCCTTTCTTATCTGGTAAGCAACTAGGTTAAATTGTACATGAGATGCACTGAGTGAATGGGTAAACCATCTGTTTTTGTAACCTCAAAATAAATAAATTCACTAGGCAAAAAGAAAGCAGAAACAAAGATAATTTATAGGAAAAAAAATAAGCCTAACAGTAGTTTCAAAAGTCTGTTTTATAACATCAGGGAGAGTCAGACAGGGAAGGACACAGTACTAGACAGGTATGCACAGCAGTGAGACAGCTAAGACAAAATGCAAGTCAGAAAATCTAGTTCAGCTTGAGCAAATCAAATTCTGACAGATTCAATATTTTGTTAGTAAGTAGTTGTTTGGGGTTACTGTTTTATTTTTTAAATACTGAATAACAATGGAGATTATAAAGGAGAATATTTGCTTGTTGAAATACTTTAATCATTTTTATTATTCTGTGAGCATTTTATGTTATGAAAGAGAATTCCCAGGAATTTTTTTTTCTTAAATAATCATTCAGTTCAGTTCAGTTCAGTCGCTCAGTCGTGTCCAGCATGCCAGGCCTCCCTGTCCATCACCAACTCCCGGACTTCACTCAGACTCACGTCCATCGAGTCGGTGATGCCATCCAGCCATCTCATCCTCGGTCATCCCCTTCTCCTTCTGCCCCCAATCCCTCCCAGCATCAGAGTCTTTTCCAATGAGTCAACTCGTCACATGAGGTGACCAAAGTACTGGAGTTTCAGCTTTAGCATCATTCCTTCCAAAGAACACCCAGGACTGATCTCCTTTAGAATGGACTAGTTGGATCTCCTTGCAGTCCAAGAGACTCTCAAGAGTCTTCTCCAACACCACAGCTCAAAAGCATCAATTCTTCAGCACTCAGCTTTCTTCACAGTCCAACGCTCACATGCATACATGACCACAGGAAAAACCATAGCCTTGACTAGACGGACCTTAGTCGGCAAAGTAATGTCTCTGCTTTTGAATATGCTATCTAGGTTGGTCATAACTTTCCGTCCAGGGAGTAAGCATCTTTTAATTTCATGGCTGCAATCACCATCTGCAGTGATTTTGGAACCCCAAGTCTGACACTGTTTCCACTGTTTTCCCATCTATTTCCCATGAAGTGAAGGGGCCAGATGCCATGATCTTAGTTTTCTCAATGTTGAGCTTTAAGCCAACTTTTTCACTCTCCTCTTTCACTTTCATCAAGAGGCTTTTTAGTTCCTCTTCACTTTCTACCAAACCTAGTAATTTGTCAAGCTTTGCTCAAATATTCCTGTTTGATTATTTTACATATAGAAGAATCAGACGTCTATGGCATGAATTAGGGCTCAAATTTATAAACTGAATTGATCGAAATCATGATGTCTTCTCACTAAAAATAGTGGATTTGCAAGGCATATCTTATCAGCCTGGAGTGCTCCTTCTTAAGGTGATGGCTGTGGCTCTGAAAGGTTTCAAGATAAAGAATTGGTTCCAGTCATTAAAGCTGCTTCCCAAGCCAAGAAAAAGGCCAACACCCGTGTAATCAGTCATTGCATTTTTACCAATATAAAAATCACAAGATTACTGGACATGTGGAAAAAAATCCCTATTTAGAACAAATAACCTCCAAGAAATACTATCATAAGAAAAAAATACTAAGGCAATCCTGGATATGTCCTGCCAGCTAACATATAGGATACTTCCTGTTGTCACTTTGGTTTTCCAAAAGATGAAGATATGCATGAAAGTGGCTTATTAGGAAGTCTTTTCAGTTGAAAATCAAACAAGCAAATGAATAATGAGAAAAAAAGGTCAGTGAATAGAAAGTTGTGGGGTAGAGAAAAACAAAGGGCTAAAAAACAAAAATAATAAAGTTACTATATCAAGTAATGTCCCACAGAGGGTAACTTTGAATTAATGTCAAAGTTACCGTTCTCTGGACACAGCGTAGATCACACATACAGTTTTGTCAACCAGAGAGCAAAGAAGCTGGCGTATTTATACCCCTGTAGTCAGCCGACCAGCCTTCAGTAGTTAAGCACTGCGCCATGGGGATCATAAATTACCAGGAACTTCTGGCTCTCTCTGTTCAGGTAAATCAGTTCTACAGCCAGAGGGGAGTTTGTGGACAAGGCAGGTGGTGGCAGATAGGAGTGAAAGCTTACTGGGAAGCCAAGTACACACAAATAGTAAAGGGGCCCCAATGGGGTATGAGCAGAACACAGAACAGGCTTCCCTTTCCAATTATACAAGACTGTCAGAGAAATGCTTATTTTTAAAAAATAACATCTGTGTTGCCTCAATACAAAAAGAGTGACATTGTCAAACAATAATGGAAAACTATGCAGAGAACATCATGCGAGATGCCAGGCTGGATGAAGCACAAGCTGGGATCAAGATTGCTGGGAGAAATATCAATAACCTCAGATAGCAGATGATACCACTCTATGGCAGAAAGTGAAGAGGAACTGAAGAGCCTCTTGATGAAAGTGAGAGTGAAAAAGTTGGCTTAAAACTTAACATTTGAAAAACGAAGATCATGGTATCTAGTCCCATCATTTCATGGCAAATAAATGGGGTAACAATGGAAACAGTAAGAGACTTTATTTGGGCAGGGGAGTTCAAAATCACTACAGATGGTGACTGCAGCCATGAAATTAAAAGATGCTTGCTCCTTGGAAGAAAAGCTATCACCAACCTAGACAGCATATTAAAAAAAGCAGAGACATTACTTTGCAGACAAAGGTCCGTCTAGTCAAAGCTATGGTCTTTCCAGTAGTCATATATGGATGTGAGAGTTGGACTATAAAGAAAACTGAGTGCTGAAGAATTGATGCTTTTGAACTGTGCTAGAGGAGACTGGTGTTGGAGAAGACTTTTGCGAGTCCAACTCTTGCTTCTACAACTGGTGTTGGAGAAGACTCTTGAGAGTCCTTTGGACTGTAAGGAGATCCAACCAGTCAATCCTAAAGGAGATCAGTCCTGAATATTCACTGAAAGGACTGATGTTGAAGTTGAAACTGCAATACTTTGGCCATCTGATGGAAGAATTGACTCATTTGAAAAGACCCTCATGCTGGGAAAGAATGAAGGTTCGGGGAGAAGGAGATGACAGAGGATAAGATGGTTGGATGGTATCACTGACTTAATGGACATGAATTTGAGCAAGCTTGATATTTGGTGATGGACAGGGAAGACTGGCATGTTGCAGTCCATGGGGTCACAAAGAGTAGGACATGACTGAGCAACTGAACTGAACTGAACTGATTCACGTTTGCCAAATTAATAACAGGACATTTTTCAGTTACAGGACAGTAACATCTACATTACTCTTTAATGTGACTTTGCTGATCTACAGAACTTTCTGTTAACATGTTATCCCTGGTCTTGGCCCTTCTCATCCCAAAAGTTATCAGTGCCTCTGTGTAAAAGTCTCTTTCAAAGAAGAGCTTCATTCACAGCACTTTACTGTTTATTTTTTTTCTTGGAGAATGATTATTTAATTACTCAGAGTTGCTTAGTCTAAACCACCTACCCAATATTTCTAAAAAGAAACCTGTAAGCAAGTTTCTGTAGTTTTGATTCTGTAACTCTTCCACCTCTGTTGCATAGTGGTTTTTTAATTTTTGTTTCATTTGCTGGTACCGTACTTCATGAGGTTATTTTTGTCTAATGCTTCTGAAAATCTTCTCTAACATTTTGGATTGTTTCTAAATTTCTTGGCTTAGTCAGGAGTTTGATTTCAAGTAAGAAGCACAAAACTGAAACCCATTTACACTTAAGTGGACTTTGTTGGCTGAAATATCTGAGGAGGGTAGAGCTGGAGGCTGGCCTGTGAGCACTGGAATGAGTAAGAGAAATGCTACTGGGCTTTCCCTTCTAACTCTGCCTGTCTCCATGTGGCAAATTATTGTCTCAAAACAATATCTCCACATGAAATAGGATGTCACTGCAGGCTCTTCTGAGCTTACAGTATTTTAGTTCTGTGACTGGTACTGAAAGAATTGGTTTATCTTTCACAGTACCAGTTTGAAGAATATCAAGGGAGAGAATCCACATGGCCCAGCTTGGATCATGTGCCCATCCTTTAGATCAAGTATACCGGGGAGAGGGTGATATGAGGTTCTGAGGTTGGCTCAATGTGGGTCATGTTCTTAGGCACAAGTCCAGAGGATTCTGCTGTATTATCATAATCTCAGATACGGTCACCTGTCTCAGACATGGTCACCTGTCAAACTAACCCAGGCGGTCATACTAATTTGTGTCTACCACAATAACACAAGGAGATCCAACCAGTATATCCTAAAGGAGATCAGTCCTGAATATTAATTGGAAGGACTGATGTTGAGCTGAAACTCCAATACTTTGGCCACCTGATGTGAAGAACTGACTCATTGGAAAAGACTCTGATGCTGGGAAAGACTGAAGGTGGGAGGAGAAGAGGATGACAGAGGATGAGATGATTGGATGGCATCATTGACTGGATGGACATGAGTTTGAGTAAACTCCAGGAGTTGGTGATGAACAGGGTGGCCTGGCGTGCTGCAGTCCATGGAGTCACAAAGAGTCAAATTCGACTGAGCAACTCAACTGAACTGAACTACAATAACCACAATAAAAACTCCACTATTTGATTACTTCTGAATACATCACTATACTCTTACAACTGTTAAACAAATAGAACCCTTCTAATAATTTAAAATTTTTCACCTAAGTCATCTTCATTCTGCTTCAAACATTGCTATGAGTTTCCCATTTACATTAAATCATAAGTAACATTAAGTAACACTGCATGACTCTTTAATAAGAATAGTCTATGAGAAATTTCCAAGATGCTTCAAAGTTTAGGCTTCTCTTCTCTCCTGTACTCCAAATTTGCATCCTAAAAGAGGGTAACACTCATGAATAGACAAAAAAAAATCCATTTCTAAACATAGTGAACATTTTTATTTATTCAGCATCTATTCCATCTTATCCTGATAACAGTTTCCATTTGGTAAGAACTTGCTTTCAATGATATCCACCCAGAGGAAATTTAAGACCCAGAGATATGAGTTCGTGAAAAGCTGTATCTGGTCTTTGAATTTTCTTAAGACTACACATTCCTATTTGCTAAGGCTAATTTTGGCTGCTTTCTGTCACTTTCAGCTGAAATAATTCTAACTGAAATATATAGTCACTCAGTCATATTAATATATTTAGGGAACATCATTTTCAAAATAAGTCATTAAGTTCACTGAAATCTAAAAGCATGTCAGTTTTTAAAACAATGAACCCAAAATGAAGTATATGAAGTACTGAATTTTACATACTATACTAAAAGAGGCTTAATTTCATAAACAGACTATCTTAATATAGAACCAAAATCTTAAAATTAAACTCCCTAAAAAAAATTGAAATTATGCATGCTATGTTAGAAACTGACATGACCTAGACAAAAGCATTTTATCAAAATAATTTCAACATGTATAAAGATTCCATATCAAATAGACTGCTTGCTTTTGGTTGAATTGATGTGAAATAATCTATTAATATTATTAGTGTGAAATATTCTTTGAGAGCTCTCATTTGTGCAATTCAGCTTATCTAAAAGTAGTCATGGAACTAAGGCATCGCAAAGCGTAGGGCCTGGGTTATTTGGGTTATCACTTTTGAACGCAGCATTGGCTGGTGTTTCTAGCCTATCCTAATTAATTATTCAGTGACATTCACATCAGTTTCTATGACTTCTCATCAGTTAAAATACAACATCTGCCAAGCAAACCACTCAAGAAGATGAAGAATACTACATTTTCTCAAACATTCTCAACATTATGTTGGAGCAATTTCATTTTATCTGAGACTTTCATTTTTAAGAAACTTCAAGTTTTCACAGCTACTGCCTATTTGTAGCTTCACACAAAGGGGAGAGTACTGCAATGCATCACAATAGGGGAGCCTAGGAAGGATAAATGGATTGAGTACTACCGCCAGTTAATCACTTTGAGAAAATGGCCTTCACCAATAGCAGGAATAAACGCAGTTGGCAAAAAGTTATTTGTGACTAATGCAGCCTGAAGTCTTGAGGCCAAGACAACTACAGGGTAAACCTTTATATTTGATAAATAAAATCCCTCAATTTCAGATAAAGTGTAATTCATGGTTATTTCCTCAAAATCTCTCACGTTGCCTTTTCATGCATCAAATTTGGATTTCCAGTTGGAGCGATAAGAAAAAAAGAAGTCTCTGCATATTATTTGAATTAATTACAAAGCTAGCAACTGCTTCTATCCTATTTTAGATGGACGAGATGAAATTTCTCCTCAGGACATCTTGACTTAAATATATGATTCAGGCCTATCAGAGTCTCACAAGCCCCTGAGTTTTGGGTAACTACATCTTTTCTCCTCCACGATACACAGTCACATATGTACACACACTACTCCTAAAGTGAGGCAGCTAGAAATTATTTCCATATATATCAGTTATATTTATATGATTATAATTTATTTTCTTGAAAGTGCTAAAGTATCCAAAGATCAACCTAAACTTTAAATAAAACTTGAGAGTAGGAGTAATCTTAGCAATCATAATAATGATAATAACAACAATAATAATTAATTTTAATGACTTTTCTATATGTCAAATATTTTGAGCCATTTTATATGTATTACATTATTAGCAGATACCAAGCATTTTTCTAAATGCTTCACATGTAATTAACTCATTTATTTTTCATAACAACCCTTCAAGAGGTATAATACTCCTCTGTGTGTAGTCCTGTTTCCTGGATAAGGTGGTTCAGGTACAGTGTTTAAATGTCCTTCCCAAGACTGCAAAACTAGCAGGTAGAAGACTCTAACTATCAAACCAGGCAATCTGCACCTGGAGACAAAACGCCAAATAAACCGTCTAACTCACAAAGTTCCATACTTTTCCAAACATGATCATTAGAATCAAATCACTTTTTTTTTTTTTTTTGGTGAATTAGGATAACATAATAGTTAAAAGCATGGACATTCTCAGATATATACTTTCCCACTCAAGTATGTTGTATGACATTCAGCAAGTTAAACTTTGTGCCTTGGTTTAGCAATTCAATTTTCTGTAAAACTGGAATGCAAATGTATCATTATGTAAGAGATTAATTACATCTCAAAGAAAATAATACATGCATTTCTGTGCATATGTTTGTGTGTTTAGGTAACATCACATCCCCAAGCATTTATTATTTTCATTAAATGGCATTTATTTATTTTCCCTCTCTGCATATTTCCAGGAAGAATGTAAGTCAAATTAGCCAAAAATATTAATGATACGGGTTTTCTATCCATAGAAAAAATTAGGAAGAGTGGAATACTAGGGCTTAAAGCAGGGAACAAAAGCTGGAAAAACAGAATGTATCACCTCTGCTAAACGAAGCACAGATAGAGCCCCTACAGTAGCACCTAAGAAGAAATGATGGAAGTGCATACAGTGACCTCCTTATGTTCAGCTTCAGAGAGTCTTGCAGCCATCATGCAACAATGACACCAGGAAAGAACATCCCTATTTGCCTTACTGTTCATCACTCCCAATGCTTTGACATGGGCAGAATTTAAGGAATCTGAGGGAGGAATAGAGATGCTAGGCTGTAGACAGGTGAAAGAAGATTTATCTACAAGCTGAGACGGAATAATTGAGCAATATTTTGAACTAGCTGCTTTCAATTACAGAACTGAAGTTTTTTTTGAACTTTTTTTTATTGGGGTATAGTTGATTAACAATGTTGTGATAGTTTCAGGTGAACAAGGAAAAAACTCAGCCATACAGATACATGTATCCATTCTCCCCCAAACCCCTACTCCCAACCAAGCTTACAGGTAACACTGAGCAGAGTTCCATGTGCCACACAAGAGGTCCTTGTTGGTTATCTATCTTAAACACAGCAGTGTATACATGACCATACCAAACTCCCTAAGTATCTCCTTCTGAGGGTTTGTTTTTTACTTAGAGTAACCAGAGGACTTTATGACTTAATAGCTGACAAATTAAGGGGCTTGCCCTTTTAAACAACCTTCACCAAACAGGTTGATAGGTACTGAAGACGACTAACATGGGATTGCCTTTATGAATATTCCATGTGAGTCTGTCTTGTTCCAAGTACTATATATATATATATATATATATATACACATATATAGCCATTTAAAATCAAAGTCTCAAAGTGTAAAATTTAAGACCTTGATCTGAAAAACCATAATATTTTAGTAAATGTAATGGTAAGATTTATAAGACATAGAAGATCTTAGAATATCCAAAACACTCTCCAAAATCCCACTATGCAACTTTTGTGGAAGGAAGTAGTTCCCAATCACTTGGTGGAAGACACTAACAAGTTCCTTTTATCCCTTACTGTTACTTGCCTGGGTACCAACATCCAAATTTTAAGATGATCTGGTATGGGATATAGTTAAGGTAAAGCAAAAATAGTTAACAGAAGTAGTCAAGCAAACATCTGGTAAATAATCATGGAAACAAATTGTGAAAAGACTAGACCAAGGTGTAATGGATCTTTAGATCTTGGTGGTGGTAAGACTTTCAGTCATGTCCAACTCTTTGCGACCCCAGGGACTGTAGCCTTGGAGTCTATCTAGCCCAGGCTAGAGTCTCTAGGGACTCTATAGCCTTGGGACTGTAGCTAGACTCCTCTGTCCATGAAATTCTCCAGGCAAGAATACTGGAGTGGGTTGCCATTTCCTTCTCCAGGGGGTCTTCTCGACCCAGGGATAAAACCCAGGTCTCCTGTATTGCAGGCAGATTCTTTACCATTTGAGCCACCAGGGAAGCACTTTAGATCTTTAGATCAGACTGGTTATTTTACATGTATCAATTTAGTAAAGGTTATGCATCCAATTTGCTAGTTCGGCAGATGGCTGAAACTCTAACAGTTATCTGGTTGACTAATGCAAACTTGGATGTGATTATGTTAAGCACTTTGAATGACAATAATACTGTGTAGAAAGTAGTCAGATCCTCTGAGGAATAGGAATGCAGTGTGATAGTCACACCATGTGACCCATAAATTCACTCTCACCCCAGAATCTTGTTTCACCAAGATACTGAGGAAGACATAGATGATGACAACACACAAATACTTAAAGAGCACTTTATTGGCTTCCCTGGGTTGGGAAGATACCCTGGAGAAGGAAATGGCAACCCACTCCAGTATGCTTGCCTAGAAAATTCCATGGATGGAGGAGCCTGGTGGGCTACAGTCCATGGGGTCGCAAAGAGTCGGACATGACTGAGTGACTTCACTTTCACTTTTATTGGCTTTAGGCCAGGAATGCTGGTAGGATAAAATGCAATTTAATTGGCTTCCTAATTTCTATGGGATCAAAAGTTTGCAGAATGCAGTTAACCTCAGAAATGAAGTGGACATAGCTAACACAAGTTAACATCAAAGGATGCCCTGACTTGCAAAGATCTCTGGCTATCTTAATTAATCATAAGCTACCTTGTTGTGTGGTTACTAGGTTGTGCCCAACTCTTTGTAATCCCATTGACTGTAGGCTGCCATGCTCTTGTCTGCAGGGTTCTCCAGGCAAGAATACTGGACTGGGTTTCCATTTCCTACTCTAGGGAATCTTGCTGACCCAGGGATCGAACCCACGTCTCCTGATTGTCAGGTGGATTTTTTACCACTGAACCACCTGGGAAGCGCCCATAAGATACCTTAAGTCTGACTTAATTCGTATAATCAAATGAAGAGCAAAATGAAATAAAACTTTAGATCTGCCTTAAGGCAACATGGAAGAGAGTGAAAGTTCATCACCCCATTTCCAATCTTGAGTCAGTTCCCAAGCCCAGAGGAGTCTGCAACACTACTGAGGTCAGTCATAACACCAAAAGTGAGCAAATATGAATATTCTGTATCTCTTTCTAGGCTTCCCAAAGAGACTTATACTGATTAGCCTGACTCACTAAATGCTGAGAAAGTGAATTCAAATATTACAGGTATGACTGTAAAAGGTATTGATTAACACTGATTTTTGAAGATACAAATGTCATAGTAATCTCAACTAGGAATTTTCATTGGTCAGATTTCAAAGGAAATTTCAATGTAAGTCTGTATGGTTTGATATATGCTTGTGTGTGTGTGTGTGTGTGTGTGTGTGTGTACTCAGTCACTGAGTTGTGTCTGTCTCTTTGCAACCCCATAGACTGTAGCCAAGCAGGATCCTCTTGCCATGGGGTTTCCCAGGCAAGAATATTGGAGTGGGCTGCCATTTCCTTCTCCAGAGGATCTTCCCGACGCAGGGATCAAACCAGTATCTTCTGCACTGCAGGGAGATTCTTTACTGCTAGGCCACCAGGGAATCCCAGTCTGATATATAAGTATATATAAATATTTGTGTATGTGGGTATGTACGCATTAATGCACACCTACTTATAAAATAACAGGATCTTAACATGGATGGTTTGTCACCTTAGGAAGTTTCAAGGAGAAGTCTTTTTTAAAAAACATTTATTTATTTTTGGATGCCCTGGGTCTTTGTTGCTTTGTGCAAGCTTTTCTCTAGTTGCAGTGAGCAGGGGCTCCTCTCTGGTTGTGGTGCAGTGGCTTCTCATTGCAATGGCTTCTCTTGTTGCAGAGCACAGACTCTAGGACCCCTGGGCTTCAGTTACGGCACATGGGCTCAGTAGTTGCTGCTCTCAGGCTCCAGAGCGCAGGGTTAGTTGACCTGCAGCATGTGGGATCTTCCCAGATCAGGGATCGAACCAGTGTCCCTTGCATTGCAAGGTGGATCCTTTACTACTGGACCACCAGAGAAGCCCCAAGGAGAAGTCTTTGAATTTTCTATTCCTTGCCTAAGCAGTGAATAAAACATCGCTGGGGGAGTGGCAAAGACTGGAACCACCATGAAAGAATCAAAAGAAACAAGCATGGTAGTTGTCAACACTTCATTTTGGTCAGCACAAAATGGTTATGGGGCTTAGAAAAGGATAGTAGATTACCATAACGTTAATGAGGCAGTGACTCCAACTGTAGCTGCTGTGTTTCCTTTTCTAGAGTAACTCAGTGTAGTTCTTGACATTCAGCGTTCATCTACTGATTTTGTTAATGCATTTTCCTCCATTTCAACAAATCAAGACAATTAGAAATAGTTTGCATTCGTCCTGGGACAAGTTTGCCTAGACCTCCTCTCTTTTTCAACTCACCTCGGAATTTTTTCTTGTCTTAATTTCCGGGCTTAAATAAAATGCCCCTTTCCTTTGGGAAAAAGAAAGAGTGAGCCAACCACCTTACGAACGAAAGGAGACATAGTTTGTTAGATTTTTCTTAAAGATGGGGTAGAACTATATAACTGGGGACAAGGATGTGCTTATGGGTAATTTTTAAAGTTCTGCTGAACTTGAAATTATGGTATTCAGTTCTGCAAACATGATTGATCCCTAAATATACTAGATGTTGGGGATACAAATATGAATAAGGCAATGCTAAACCCTTATCAGAAAAAACAGCTTGCTAAATCTTCAATTCCCTGCCCTTATAATGAATATAACTAGCATATAAGAGAAATAAGTATTAACCTTTAAGATTAATCATGTTAACCTTGGGTTAGATAAATTCCTTTCTTGATTGTAACTCATTACATCCTTACCCTATAGGAATGTACCTTTATCTGGAGGGTGGTGCCTGGTTTAAGAAAAAACACTCTTGGAAAAAATGAGTTTTTTGGTTATCAGAAAGAGAGGGTCATGAAGTGTTAGCAGGCCTCATGGCCAGAAAATGATGTGAAACCCCTAAGACCTTTTTTGTATGTAAAGCACCCGATTTTGATAAAGGTCAGGACTGCTGACCCCTGCGTGACTTTGTATTCATCCCTATGTGTAACAAAAGGTATATAAGCAAACCTGAAAATAAAGAAAACGGATCAGTTTCCAGAAAAAAAAAAAAAGAAAGAAAAAACAGCTTGAATTCTAGTGATTCCATAGAGACATAAATCAATTCATATTTTCATCCCATAAGCACCGAGTGTTTACTCTGTGTTAGGAGCTTTTCTATCTGTTAGATAAACAGTTTTGAAAAAATAGACATGGTGATTATCTCCTGAGACTTAATGAGTAAGGTAGATTTTAATTAAAAAAATAATAAAATTCAGAAGTATTTCTATAGTATGATGTTAGGAAAAAGAGAAATGCATTAATGAAAGCTTATGAAAAGAAGTTTAACCTGATCTTAGAGGTAAAGAAGAGCTAATTAGAGTGAGTGTCCTATTTAGAGTGGGATCCTAGTTAAGACTGAGTATCATTCACAATATAATCCAGGTAGGGGATCCATTAAAAACCCAAGGAAGCTCAGTACAATGGGAGATCAGAGAAAGAGATAGCTTTGTGAGAGATGAAGTTTAGGAAGTGGAGGCCAGATCATGCAGGGTTTTGCCAGCCATAGTAAGAATTATGCTCATTATCCTAACAATATTAAACCACTGAATATTTTTCAGCAGATGGGTGACATGATTATAATATGAATTTTCTGACTGCATTGTAGAGCAGTGTTTTAAGGAGCTCAGGTAAGAATGGATGTGAGTAAACCAGTAGGAAGCTATTGCAGTAATCAAAATGATAATAAAAATTCTTTCTAGAGAAATGGTGATCAGGATATTAATAAATAAGTGGGTTTAAGAAATATTTCAGAGTTGAAACTGAAAAGACAATGATACAAAAGACCAGTAGGAAGCTATTGCAGTAATCAAAATGATAATAAAAATTCTTTCTAGAGAAATGGTGATCAGGATATTAATAAATAAGTGGGTTTAAGAAATATTTCAGAGTTGAAACTGAAAAGACAATGATACAAAAGCTGAAGAATAGGATTATATTGAGTGACTTCTTATTTTATGGTTTATATACCTGTCTGCTTGGCAATGCTATTCTCCAAGGGAACACTAATGAAAGATCATACCTGGGGGAAAAAACAAAACATTTTATGTATTTTATTTATTTTGAGGAGTCTATGTCACATTCAAATGTAAAGGGAAATATGTCAAAGTGTATGTATCAAAAAATCAAACAGAATTATTGTATGATCCAGCTATTCCACTCCTGTGTATACATACTAAAGAACTCAAAGCAGAAACATCTGCCTTCATACCAGTAGGAAGCTATTGCAGTAATCAAAATGATAATAAAAATTCTTTCTAGAGAAATGGTGATCAGGATATTAATAAATAAGTGGGTTTAAGAAATATTTCAGAGTTGAAACTGAAAAGACAATGATACAAAAGCTGAAGAATAGGATTATATTGAGTGACTTCTTATTTTATGGTTTATATACCTGTCTGCTTGGCAATGCTATTCTCCAAGGGAACACTAATGAAAGATCATACCTGGGGGAAAAAACAAAACATTTTATGTATTTTATTTATTTTGAGGAGTCTATGTCACATTCAAATGTAAAGGGAAATATGTCAAAGTGTATGTATCAAAAAATCAAACAGAATTATTGTATGATCCAGCTATTCCACTCCTGTGTATACATACTAAAGAACTCAAAGCAGAAACATCTGCCTTCAAAGAAAAGATATTTGAACAGTAGAACAGATATTTGAACACCAACATTCATAGTAGCATTATTCACAACAGCTAAAAAACTGAAACACCACAAATGTCTGTCAATGGGTGATATAGTATGTGTACGTAGTATCATTCAACCTTAAAAATGAATTATATTCTAATACATTCATACAATATGGATGAACTTTGAAAATACTATACTAAGTGAAATAAGACAGACGTGCAACACCAAATATTGTATGATTCCACTTATATGAAGTACCTAGAATAGGCAAATTCAAAGAA
The DNA here is from genome assembly GCA_006408695.1 of Aepyceros melampus. Taxonomy (NCBI): domain Eukaryota; kingdom Metazoa; phylum Chordata; class Mammalia; order Artiodactyla; family Bovidae; genus Aepyceros; species Aepyceros melampus. The sequence continues at coordinate 19,641 of SJXQ01011042.1, read as the reverse complement.
ATCAGAAGTAAAATGGTGGTTGCCAGGCACTGTAGGGAGTATTTATTGTTTAATGGGTATGGAGTTTCAGTTTGGGAAAATGAAGAAGTTCTGAAGATGGATAATGGTGATGGAATTGCTACTATATTATGCACTTTAGAATAATTAATATAGTAAATTTTATGTCATGCATATTTTGCCACAATTTTTAAAAAGTATATAGATCTAAAGCTTAGAGTTCTAGGCTAGAGATGGAAATGAAAGAATCACTGAGGTAATTATAAGAATTGAAGCCATGTAAAATGGCCTCATTTGAATGTAACATGGAAAGAAAAGAGAGTACATAACTATACCTGATAAACTCATATATTTATTATATACAGAGGAAGGTTGATCTTCAAAAGGGACAGAGAAGGGCTGACTACAAATTTGACAGAATGAAAGAGAATAATATCAGAGAAGTTAGGAGAAGAATTTTTCTAGGAGCCAGAGACCAACACTGTTTCAACATCATTTGAATCCTTTTCGGTAAAAGGATTCCATGTCTCACTTATCTTAGAGGTTACTCCTGGGGCTATAATGCTGTAAGAGCTCATTTTTGCTATAAGGCAGAGCTCTCTATAATTCCAGTTTGAGCCCCCACCCACACCCCAGCTAGTTAATTTGTCATAGGGACCTGACCTGCCTCTTCTGATTCATGAGGTCGCAAAGAGTCGAACACGACTGAGTGACTGAACTGGACTGAACTGAGGGAATTCCCCATCAAGCCACAGATGTGGTTTGAAGGAGAAGTAATTTGAAAGGAGTAAGGCACTCTGGAAGTATGAGTTAGCTACTTATGCAAATTACTTACGCCTTTGGAACTTGCTCAGGCTGTCCAGGTAACTTTTTACTTGATATTTAAGAGCTTCAGAGAATCCCAGACTTTATGGCTAGGCACAACAGATGTATCCACTTTATGACGGTGGCTAGGATCAGGTATTCCCATGGATTCCTGGGCCAGGAGTTCAGTTTCTGGGAACTGATCCACAGGCTTTTATCAAGAACAAAAAAAGCTGGTAAAGCAGGCATAATTTTGCCCTCAAAGTCTTGGATCTTCCTACATGATACTTCTGCCTCCAGTAAGTCAAGCAACAGGGCATATGCTATTTTTTCAGGGCCAACTGACCATGTCACTAGTTCTGTACCTCAGGCCAGCTAGAAAGTCTTTGCTTGGGGCCCCACTAAAACTGGCAGGCTTTTGCTTTATCCAATAAAGAACTGTGGTATATTTCCCAAATATCTCTACAGGTCACCCAAGCATGTTTAGTGGTATGGACATCAAGATGTGTAAACATATTCTATATTTTGTACAAATCACTGAGACTCCAAAAAGCTTCCTAAGTAGCAAAACCGACCCCTGTCAGTCTTAGGCACCACACTCAGGCATTTAAGACACTGTTTGCCGCCTTCTTCTTAGATTCTGTTGCAAGAAATCATGACTATAGAGGTTCATCACAATCGTAAGCTAGGGTCTCTAGGGACTAAACAGTGGTAGAGAGTCTAGCAGTGGGTATGATTCTCTGGCAAGACTGTGAAAGGTTGCTGATGCCCAGAAAAATCCCCAAATAATAAAGCCGTTCTACAATGCATGTGGTTGAGTTAGGAAAAATAAACTTCACAAAACACATCAACCACTGTCAACAGTCATACAGGGTCCTAACAAAGTGTTAAACTAAGCATGAGTATGAATGTGTATGAGGAAAACCACAACATTCATAAAATTACTTTCTTTTGCATAAAGTTAGAGGTAAATAATGAAAAAAAGTCTCTCAAGTACTGGAAGTTATATTCACTGATTCTTAGCCTTTCTTTTTAACACTCTTTTCCTACACATCACAGGCTATCCACTCCCTTCTCTATTTTTCCTTTTTGGCCCATCCTATTCCTAGTGCCCAATTCCTTTCAGAAACAGGAAAGTATCAATATTCAAGGCTTAAGAGTAGTTGAACAGTTGGTTAACTGACCTCCTTCCTCAGCCAAGAATTGGGACTCTAATGCTTTCAATTGTAAAGTGAAAAGCTGTGTCCTATAAGGAAAGAACTCTGGGCACTGCCAAACGAGAAAAAATAGATTCTGAGCTGTTGATACATTTGAAAACTCTTTTACCTATGAAAATAAACTTGATCTAGTTAGTTTTAGGTGTTTGAATAGCTGGAATCAGAAGTTTATATATGCATTCTCCTTGTTCATCTAGAAACACAACTCGGGGAGTTGAGGTTAGTTAACGGATGGGTTTGCTGAAAGTTAGACCCAAGATACTGTTAGGGGAGAAGCAAAAGTTTCTCTAACCAAAGTTTATTACCCAAAGATCTGGTCTGGTGAAGATCAGATCTGATCTGGTCTGGTCTGGTCTTAGAAGTAAGTATATGCAGTAGTTGTGGTTAGTACCCTTGAGTTGCACTAATGGAGGAGCCACTGTATTCAGCAGTGAATAAAGGAATCCTTTGGGTAAGTTTGAATGGGAGTGACATAACTGTTTACAGCAAGGAAGAAATACACACAAAGGCATGTACATGCACACACACACACACTCATACACACATCAGTCAGCAAAAGCAGTGAGTCAGTATAGACCTTGCAATAGAGGTAAGAGTAGAAAGAGGATAGAGTGATGGTGAAAGTAGATATGGTAAGTAGGCGCAGAGAAAGGGAATAGTCCTTGCATAATGTATCCCTAGACTGTGAACACTAGGTGTCTTCTCCTGAATGGGTGACAAGACAAACAGGTCATTAGAGCTGCAGCACCCTGAATTATACCATGTTCCTTGGGAGGTCCATTCTAAAATTAAATCCCATTAGTCCAGCCATATCTCAAGTGATTAATAGTCACATGTGGCTAGTGACTACCATATAGGCATAATTCTAGAACCTCCAGGTTATCACGATTACCTCAGTAAAATTAGGAATTCATTTGTTAAAGTATTTTAATAAATATTTTTGGTTTAAAAAAAGTAAATCCCTTAACTAAAGCAAACTGAAGCCAAAAATTTTTTTTCAGTACACTGATTTCAATCAGATCAATCACTTACTGTACAAGCTTTCATCATGTAAAAATATATTAGTCGATAGCAATTCATTTTATTAAAGCAAGCTGTATATTTACCTTATGTGATTGGATTAAAATTATATAGTCATAGCTAAAATAGTATATCAAAATTCTTTGAATACTTTGTTATTGAAATATTTTTCAATAGCAAAGAAAATGTGGACAAAGAACGTCCACATTTTAAGCCTTTACTCTGAATCTTTCTTGACCCTAGGTTTCTTATCTGCAAGATAAGTGGTCTAAACTATGTGATTGCTCAAATACAACATACTTTCTAATCTGAAGTTCCCAGAATCTACTCTTGTACAACAAAATTAATTTTTTTATACAGCTAACATCTTGAGAAGTTCAGAAATTATTTCTGGTCATAAAATAACCAGAACAAAAACCATAATAACATTTAAAAAATATTTAAGTAAGACTCATCAGACACTTATAAATGTTTTATTAAAGCCAAATTGCCGGTATATTTAATAAATGCATTTTAAGAACTATCTCTGAATACAGGCATTTTCTACAAAATTAGAGAAACAAAAGAACAGCAGTGAAAAGGATATATGAGAAAGCAGAATACAGAAATTTGTTTTAAGGACTGTCCAATAAAGATGGATTACTGCCTTCTACTTTAGAGTAACTTATTTTATAGGAGCTTTAAATCTTGAAGTTTTTTCTGCCTTTATTTAATGAGTAAACATCTTATATTTGCCAATAAAGTTAATTTATATAATGTTATTATATTGTTTATAATAGCAACTGAATTTCCATATGACAAAAGATTATGGGTCATTGTGATTCAGGTCAAATGTTGGCAAAATGAGTATTTTTATACATTGTTGAAGCCGCCGAGAGTCTTCCAGGAGTCCTTTATTTAAAGGAAGAAGACTGTATTTCTCAAGAAAAAAATCCTGTAAAGTTTTATGTACTTTATATTGACTCTTTGTCTTCCTGACATATTTAATAGTTTCTGTTAAAGCCACAAGATATTGAATGAGTGGTTTTGAGTTGGGTCGCTGCTCTATTTGAATAAACCTTTAAAGCTTCAGTCTTCAGAAACTGGCTTCTATTACAATGAGATCCATGTGACATGTAAAATATAACAGTTTGTCTGAAGATGAGACTTCTTTGCAACTAACATCTTTAAATTGGAGTAATTAGTAGCTGATGATTGAGTTCTTCAGTAATATTTTTTCCTACTATTTATAAGCATTGCTTACCAAGATTTCGATTTTACATTGGAAACCTTTCTTTTTGTGCCAGGTAAGAAAAGGAACAGTAATTGGCATTATCTGTGTTGATTTGCCAGTGGCAGGTGCTGAGAACTTCAAATGACCTTTCCACTTTCAGTCCCTCTTCTCCACCACTGTGTTCCAGATCATTCATCCAACACGCATTAAGTGGTGTGGAGCAACTGTGGGATTCGAAACCTCTAGCCAACCAATTTGGAAGAATGAACAACATTTGTTCACCATGACTTTACTTCAGTTTCAGTTTCTACAACCATCAGCATATGCAGTAGCAACAAAACTCTCCCAATAGCCAGCTTATAGACACCCTATTGTTCCTGCTCCAATAAGATGCCCTCAAATCCCTTTTTACCATTTAGTTTTGCACCATCTTTCCTTTTCCCTTCCAAATCTCAACACCAGTACACAGCTATTTTGTCCTTAAACTCCTGAAGCTGATTTGCCCATGGGTACAAAGATTCTGAAGCCTCTGGGAGTTAATGTGCCCACCCCCAAGGTGGCCTGTGACCAATGACTGAACAGTGGAATGGTATGAAAATGCAGCTTCCTTTCCTGAGATAAGGGAAAATCTCCAGAATTCCTCAGCAGGATCAGGCTAAAGCTACCATCTGGGGCACTTATATCCTAGATCGGACCTTTCCTTGGCTTCCACCATCTCTTAGAGGATACCCCTGGGAGCACTTCCTTAAGCTATTTAAACACACATCCTCATTTCAGGGTCTATGTGTACCTTAGGACACAGTTACAGTAGAGACTTCACGGTCTTGCCAAAATATCTAAGAATACCAAGCGTTGTTCTTTGCCTTCTTTGCCTAACTTTTTTATGGAATACGTGATCTATAACAGATACTGAGAGAGATTAAAAAAAAAAAAAAGACAATGGCATTATCTCTACTGCATAGACCTAATGATCTCTGAGACCAAAAGAGAAGTGATAGCAAATGTGACCACAGGTAGGCTCTGCATGGCTGTCACTAGGAAACAAAGGGGAAGTAGCATGGGAAGGAGAGCAGTTTTCTGAGCATCAGAACCACAGAATCTCATCATCTGATACAAACCAGACAATTTCAGTGGCTGAAAGCCAACATCTTTAACATCAGAAAAGGCTAAAGAAGAATTTCCCACATATTAAAGCTCAATAAATGGTTGCAGACTTGGATTGCAAAGACTGGCGTATGCTCGTTTAAAGTAGGCCTCAAAATGGCAAAAACGAGTGAAGTGCACAGGTGGACAATAAAAAGAAAGGTTAGACACTAGTCCAGAGACTGGTAGCAAATAAAATTCCCCTAAGGGCAGAGACATAAATATGCTACATGCAGGACATTCAGAATTTAATAGCAAATCCTATTATATTAGGTGAAACTATGCATCATTAATGCTAAGTCAAAAATGATTAAAAAAAGGAATCAAATTCCTATGATTCCACTGAATATTATACCTTTGATATGAAATTAAATATATGAATTGTATAGGTCATCTCATCCAAGATCTTACACTTGACTCTATAGCCTTTCTTTCAGCATTTTAATGATACAAAGCTCACTAACTTATGAGATTAGTGATCATTTGCAGGCCATTCAATTATAAACATAATTTTCATCTGATAACCCTACTTACAGTACTGGGAGGTAACAACTGGATTCCTCTTAAATATTCTCTTCTTAAACTACAAACTCATGCTTACTTTAACATTCTTTATATAATGCGACCCTTTTGATGACTCTTCTCTGCAATCATTGTAACTGATTAGTTTTAGAACAGAATGTAATATACCATCAGCACTGTGTACTGAGCTTACGTGAGGTGGTATTTATTTTCTCTGAATTACTGAGAGCACTATAAAGAAACTTCACGCTTTGCAAATGATCCCTCATGAATAAATCATGAACAATTTTTGTTTTCCAATTTCTACCTGAAAATAATATGTAAAAAATAATCTAGTTGACAAAAATAAAGTGACCAGATAAAGTTTGGTATTGCCCCTACCATTTCTAAGTAAACACAACACCAGGGACAGACTACACCAAGAATATATGTCAAGAGTTTGACACTAATTTGGGATGAAGAAATAAATAATCTGTGGATGACAAGACTTTATCTGACAGTACAATTTCATTCCATGACTATATTAAATAAATATATAAGAGAAATAAAATATAATTACCAAATTTATTGACCCTATCCTCATTGTTAGAATAAAATGTACTTGGGGGGGAAACTTTGTTCAAAAATAAATAAAATTGAATGAATAAAAAAACAAACAGATATTCTTAACCTCAAAGTAAAATAGCAAGAGAAAAATAACTAGGTATAACTACTAAAAATATATTTAAATCAAAAAGATAACAAAAAGTCATCTCCAAACCATATCAGCAATATAATGATAAGAATGAATTCACATAAGTCAGAAACATGTTAAAAATACAATGATATTAAAGCATTCAGAAATCACTCCTCCTTTATAAAGGTATTTGGCTTTAGTTCTAGTCAAAATTCTTATTAGGGGATTACATTTGCTTTGAGTCTCTGTATCAATAAAGGATATAAAGAAATTGAAGTGTATGACAAATAATGTTTTAAAATACCGAAAGGGAGAAATCTAGTTGTATTAAAATGCCTAACAAAGTTTTTGCATAATCAGAAAATTGAATAAAAAGAATTAAGACTGGAATATTGTTTTGTCTGCAGAAGATCAAATAAAAGGAAATCGGATTACATGAAATAAAGAAAAGATCTCAGTCATACATGAACTGATAAAGACCAGAGTGGGCTCATCATGATGAGGTTTAGAAAAAATTTTTCAGCAATTACAGTAATAAATACTAGAACTACAAGGTAACATATGACCACCTGACCTTTCTTATTTTTTCAGACGAAGAAATACAGACACAGAAAATTAAATTGTTTATAAATCACCTCAGAAAGTTAGTGGCAAAGTTAGGACTGGAGCTCACAGTTCTCAAGTTCTAGGCCAGGTCTGTGGCCTTGGATAAGCTACTTAAAAGTTTGTGCATTATCTTCTTTTGTTTTGCTTTTCATTTGTACATTGGAAATAATGCGTAACTCAAAGGACAACTATGAGTATAAAATAAACATTTGGAGACCATTTAGTATGATGACCATCAAGAATAATGGCTCAAAAAGCAGTAGGTTTTGTTGTTGTTGTTGTTGTTGTACTGGTGTTATTGCCTCATGCTTTTTCTTCTAAAAAAACTAACAATAAAAAAGGATAATCTAGAACAATCTTTTATGAACCATCTTCTATGCAAAAGTTCAGGTTAGAATTCTTTAAAATTCTAAATGTGCATAATATTTCCCACAGGGGACAATGTATACTCTTAAATTATACCAATGAAAAAATTGCCATTAAAATAGTGATGTTTGATGAGTAGCCACATGGAGGATATTTTCTCATTTTCATTTGTTATTTGTTTAAAAAGACAAGTTCCTCTCTTTGAAACCACACTCAAGGTAGGTTTTATTATGACCTCTAACTCCAGGAGTTGGTGATGGACAGGAAGGCCTGGCGTGCTGCAATTCATGGGGTCGCAAAGAGTCGGACATGACTGAGCGACTGAACTGAACTGAACTGAACCATATAGATGAATAAACCCAAATCTCCAAGAGGTGAATTATCTTACTAAAGTTCTTTCTGATGTGTTCAGTTTATCCCTGGTATCTAAGAACCCATGCTGATGATCAGAAAGGATATGGGAAAACACACTGTTTCACTGTATTCTAAACTATCACCCCCTTTTTACACTCAAGGTAGGTTTTATTATGACCTCTAACTCCAGGAGTTGGTGATGGACAGGAAGGCCTGGCGTGCTGCAATTCATGGGGTCGCAAAGAGTCGGACATGACTGAGCGACTGAACTGAACTGAACTGAACCATATAGATGAATAAACCCAAATCTCCAAGAGGTGAATTATCTTACTAAAGTTCTTTCTGATGTGTTCAGTTTATCCCTGGTATCTAAGAACCCATGCTGATGATCAGAAAGGATATGGGAAAACACACTGTTTCACTGTATTCTAAACTATCACCCCCTTTTATGAGCACAATTTGGCCATATCTATCAAATTTAAAATCACATATACTTTGCTTTAACAATTTTTCTAAGAATTCATCTAATGACTACTCAAAATGCATACATAATAAATGTATTCACATATGCACATAAAGATATATTTACAAGAACATGGTGGCACAATATAGTCTTTATGACCAACAACTGAAAGATAATTACATAAATTATTGTTACCTGTGCAGTGGATTGCCATGTAACCATTAAGAAGAATGGAATGCAAAATATGGGCTGACATGGTACAATATAAGTGATTCATTTGTTAGGACATTCAGCAAATATTTAAGCTCTTACTAAGTTCCAGGCACTAGTGATGTAGCCATGAACAAGACCAAGTCCCTGCTTTTACGAATTTTTACAACATACTGAGAAAAGCAGGTGCTATAAATAAAAACAAATATACAAGGTATGTCATATAATGCAGTGATAAATGACACAAAGAAAAACTTAAAAATAGAAGCCAAAATTATATATTGCTCAGTGAAAATAAACAGAGCAATTTGATTATTATAGTCCTATCTGTGTAAAAGTAAAGAGGATACACATATACAAACTACATATATGTATATACGCATGAGATATTCTGGAGTGAGATGCATAAGACACTGCTGATAGTGCATACTTTTGGAGAGAGGCTGAGGGACTAAATTATGACAGAAAAAGTTTTAAAATAGTAATATTATTAAATTATAATTTTCTGTAGCATAAATTTCTACATATGATGTTTTAAAGTTACATGCATATATTATTTTCCAAATAATAAAACAAGATAGACTAGAGGAGGCCAGGAGCTTGGATGTATACAAGCTATGAGCAATAGAATGATCATCACTGGTCTGAATATTCTTCCAGATTGCAAGCTCAAATGCCATCCAGTAACATAAGTGTGTGAATGACACTCGCAACAAATGTATGGGGCATTATAGAGCATGTGATGATCTCAAGAATGCATGACTTGACTGTGCCTGTGCCATGGGCTCAATCATATTTGACTCTCTGCCACCCCCTACTGTCCATGGGGTTATCCCAGGCAAGAATACTGGAGCAAATTGCTGTTTCCTCCTCCAGGGAGTCTTCCCAGATCAAACCCACCTCTACTGTGTCTCCTGTATTGCAGGCAGATTCTTTCCCCACTGAGCCACCAAGGAAGCCTGCATGACTTGACTATAGACACTTTAAATTATTTTTTCAGACAAATAAATTTAGAAATGTGGAAAGAGATAGATTTTTTTCAATTCTCTGTCTTCGTCTTGCTAGAACTGTCAGTGTATTTGTCAGTCTTGCCCACCAAGGTCCACCCATCAGAGCTTTGTAAGGCAATCTTACTGACACATAAATAACATCAAATTGTTCACAATTAAAAGAAAAAATATATCCTTTTACTATAAGCACAGTAAAATGCCAGGTTGTTACAATGGCTTATCAAGTCCTCTATGATCTCGCCCTGTCCATCTCTCTTTTCTCATTTTTGTAAATTCTGCTTTTCACCAGCTATCACACAACAAACTGAATTTTGCTTCACTTTTGAACCTAAACATTTAGTAATTTCTCTGTTATGAACTATTTACAGCTCAACTGAATTTTAAAAAGTCATCCTATTTAGCAGAACTAATATCCTTAAAATATAACTACTTTGAAGTTTTTCTTGACTTAGATGGAAACTACAAATTAAGATCATGTCTATTAAATTCCCATGTGTCATCAAGTACCACTGAAATAAGCATTTTTTAAATGAAGGACAAAAACGCGTTTCTCTGTGCCAAGCATTTTTTTTTAATTTCTTTGCACATTTACCTCAAACTTCTTTAGATATATGCACATTTATCATTCCATCAGAATGACATTTAATATATTAAGGGGAAAAAGCTTACAAAATGTCACATTTAAGATCCAAATCAAATTGTAGCAATTCATTAACTTTATGAATCTAACAAGGTTATAGCTGTTCATAAAGTATCTGATTTTATACTATACCTTACTTTTATATTAAATAGATGCTGTGGGGTTTTTTTTTTTTTTTTTTTGCTTTATTTCTGGAAAGTTGTTTTAAGAGAAATAGGATTATGATATTCCCGGTTTCCTAAGTCACTTACAGAATGAATTTAAATTCATGTCAGGAAAGAAAAAAGATACAATTGCAATTCATTAAGGAAAAAATAAAGTTTTAAATTTCTATATAAATCATTAATATATGTCAAGACAAGAGTAAACATTTGTCAGAACAGAAAGATATATATGATAAAAATATAAAAAATGAATAAATAATGATAGCTAATCTTCATTGACACATTGATTTCTGTTTCTTCATCCTGTTTTCATTATAAGTATAAATGGTATTAAGATATTGGGCAATAGGATATTCAAGAAATTTGTATGAAATATGCTTATAAGTACTATTATGTTTATTCTACAAATAAGGAATGTCTCAGAAAGCTGTATCCTTAAATTGTCAAAACTTTCACGCCAACAAATGGTACAGATTGAATTCACATGCAGATTATCAAAATCTAAAAGTCATGCTATTTTGTGAGCAGAGTCAACAAGGGTAGATAGTAAGAGAAAGTGAAATACTCTTTTTAGATATGAAAGCTAGGAGATTAAAATATAAAACTGTTATTAGTGAATGTTATTATTTAACAGGAAGCTTCCTGTGTGCTGTTTTGGATCTGTCAGGAGTCCTCTGTTTTACATTCAGGAATTAAGAGGAGAGCAAGCCTTTCCCGGGGCTGAGGGATCCAGGCATTTCCGTCGTTGGTTTTTCAATACGATGTTAAGTACCCTCTTCCTTCTTGTGAACCATACAGTAAAAGTGATTGTTACAACTTTCTCTTTCTCTCTTTAATATGGATCGCCTATGTTTTGTAACCCTGGAATTTTAATCTTCATCTTTGCTGAGAATAACTACAGTATATATGCCCACGTCATGTTGATTAAAACACCTTTGCTCCATCAGAGCTTTGGTCCCCGTGTCTGTCTTTCTCTTTCTTTCTCTCTCTCTCTCAGGCTATTTCTTTGGAGTGCAGAGGCCCTCTGAGTTCACTTTCCTGCCCGGGCTTCTAAGACCCTCTCGAGAAGGCACTCTGTGCCTTCACCCCACTGAGAGGGCACCCGAGGCCTCCACGAACAAAGCAAGCCCCGTGCAGGGGCTTTCTGTGTAAACCAAGGAATATCAGCCTCTTTCTCTCTCCTTTACTTTCCTATTGGTCGACTCCAGACCACTAGGCTCCAGTCCATTAAAGGACTTCAACAGTGGAAATATGACTATCATAAAAAGAGAAATTTGGAAGATTGTTAAATCCAATATCAACATGTGAAATGTAATGTGCTTCTGTTTAAGATATGGTTAATATAGCTGATACAGTTGAAGATATTTAGCAAGTAGCTGAAAATATAAGAGTACTGATTTAGACTCATTCCAAGGGGAGGGGATGATGTAGTTTAAGGAATGACTTATTTCAAACCTCCTCCAAACAACATAGCACTCCTCTTTATTTGTATGAAAATGCCTAGAGAGATTCCCCGAAGGAATCTGGATGTCATGAAAGAGGCAATGGTTCAGGCAGAGGAAGCGGCTGCTGAGATTACTAGGAAGCTCGACAAACAGGAGAAGAAACGCTTGAAGAAGGAAAAGAAAAGGCTGGCTGCAATTGCCCTAGCTTCTTCAGAAAATAGCAGTGCCCTGGAGGAGTGTGAGGAGACAAGTGAAAGACCCAAAAAGAAGAGAAAGCAAAGCCCCAGGAGGCTCTTCAGAAGAATGGAATGGAAGACCCATCTGTCTCTTCTTCTAAACCCAAGAAAAAGAAATCTTTTTCCAAGGAAGAGCTAGTTAGTAGTGATCTTGAAGAGACAGGTGGTACTGGAAGTCTTCCCAAGAGGAAGAAATCTTTTCTCAAAGAGGAACCAGTTACTGACCCTGATGAGTCAGAAAACAAGAGGGTCCCCAAGAAAAAGCGGAAATTGTCTTCCAAGGAGGAGACACCCAGCAGTGGACCTGAAGAGGCTGCTGCCAGCAAGAGCAGCGGCTCCAAGAAAAAGAAAAAGCTCCAAAAGCTATCCCAGGAAAGTTAGAATGGACATCTTCCTAGTGGGGCATAACTTAACAGCCATTCCCCATCCGATCCCCTAGAGCCCAATAAAAATAAAAACATTCAAAAAAAAAAAAAAAAAGAAAGAAAGAAAATGCCTAGGTTTACTATAAAATTGCTTGTTACTGAAGCTATTAAAAGCAATTTTATAGTAAACCTAGGCATTTTCATGCAAATAAAGCAAAGAGGATTGTTACTGGAGCTGTTACTGGAGAGGCAATGGCACCCCACTCCAGTACTCTTGCCTGGAAAATCCCATGGATGGAGGAGCCTGGTAGGCTGCAGTCCATGGAGTCGCTAAGAGTCGGACACGACTGAGCGACTTCACTTTCACTTTTCACTTTCATGCATTGGAGAAGGAAATGGCAACCCACTCCAGTATTCTTGCCTGGAGAATCCCAGGGATGGGGGAGCCTGGTGGGCTGCGGTCTATGGGGTCGCACAGAGTCGGACACGACTGAAGCAACTTAGCAGCACCAGCAGCAGGAGCTGTTACACTCAGACTTCTGATTTCTGAGAGATATATACTTAAAGCTGAACATTAACTTAATATGTATGTCAAGGGAAAAAAAAAATAACAGCCTGACCTGGACTTTTCATAGTATCCTGAGAAAGACAGGATTTATTTACCTCCAGATGTGCAGGATGAGACTTGACTGGTAGTTAAATGAATTCTTGTTGTACCAAGTGGTTTAATGTATGAAGTACCTAAAGAATATGTACTTTCTCTCATCTTCACAATTTGTTCTTTGTTTTCATTCAAACATATTATTTAGAAATATTGCTCAGAGTAATTTTTTTAAACAAAAGAGTATGGGTGGTTCTAAAGAATAAGCAAAATGTTTTCTGCATGGAATTTTTCTGAGAAGAGAGATTCTCAAATGGATCCATGACTCTAAACAGTGAAGAATCAGAGGCTTGGAGAAAAGAGTTTCTTTACTTCGGTAATATATTTTATACTGGGAGCAATTATGTCCACCAAAGGACACTGGCAAGTGTCATCAGGCACTTGTTACCATGACTGGTAAGACATTGGGAAGAAAGAGAAGGGAAGAAAGAGGGGAACGAAAGGGGTATGTTCTATCAACATCTATTGGGTAGACACTAGGAGGCTGGTAAACATTCTACAGAGCACAGGATAGACTCCAACAATGAAGAGTTATCCAACGCCAAGTGTTGGTAGTGCTGAGGTTCAAAAAATGTGCCTTAACCTATGCTGGGTCCTAGGATAATATGAGATGGACTACGATATTTTGTTATACAACTTATGTGCTAGTGTAGGAAACAATTATTTTAACCAGATCATTGATAGATATACTTCATGTGTGACTTGTATTGTGAGCCTATCATTTTACTAGAATTTTCTGGCATCAAATGATCGCCTACCTTAAAAAAAATACACACAGATATTTGACAGTATCTTTTGGAAGCTGTTTAAAATATATGGAAATTATACTCCCACATGCTTGGTTTCATCAGTAAAACTGTGGAACTCATTAGCAAATAACTACAGAAACTTAGCTCTATAAATCAGGAAATTTATCAAGTGTAGCTACTGCATGTGTGTGTCTAAATTAACTAAAAATTAAATGTTTGAAATAAAGGAAAGCCAGCTCTCCATAAATTATTCATTTCTTTTTTTCTTCTTTTACACATTTTACTGAGAAATAATTGACATCTATCATGTACAGTTATACAGCATGATGGTTTGATTTATATATATTGCAAAATGATTTACCACAACAGGTTTAGTTAACATTTATCATCTCATATGGATACAGTAAAAAGAAAAGAAAAAAAAATTCTCCCTGTGATGAGAACTCTTAGGATTGACTTTAACTTTTCTCTATGTCATACAGCAGTATTAACTGTCATATTCATTTATTTTACTAGTCTTTATATTAGAATCATTTAGACTTCCACCTGATGTATAACTTCTATTCCTTTCTATTCTGTCCTGGTTAAATAATGTATTTTTAAAATAATTATTTATCTTTGTTATGTTCCTGTTCACATAAATATGTTTTACAGTTTTATCACTATATTTTTAATAATTTCATTTATTTTTAAGTTTAAATGTCTCCTGGTAGCTCAGCTGGTAAAGAATCTGCCTGCAATACAGGAGACCCTGGTTCGATTCCTGGGTCGGGAAGATCCACTGGAGAAGGGATAAGCTGCCCACTCCAGCATTCTTGGGCTTCCCCCTTGGGGCTCAGCTGGTAAAGAATCTGCCTGCAATGCAGGAGACCTGGGTTTGATCCCTGGGTTTGGAAGATCCCCTGGAGAAGGGAAAGGTTACCCACTCCAGTATTCTGGCCTGGGTCGCAGAGTCAGACACAACTGAACGAATTTCACTTTAAATGTCTCCATTTAACTATGCTTAAAGGAGATCAGCCTTGGATGTTCTTTGGAAGGAATGATGCTAAAGCTGAAACTCCAGTACTTTGGCCACCTCATGCGAAGAGCTGACTCATTGGAAAAGATTCTGATGCTGGGAGGGATTGGGGGCAGGAGGAAAAGGGGATGACAGAGGATGAGATGGCTGGATGGCATCACCGACTCGATGGACATGAGTCTGAGTGAACTCTGGGAGATGGTGATGGACAGGGAGGCCTGGCGTGCTGCGATTCATGGGGTCGCAAAGAGTCGGACACGACTGAGCGACTGAACTGAAATTTATTTGAAAACTTTACATAAAAATATTAGCATTTTTGAAACTAATCTTTCTTAAGATAAATAAATCACAGATGAACAGTGTTATTTATCAAGTATACAATTCAGTATTAATGCATGTTTGAAAGATGATGTTACTAACTTTTGTTTCTTTAAAACATGTTATGTAATAGCTATGGCCAAGTTAATACTGCAAGTATAACTATTTGAAAAGATCATTTTTCTGTCTATCTAATTAAAGACTCAGGTTTCTATTTTTTTCTTTTTTATTCTATGAATAGTAATAGAAAACAAACTCAAAATTTAAAGTAATACTCTATACATAACTTTCAAATATTCAAGATATCAACTAGATTCTATTAGAGAAACACTATTTCTTTTCAGGTACATATGAGGTTTTAAGCACCCCATGCTGGCCTTTTATCTCATTATTATGACAATAGAAACATGACTGTACTTGAAATGTAAATATGCCTAGTAAAATAACATTCCAACTACACTGTAGGACAATTTTATTCTGGAAGGACCACCTCACAGAGTTCTTTTTATACTTGGCTCTCTGAGACCTCACACCCTTCTGAAACAACTCGCTTCATGATCCTTCACATTAATAGATCTCATCCCCTTGTAAAATTATTGGTTTATATTTGGTAAACTCTAAGGATCTTTCTTTTCTTTATCTATCTTAAGTGATAACTAAAGGGTACCGTAAGGATCACTTTTTCTGAAAGTTATATTTATTTTTGCAAGTTGGATTTATAGTAATGCATAGAAATTTATGCAGAGCAACTTTACTTGCCAATAAAAAACAAAATTATATAAACAAATTTTAAATGAAACCAGAAGAAAAATAGTTTTGATTTACTATTAGCATGGGCTACAGAAAATGGCATTTTGGAGTTATCAAAATCATTAAGAGCTTAGGCTTTAAAATCAAATAGCTTCAAAATGGAAGCAGTCCTTTGTCATTAATTAACTAGGTGTCCTTGAGAAGTCCTTTAATTTTCTGAGTGTCAATTTAGTCATCTAAAATATGTGTATAACAGTAGCTACTTTTCAAGATCATATATATATATATATATATACACACACACACACACACACACACACACAATCTAGCATAGTGCCTGGCAGATAATATAATCATGGTGAATAACAGTGATAAATATTATAACCCTCTCTATAATTAAGACAGCAATCAACATTTATGTCCTGATTAACATAGAAATTTTAATGCTTAAAAGTAAGATTTACAAATCTCTCTAGCTTATTTTCAAAGTTCCAGGAATCATGATTCAAATATTACATTTTAAAATTTACATTTGAATTTGCATGTAAATGTAAATTTTTATAATTCAGCACAAGTAGGCTACTACTGGGAGAAGGCAATGGCAACCCACTCCAGTACTCTTGCCTGGAAAATCCCATGGACGGAGGAGCCTGGTAGGCTGCAGTCCATAGGGTCGCTAGGAGTCTGACACAACTGAAGTGACTTAGCAGCTGCAGCAGCAGCATGCTACTATTGCTATCAAAACTTTAAATGTAGGGCATTGGGTGGCATACTAGAAATAATACAGCCAAGACAAACTCTAACTAGCTGTGAAGCCTTGAACAAGATGCTTCACCTTGTTCAGCTGTGTTTTTGATGAAAAAGGATTTCGACTGGATACGTAAACAAGCCAGTTTCCATTTTAATTCTATCGTATCTTGTCTTCATAGTTTCTATTTAAGGAATTGTGTAGTTTCCCAAAATCTATATAATTTAAATATATTCTTAATTAAATATTCTTAATCTTAAAGAATAAATACTTTAAGGCATATAAACATGGACAAGTTATGAGCAAATGGCCCTTGACATTTGCTTTACCTTTCAGCCTAAATTCTAGTTTTCTAAACCAAAGGCCTCCAGAAAATTGATAAGCCACTTCCTGTCAAGTGCAACAGCAAATCTAACTGAGAAACCCTCTGTGGGTTTGATTCTTTAATCTCTCTTTAAATAGACTCTATAAGGCAGTTCTGACAAAGAACACAATGGTAGGGAAGACATTTAGAGTCAAGTTTGAAAGCCTGTTATCCCAAAAAGGAGATTTTCACAACTAAATTGGGACACTTAATCTGCTATTATCCGTTTATCAGGTCACCAGGGTTGAGGGCACCATTGCATGTGCCATGAAGAGCTTGAGAATATTTTCTTTTAAAAAATGTATACAATATTCTCTTAATCTGACCTAATCTCTAATACCCAGTTAAAAGCTGACTGGCATTTCCTTTGAGATAAAAACTTGCAGCAAAACAAACTGAGGTCACAATTTTGCACTAGTCTAATTGACAGGGAAACAGCTCCAAATGAACTTTATAGAGGTGATAAAAAAATTGCAGTGGTTATTAAATAAAAGCTAAAACAAATCTACTACGTCACCATTAACATCTGTATTCTACAGCATTTTTTCACCATTTACACAATCCTCTCCCTCAAAACCAGTGGTCTGGATATGTATAATCTTTATGTTTCTTGATGGCTTTCTGGGTTGAGAAAAAGACAAAAATATCCAATATCGTGTGATAAAAAGAAATGTATACAAATTCTATATACTTTTCAGTAAGTGTTATTAGTGCTCCGTTAATTTGTATACCAAATGCAGAGTTAGTGGATTGTAATATTTTTCAGAAACTATAAAAATAATTGAAATGAAACAAACCAGAAACCAGAAACATAAATTTTATCAATTATTCTTTTCAAGTTATCCTTTACTAACCACAATTAAAAATTAACTATCAAGTTGTTAACTTTTACCAAAAAAAAAAAAAAAATTCTGGTAGAACTTTAATTGGGATTTTGTTGAATATAGAGTATAGATCAATTTGAGTTTAATTGGTATATCGTCTATTTTGAGTCTTCCAATTCAAAATTATAGGATATTTCTTAATTCATTTAACTATTCTCTAATTTCCTTGTCAGTGTTCTCTAGTTTTAACTGTTAAGTTTCATGCATCTTTCATTAATTTATTCTTAAGTATATGGTGACATGGGCACTTTTATAAATTCAATATTTTAAATATTGTCGTTCTTTGTACTAAATGCCTAGTGCTTGGTTATAGGCCAGAATACTGGAGTAGGTAGCCTTTCCCTTCTCCAGGGGATCTTCCCAACCCAGGGATCGAACTCAGGTCTTCTGCAGTGCAGGTGGATTCTTTACCAGCTGAGCCACTTAACTTTCTGCCCTATGATCTTGCTAAATTTACTGTTTTTTCCAGTAAACTTCTGTAGATTCCTCAGGATTCTTCTATCAAACAATGATGTTATCTGCATATGGGCACAGGTTTTGTTCCCCTTTAACAACTTTATGACTTTTTTTTTTTTTTAGTTCCTTCACTGCTATGGCTAGGGCCTCCAAC
>SJXQ01011041.1:555941-788580 GCA_006408695.1 Aepyceros melampus | reverse complement strand
TCTGCAGTAGATAGGATGACGATTTAGTGCCTGGATAAGTTCATTGGAGAGTACAGGTGAGCTGGACCTGTTGAACACATTCAGCAGATACTAGCCAAGGCCCTAGCTCATGTTGATCACTCTAGGGATGGTTGTTGACCAGCATTAATAGGGTAAGTTTGTCTTCTAGGAGTGAGATAGGCAGCTGATACTCAAAGGGTGTTGATTGATTCCTATGTAATGTGTTTAGATAGATACCTGGAATACAGTACCTGTATCCTGTGAGGGAAGAACTATCCTCAGTATTTTGAGATGGGAAACAAAGGCACAAACTGATTAGTAGCTTGATAAATGCCATTAAAAAAACAACAACAACTAGAAGTGGCAAAACTGCATTTTGAGGCCAGACGTCTGGACTCTTGGACATGCATGGTTATCCACCATGACAGACTGTCTGCCAGTATACCTTGATGCCAAGCATAGGTCCTTTCCTCCACCCCAACCTGCTCTCTTCTTGTGTTTCCTCTCTCCAAGGAAAGCTCATTTACATAAACCATAAATATGAGGCTCATATTTGACTTGCCTCCTCCCATGCTCACCACATCAACCAGTCATCAAATTTTGTCAAATTTCACACCCCTAGGATCTCCCTCATCTGTCTGTTTCTCCCCTTCCCTATGGCCACTATCTTCATTTAAATCTCATGTCTTTTGCCTGGATTTTTGTTTGTTTTCTAGATGGTCTTATAGTTGTCTTTCTTCCAGTCTCAACCTCACATAGTCCCTTGAGAGTTTTGGACTTCAGATCTGACCTTTTCTGAGGTTAAAACTCCTCAGTGGATTCTCCATCCTATGACACAGAGTGTTCTTCCCTATAGTGTCCCCTTTTATGTGTGATCACTGAATAGGTGGGACCCAAGAGAAGTTTGAATAGACTTTCATAGGGAAGGACATTGGCCCAACAACATATTGTTAGTGTTTTTCAATTAATTCCCCTGACAACCTAAGGAAGAAAGTCTCAATTTAGAATTAATATATGTTCAACATCTTTGTAATTCTTGACTATCTCAATTTTTAACCGAGAGAGCAAGTGTTTATGGTTAACTAGAATTTAATACCTCTTCTTGTTTTTATTGTATTTTTTGGTTTCTTTCTACTCTATGGCTTGTAATAGGTTTTCCCTGTTATAGTAGCAATACAGAGTTACATTTTAAATGGAGTATATTTAAAATTTAAAATAAAAGCATTGTACAATTTATTAATTAGTGAGCATAACATGATATAGACAAGTAAAAATTGATTATGGCACAAAAAAGACTGAACTTGGGAAACCTCAATTATAGAATTTTTTTTGAACCCACTCTCTACCTATGTTGCTAGCTTTCTTCCATTTTGAATTTGTTTTTTGAAATTGACAGAGTCCTGAGCTGTGAGATGGCTCTTACCTCTCTCTCCTGCCATCCTTGGAGAATGTCATAATTCAATAGCAGAAGTATTACTCCACATGTCACGAAGCCACAGAACTGTCATTGAGAGGCATTATTTTACTAAAGAATTTCATTAAAAGAAGTTGAGCAGTATTATAAAACATGTGGCCAGACACTTAAAGGCAAATAATTAGATGATGTATTTTAAGATCTTATAGTAATACATGCTCAGTGGGCAAGCTGTTAAGCTTTTTGTAGTTATTTATTCATTTGAACATTATACTATCTTTAGAATCTGGGAAATCCACTACTGCTTAGCAGGCTGTCTTATCCTTTTGGAGTTAATGCTATAAAAATCCAGGAGAATTTTTTTTCCTTTCATTCATTCACCAGATTCTGAGAATCACAGGAAACTTCATTCCCAAACTTTGCATATCTGTACAGATTCATACAAGTAGAGTCTATAATAGGGCTTAGAACTTCCTGCTGAATCCTAAAGTTATATACAGGTGCTCCTACTGAAACAGTTGCACTGAGAATTTCTGACTGTAAACATGCATAATTTTTTTTCTCATCCTTCCTCTTTTTGGAGTTTTGAAGATAAAATGTTTTTTTCTGAAATTGTTGCTCGATACAGAGCCATGTGGATTTGGAGCCCGCATCCTACAATCAAAATCATTTTTCTACTCCTTGGGTCAGTTCATTATGCTTTCTCTTCCTGTTTCACTGCTTTGGCCCACCACCAGTGTTTACTACTCACCAGTTCCTAGATAGTAGTAAATCCTTGTTCCTATTGTGGAAATGTGGGGTCTTATAATAAAAAAAAAATGAATTCAGGGTCACAGAGAGATAAGTTATAGAATATAAAATGTTCCTGAAAAATGTAAGCAGAAACATGGAGCTTTCAGTAATTTAATGACTATGGCTGGACAGCTTGGACTGCCTCCTGATTTCTAGGGATATTTTAATTTCTTCTCCACTTGGGACACTTAAGTGGAAACTGTGGACTTGTACTTCCATATCTAGTGTGATGGATGGTGTTAAATGCCTGAAAAGCCTGGGAACAACCTCCAGAATCTGAAGCTTATAGAAACTGGTTGGGAACCCCTTGGGTCATCTATTGGAAATGCCTTGCTGACAGATGGTGAGACAGAGGCCATTCTCTGAAAGTTGGAGAATTCTCTGAAAGTTTGGGTGGAAAAACAATGTCTCTCCATAGGAGAGACTCCAAGCCTTCTGACTCATAGGTCTGAGATCATTCCTTGCTCTAATGACTACAGGAGTCCCTGGCACCTAGGACCCTGCCTGACCCTGTGTGTTGCTTTGTTGTAGGGAACTAGCAAAGTCCTAAGATGCTCATTTCCTGATGGCCTCATGGAATCCAGGTTCCCTGGAGATGGGCAGCACTTCTGCCATTGCTTCTAGGAAGAGAATGTAGAGGTCAAACATGAAAGGGTGGCCTCTAGCCACATGGCCCTTGGGTAATGAAACAGAAAGGAAGGCTGTTTGGTGAGAAGCCACATATGCATTTTTTCTTCCAAAACGCTGGGATAATCCTCAACTTCCCCCCAACTTTCACTCCTTTTGATGTTTCAGATGCACAAAGTGGAGATGTGTTTTCAATGTGTTCCTAGGTTTCCGGCAAGATTTCTCGGAAACCTGAAGCGGATGGGTAAGTGGTGTGATCTGCACAATCACTCTCTGGAAAACATGGGCTAATATTTCACAATGTCCCTGGAATTTAGGGTGACTTCTTGGTGACCTGGCTTCTGTGGCTTCTCTGGGGGAGATCAAAGACTTCAAAACAGCCTGAGCATGTTAAACGATTGGTAATTGTACTTCGTTCTTCCACAGTGATATGTTCCTGCAAGCCCAGCCTTACATCTTTTTCCGAAAATTGTACATGGCATTCATTCTCTGGAGCAGTTGAAAAGCTAATAGACATTCTCATTTTATTCCACTCCAAACTACAGGCAGCTCTATCACTAGATGAGTTTATCTGAATTCCATTTGCCTAGACCTTCTGAAGTGAATAAATTTGAATTAATGTGTAGCTTTCTAAGGAGAGAGAAGTTACACTTTGAGGGGTTAAGGAGTGTTAGCTTATATAAGTGAATCTTTATGGGTGAAAACATACTCATAGCACGTTACCATATTGCCTCTATTAGTTTATACAAAATTTTCATTGCTGCTGCTAAGTCACTTCAGTCGTGTCTGACTCTGTGTGACCCCATAGACAGCAGCCCACCAGGCTCCCCTGTCCCTGGGATCCTCCAGGCAAGAACAGTGGAGTGGGTTGCCATTTCCTTCTCCAATGCATGAAAGTGAAAAGTGAAAGGGAAGTCGCTCAGTCGTGTCTGACTCTTTGCGATCCCATGGACCACAGCCTACCAGGCTCCTCTATCCATGGGATTTTCCAGGCAAGAGTACTGGTGTGGGGTGCCATTGCCTTCTCCGAAAATTTTCATTAAGTGATGCTAAAATAAACACAAGGGGATTTCTAAAATGAATTTTTCCTTTTGAACAGTCAGATATTTATGTTTCTTTGGGTTGTGTTGGCAGATAAATATATTTTTTTCTTTTAAGGGTAACACTTGGGAGAAATTATATCAATAGCATGTAAGTTACAATTCCAGTTCCCAACAAATTGCATTTGCTGTGTTTGGTCACCCTCTAATAGTATTTCTTCCTGTAATAATTAGAGCCAAATTGAGATGTCATAAAAGAAACTGATATTCCAGACTTAGTTGTTGTTTGGGTGCCAGTGGGGAGGGGAAGGAGGGGAAGCATTTGATTTCTTTGTAAGTTGAAATTTTTATTGTATTTGTATTTCTAAATTGATTGAATGGTACTGTGGTGGGTAAACTCATGAATGTTAATATGGCTATAGCTTCCGCTTACATAACACTTAGTTATTCTGTCCTTTATTACATTCTTATAGACGTTGATGGTTCAACAATTGAAGCTTTTAAACTAATGGAAGGCTTTCAACCAAATAGAATGCCTTCATTACTAGAGAGCAGGGAGATCTGAATGTGAATTGAGGTGGTTTAAACTAATCTAAGAAAACATTTTTATAAAAGACTATTACCCATAATTTATATGTTTATTTTCAGTTTTCTTTGATTTCAATAAATTAAAGTAGTGAAAAGTGAAAGTGAAGTCACTCAATCGTGTCTGACTCTTTGTGACCCCATGGACTGTAGCCTACCAGGCTCCTTCCCTCCATGGGATTCTCCAGGCAAGAGAACTGGAGTGGGTTGCCATTTGCCATTTCCTTCTCCAGGGGATCTTCCCAACCCAGGGATCAAACCCAGGTCTCCTGCATTCCAGGCAGACACTTTAACCTCTGAGCCACTAGGGAAGATGGCAGGCTAAAGGCAAATCGCTTTAGATTTGTATTATTTCTCTCCTTTTCACATGCCTAGCCCAGTGCCCAATTGCTTTAGTAAGTAAAAGGAACAAACTTGAAACCTCAGGGAATTAGCACAGAGTTTATTTCTTGCTTGTATAAATGCCTTTTTGGAGCCAGGAGTTTTCCTGGGAATTTCTCTTTCAGTGGGTGACTCAGCGACCTAGGCATCTTCCATTCTGTCTTGTGGAATATGACAAGGAAGAAATTGGAATGCTTCTGTAATTGCTGCAAGGCTTCTGGAATTGCTACAAGGAGGAAAGACAGTGTAGGGTATTCAAAGCCCCTTCTCAAAGACTTTGGATAGAAGGTGACACAGATCACTTCTGCTCACATCCCACTGACAAGTTAGTTACCCACCTCTCTCCAAATATAAGGGATGCTAGAAATACAGGAGATTACATGGGATACTTCACACTACTACTTTGACTATCCAACACATGGCAGGAGCCTAGCAAATATTAAAGAATGAATGAATGATAAATCATGTTAAACAGCCTAGCACTCAGAGAATGCTATTACTGTTTTAAATTGATAGAAGAGGGATTGAAAATGACTTTAAAATATTAACCTTCAGGACTTCCCTGGTGATCCAGTGGTTAAGATTCTACCATCCCAGTGCAGGGGTCCCAGGTTCATCCCTGGTCAGGGAACTAGACTCTACATGCTGCTACAAAGATCCCATATGCTGCAATTAAGGTCCCACACAGCCAAAATAAAAGAAAAAAGTAAACTTAGAGGGATTTTGTGTATATTTACATCATTGACAGCTGTAAGAGCTTGTTACTGGTTTAAGTCTAGATGTCTGTACTATGCCACACAGTGATTTTTTTTCAAAGTCCTGACACTTGGAACCTAAAAAATTCCATTTATGATCTTAAAGGCCTCTAAAGCAAATAGCATCTTGCAGTTGATTAAATGAAGTGTTGCAGAGCCTTTGCAGTGTGCATAGTGGGAATGGACCTTGTTAAGGTTACAGGGGAGGTTAACCTCCATTGACAAGACAGAATTGAAGTCATTTCCTCTTACCACAGAGTAGTTCCCGATCTGTATTGTCAGCACAGAGGAGTTTATCCATTTTCTCCAGAGCATTATCTCAAATAAGGTGTCAGGGCACTAAATGGATTTACCATCTTGTATTACTTTTTTCTCTTGATGTTTAATTTTTTTTTATCCCACTTATTGTCATACGAAGTCAAAACAATGACACAAAAATAAATAGGGAAAGCTGAATGAAAAAAGATCACAGTCTCACAATCTCCCATCTATTCCCGAGTAGTTGGTGCAGAATCCTTACAGAATATCATTGCATTTAATCTCTAGTTTTTGTTTTCCTGATTCATGACATCTCATTTCTGTACCTTTGTATGATTTAGATAATTGGTTAGTTCACTCAAACATATTCAGAACAGTCACTAAATGCAAGAAAATGTATTAGATAGGTATGCTGTAATAGATGACTGCTTTTCCATGATATCTTGTGAAGCTACAGTTCTGGAAAGCAGCCCAGAACAACTAAAAGTGGAGTAGGTGTTGGAGTTGCTCACATCAGGTTTCCAGTGTAGATTCTACCACCTCCTTGATGGGACCTTCAGACAGTTCCTTAATCATGCTGAGCTGCAGTGTCCTCATAGAGGAAGATGGGAAAGAGAGCTAGAGTAAAACTGAGCAAGAGAATAGTATAGGTCCTGAGCACATCACCCTCAATGTACCTTCAAATAACTCTGGTATTTTATGAAATGATAGAGAACTTACTGTATGTTGAAAATTAAATACCATTTTCCTAGATTTTGCAAAATTCTAGATATTCTTGATATATCTAGAAAAGCTTATATTTCTTCTCTGTTCCATTCTCTACCTTGTGCATGTAACCCCCACTTCAAGCGTGTAATAAGTTAGCCTTTGGGAAACCCAGCATTTCACAGTAGACACAATACTGGTAACAACACTTAATTAGTTATTGCTTTTTTTTTTTTTTTGTCAGAGAAGCAGTTCTGTGTCTTAAGATGCTAGGTAATGATGGAAAAGATATTAGTGTAATTTGTTATCATGGTAACTGGAGATGGATGTCACTTCCTTTTGTGTGGTGTATGCTGTGGCCTTTATGTCTCTTCTCCTAATTAACATCCTGTGAGAAATGCAGAAGTAAATCACTAGAGCAACTGGACCACTGCAGTATTAAGTGCTGGAACATTCTAAATTGCAGTAATAATCATGATAATAAGTCCAAGTAGTCTGTTTCTATCTTTTAATTGCTTTTAACTCTTCTAAGTGGGAATGACAAAGTTATTAAGATGTAGAAACTAGGGGGTGATTTATTTCTTAAATCGGGCTTTGTGAAGAAGCTTATTTATTCTATTTAGTCTTTAGTCTATTGGGAATTGTGTGAATTCCCTTTGAAGAACAACTTGGGTAGATTATTTTAAATATAATTTAATACTACTAATATGTATCATCCAAAATCTGGATTTGCCTTAGGGTTTGCCTTTGTCATGCATAAAGCAGTATGCTCTAAAACCCTCATGCCCTAATTGAGACTTGTCCTTTCACATTTTGCCACTTATTTATGGATTCAAATTCATAGGTGGGTTTGTTTACTTGAACCAAGTGAGTCTCATTATTAGATGCAAAAGGAGCACATTATAGAATGGTTAGTCTTATAAGTTGGCTTTCTCGTTTGTACCCAGAGACCATGTGTTCAGATCCAACTTATAGTTCTTGAATGTGCACCATGTAATCATCCATTATTTCTTACTGATGACTTCATATACAGTATGTTAGCTCAGTAAAGCACATATAAAAATGCTCTGTAGCTCCTTCATTCATGAGAGTGGGCCCAAGAACAGTATCTGTACAACTTAACCCCAGTACCCTTCCACCTTCCCCATTCTTGTTTGGATCATCAGTGGTCTTCTCACAAAGGGTGAACCAATTAGATTCCCTCTCTTAGCATTTGGAAATTGGATCAAAAATTTCAGTGTATTTTGGCCTAATCTCTGAATTGTTGTTGTTGTTCAATCCCTCAGTTGTGTCCAACTCTTTTCGACCCCATGGACTGCAGCATGCCAGTCTTCTCTGTCCTTCACCATCTCCGAGAGTTTGCTCAAACTCATGTTCATTGAGTCGGTGATGTCATCCAACCATTCATCCTCTGTCATCCCCTTCTCCTCCTGTCTTCCATCTTTCCTAGCATCAGGGTCTTTTCTAATGAGTTGGCTCTTCCCCTCCGGTGGCCAAAGTATTGGAGCTTCAGCTTCAGCATCAGTTTCAGCTTCCAGTGATATTCAGGGTTGATTTCCTTTAGAATAAACTGGTTTGATCTCCTTTCTGCCCAGGGGACTCTCAAGAGTCTTCTGCAACACCACAGTTCAAAAGCATCAGTTTTTGGTGCTCAGCCTTCTTTATGGTTCAACTCTCACATCCATACATGACTACTGGAAAAAAAATAGCTTTGACTATAAGGACCTTTGTTGGCAAAGTGATGTGTCTGCTTTTTAATATTCTGTCTAGCTTTGTCATAGCTTTTCTTCCAAGGAGCAAGGGTCTTTTAATTTCATGGCTTCAGTTGCCATCTGCAGTAATTCTGGAGCCCAAGAAAATAAATTCTCTCACTGTTTCCATTATTTCCCCATCTATTTGCCATGAAGTGATGGGACCGGATTCCATGATCTTAGTTTTTTGAATGTTGAGTTTTAAGCCAGTTTTTTCACTGTCCTCTTTCACCTTCCATCAAGAGGCTCTTTAATTCCTCCTTGCTTTCTGTCATAAAGGTGGTGTCATCTGAGTATCTGAGGTTAATGATATTTCTCCTGACAATCTTCATTCCAGCTTGTGGTTCATCCAGCTTAGCATTTCTAATGACATACTCTGTATACAAATTAAATAAGCAGGGTGATAATATACAGCCTTAATGTACTCCTTTCCCAATTTGGAACCAGTCCATTGTTCCATGTCTGGTTCTAACTGTTGCTTCTTGACTTGCATACAGGTTTTGCAGGAGGCAGGTAAGGTGGTCTGCTATTCCTATCTCTTTAAGAATTTTCAATAGTTTGTTGTGATCCACACAAAGGCTTTAGCATAGTCAATGAAGCAGAAGTAGATGTTTTTCTAGAATTCTCTTGCTTTTTCTATGATCCAGTGGATGTTGGCAATTTGATCTTTGATTCTTCTGCCTTTTCTAAATCTAGCTCAAACATCTGGGAGTTCTCAGTTCACTTACTTTTGAAGCCTAGCTTGGAGAATTTTGAGCATTACTTTGCTAGCATGTGAAATGAGTGCAATTATTCAGTAGTTTGAACATTCTTGGGATTGAAATGGAAACTGACCTTTTCCAGTCCTGTGGCCACTGATGAGTTTATGAAGAATCTCTGGTATTTCTCTTTGTTCTGTGACCCAGTGAGCCAAGAGAGCCAGCCTGTAGAGAGGACATTGGTGCAAACACTGAGAAAGAAGCAGAAAGAAGTGAGGAAACTTGGTCCAGGATCCTAATGGCTTCTTGATTGTGGTGCCAGGCCTTTCCTGAGGCCTGGCTTCCTTCGGTCCATTGAATTCCATCGAACACTTCTATATCTTGGGATAACTTTCATCATCTCTAGATTAATAACTAACAGAAGTAGAAGTTTTTGTTCCTCTTTCACATGTGAAAAACACTGAAGTTCCGGAAAGCCAGTCTTATGGCAGATGTTGTTGGCAGTGTCTGATCTCTTGGTCAGGTTTTGCAGGAGGCAGGTAAGGTAGTCAGCAACTCAAGGCAAATTAGAATAAAAAATAAAAGGGATTTTTTTGACTCAATCTGGGCATTCCAAGGTGTGACTCTGCCTTTAAGCTTTACTAGAGTCAAGAATTTGCCTTGAGTCATTTGATCAAACTTCGTCCTTACTTATCAGCTATGTTTGTTTCTATGAAGTTTTGATTTCAGAAGAGGGATCTCTGTGTTGGGGGCAAGATGGCCATTGGCAGCCCAGAGCAGGAACATTGTAATTTGTGATCCCTGACCAAAAGCACCTTTATCTCCCAGAACTCACAGCATTGCCTGAAAAAGGACTGATTGGCCAACCTAGATGACAGGCTGTAATGTGACTAACAGGACTGCCTTGATTGGCAGTTCCTCCTCGCCTTGATTGACATCTTCCCCTGTATGGGAGAGTTGGAGTTCCATTACCAAACAAAGGAGAAGAGATGCTGACCAGGCCAAAGCAATCTTATTCACCAATATTTGCTGTTTTTTTCTAGAGTGGAAATGACAGGTGATGCTCATATGAAATGGGAGAGCCCTGGGCCTTGTGTCTGGGATTGAGCCCTTAACCCCAGTTGCCCTTTTTTGATTTAAGCACCAATTTTGATGTTTGCATTGTAATTTTGCTCTTCCAGCTGTTAATCTGGGGAAGGCAATGGCACCCCACTCCAGTACTCTTGCCTGGAAAATCCCATGGACATAGGAGCCTGGAAGGCTGCAGTCCATGGGGTCGCTGAGAGTCGGACATGACTGAGCAACTTCACTTTCACTTTTTACCTTCATGTAGGAGAAGGAAATGGCAACCCACTCCAGTGTTCTTGCCTGGAGGATCCCAGGGACGGGGGAGTCTGGTGGGCTGCTGTCTATGGGGTTGCACAGAGTTGGACATGACTGAAGTGACTTAGCAGCAGCAGCAGCTGTTAATCACCTATTCTTTCTCCCACTTAAGAAAATCAATCTGGATACAAATGATTGGATATGAGCTTATTATTCAGATAACCTTAAATATACTCTAATGACTTAGAAAAGATAGTCCTTTGCGAATGTGAGTACTTCCACTATTGGCAGTGACAAGTATGACACATCTCATAATTGCTTGGGGCACAAATGCTTGGTCTTGAATGGCTTTTATGTATCAACACATCTTTTGATACAAGCCTACTTATTCAAAGCACATTTGTGTGCCTCCCAACAGCCAAACACTGTTGTAAACACTGGGGTTCCAGCTATGAAGACAGAAAAAGCCTTTGTCTTATATGAAGCTCAGACTTCTAATGGAGGATATTGGCATAAATTTATGAACAAATAAAAGGAATTTATATATTGAGTACAATAAAGAAGGTGCAACAGGGCATTGGGTGTGGTGTCCAGTATGGTAGCTACTAGCCATGTGTGGCTATTTAAATTAAAATTTATTGAAATGAAATAAAATTAAAAAAAAACAGTTCTTCAGTCACATTAGTGACATTTCATGTGCTCAATAACCACAAGTCACTGATGGCTACTGCATTTAGATAGTACAGATATAGAAGACGACTTTTATTACACAAAGTACTGTTACACTGTGCTTTAGAGACTGGGAAAGATATAGCTGGAGGGGTTTAGGGCAAACTGATATTTATGCTCAGACCTAAAACCATCCATGCAGAATTTTGGGGGAATACCATTCCACTCAGAGTGAACAGTAAATATAAAGACTGTAAGATGGAAATGAGCTTGACCTGTGTGAAAATCCAAAGATGGCCCATTTGTATGAGTTGGAGAGGCAGAAAAGAACCAAATCAAGTATGACCTTGGGGTTTATTCTATGCTAATGGGAAGGCATAGCCTAAGAAGCAGAATATTGACAGCTTTACTTAATTTCTAAAGAATAGTTTTGACTGCTGATAAAGAGGTTGGGTGACAAGATTAGAGGTAGCACTTAGTATGCCTTCAGAAATCATTTGATTCATGAAAAGGCTGATGGAAGGCCCAGCCAGGCTGGTGTGTCCTTGTGTCTGGGAACCTACAGGGGGTACCCAGCTGCCTTGAGAGGTCCTTTATTCTAGTGGTTGACTGAACAATCAACCAGATAAGCCACAGAGGAGCCAAGACGCTCATCATACCCTCCTCTCTAGGCCACAGCTTGGCTCACTGTTGGCTGCCTTCAGCCTCTCTGCATTCCTATCATGGCTTGGGAAACAGTGCCAGGCACTGCTGCAGTGGCATATTCATCTGTTCATAAGCCTCCATTTATCTTTACTAAATACTGTCATATGCTAGGTATTGTATTAGGCACTGGGATTACAGTGGCACAAGAAGAAGCATCTCTGATCCATGAAGACATGTGTGCCACACTGTGAGTGGAGGCAGTGCCCACCAAATAATCAGATAAGTGTGTGATGACCCCTGCAGTAAGTGCTCTGCACCAGAGTCCCATGATACTTCAGGAGCATCTGTTAGGGATGTCCCCAGTCTAGAAGGTCAGAGGTTGCTGCCCTGAAGATGTGGTAATTGGGCTGGATTTAAGGAGGAATGAGGACTCCATAGGTGGCAGGTGGAAAAAGTGTTCGGTCAGAGAGAACAGTGTGGCTGGAGGCCACGTGGACCGGGCATCAGGAGCAGGGGAGGGACTAACAAGAGACCAGGAAGGGTGGGCGGAGGGGACAGAGGTGATGTTGTGCTTGCTGGGGTGTGGGGAAGGTGAGTGCTGAGGAAACCGCCACTGGTGAGTGGAAGATGACCTTGTTGCCTTGTCTTTTGAAACGTTTCCCTCTGCCATCTGTATGCATCAGTTCAACCTCAGTAGTGGCCATTACCATTTGTCAAAACCCTGTTAGGTAGAACCATAGGAAATTACCAACATACAACCATTTTTGACCTACAAAATGGACAACCTTTACGCTTCAACCTAATACTATGAGTCAAGGAATAAACTGAGTGCTTTTTTCTTTCTTTTTGTCCTTATCTATTTATTCGTCATGATGACTACACCATTATGATGTGGTTGTGATCCCATTTTATGGATTTGAACCCAGCATGCTAAGTTAAGCACTCTTCTCCACAGCTCTTAAAAAGGAATGCCAGTGGCCAGCTAGCCCTGTAGGGAACTGCAGTCTGAGGCCTGCATAAGTAGCTTGTTAAGTAGGCCCTTAATACTCAGACTTGAGAATTCTCAGAGGCCAGAAATTCAGATGGCTGGGAGAAGGATATTCATTATCTGGGTTTTTAAAGGAACTGTGACACTTGGGGAATTATAAATGAGTTAATATAACATTAATACCTAGAAATATTCTGTAACAGATCATTAAAAAATCAATTTTCACATATTAGGAGAAAATGAGATTACTAAGTAGTAGCCAGACAGCACTAGACCTTTGGAGAGGGGCACGGATGAGTAGCAGTCTCTGTCATTTCCCCACAGGATACACATGCATGGGGAGTTTGGTATTTCCTTGGCTCATTTGAAACTAATACTCCTATTAATTTTTATTTTTAAATATAAGTTATAAAAAGCTGGCTATCATCCCAGAGCAGGGAAGGAGAAAAAAGGACAAGAGGAAGGAACCAGAACACATAAGAGCTTGCTCTGGGCACTGTGCCCATTGTTTTGTACATGTCTCCCATTCAGTTTTCCAAAAGACCTAGAAAGATAGGCATCTCCATCCCCTTTTCAAGAAAAAGAAGTTGAGTCACAGAGACATGAGGGTGCCATTAGGAAGCAAGCACAGATCCCTTCTGGGCACTGGGCTCCAAAGCCCCTCTTTTCATTGCCATACCAGATGGCTTTGTGCTTCATGAATGGAGCTCTCTACAGGGTGAAATCCAGCCAGAGGGAGGTACCATGTTGGAGATCAGGAGGCCCACCCAGATTCCTCCCCTGGCTTAGAACTAACTTCTGGGCAAGAAGTGGGAAAACTTTTCCCAGCTGGTGGTGAGACATGAAAACTTCTCCCTAAGTGGTACAGACAAGGATTGATGTATACATTCATTTATCCTATCACCTGACTGAAGACCTCCAGGTACTGTGCATGGTGCCAGGGATGTGGAAGTAAGAAAGGCATAGTGTTTCTGGGAAGGACCCATGCTCCTGAAATCTAGGAATGCGTGGGTGTCTGCTTGTTTTAGAGTGGCTCATCCAAAACAAGCCCTCTAATGGATCCAGAAGAAGGAATACCATGATGGAAAAGGTCTCAAAGAACCCACTGATTCTCTGAGCAGAGAGAGCAGGGTAATAGGAGAGGAGAGAAGAGCTTCCGGGAAATGGGAGAGCCGTGGCCCTTGTGTCTGGGATTGAGCCCTTAAGCCCAGTTGCCCTTTTTTGAGTTTAAGCACCAATTTTGATGTTGCCGTGTGAAGGTTATTTTTGTAGATGTGATTAACATATGCAAGCAGTACACTTTCAGTAAGGTAGCTCTTTCTCCATAATAAGGACGAATCTAGCAGTCAGCTGAAGGCCTTCAAAGCAAAAACATTCCCTGAGGAAGAAGCAGTTCTGTCTTTAAATTGCAGCATGAAAAACCTGCCTTAGTTTCTAGCTTGCCTGGTAAGACTTGTTGAATTGGACTCAAGACTGCCAGGTTATCTTTTGCCTAAATTTCAATCTGCCAGCTTACCCTATAGATTTGGACTTGACAGTCCCCAAAATCAAATGAGCTACTTCCTCTAATCGATAATCAAGAATACATCTCTCTTTCCTTCCTCCTTCATCTGTTTTTCTGGAGAACTCTGACCAGTTTGATTATTTACCGAGTAAATAATCAATTTACTCAGTAAATGTCCATATGTTCTGGATCTAACCCTTGGGGCTGTATTTTCCGAGTCAGAGGTATCTTTGGGTCCTTTGGGGAGTTAGGCGAGCAGAGCACAGGCCCACCTCCTGGAAAGTTCACAGTTGGTTGGTTGTCTCTCACACACACACACATAATTAGATAACTTCACAGGCAGGATTTCATTAAAGCCACAGAGGTTGGTTGTCACACACACACACACACACACACCCCAGTTAGATAACTTTACAGGCAGGATTTCATTAAAGCCAAAGTGTGTGGAGCAGATCCTTCCCACCCATGAAGCAGGACCTCTGTGGTGGAGCCATGCAGTTCTCTTATACAGCTTACCCAGCAGGGAGGGGAAGCAGAAGTTGCCTATGAAAATAGTGCCTTTGGCCTGGGCTGCTCATTGGAATCACTGAGGGGAGGCTGAAAAAATACCACTGGGGGATTCAGATTTAATTGTTCCAAGGTTTGATGTGGGTGTCTGGTTGTTGGGAAGCTCTGCAGCCTGAGTTGAAAAACACTGCCTGAAGACACTGTGATTTGTGAAATTAGGTGCTTCTCACCTAAGAATCCGCCTGCAGTGCGGGAGACCTGGATGCGATCTCTGGGTTGGGAAGATCCTCTGGAGAAGGGAAAGGCTACCCACTCCAGTATTCTGGCCTAAAGAATTCCATGGACAGTCCATGGGGTTGCCAAGAGTCGGACACAACTGAGCAACTTTCACTCACTCACTCACTCACTAACCTGAAAAGAGTTAAAGAGGGAACTAGGGTAGAGTTCAGGAAACAAGGTCTGCAGGCATTTCCTGCCAGCTGCCTGTTTTTGTAAATAAAGCTTTATTAGAACACAGCCACACCCATTTCTGTATTAGCTACTTTGGCTAAAACAACAGAATTGAAAGTTGTGAAAGAAAGTGTCTCGCCTGCAAAACCTAACGTAGCTTTTACAGAAACAGTTTGCCAGCCACTCACCAGGAAGTGGTGAGTTTTCAAGGATGTGGGTGATGTGGGAGAGGCTTGGCCACCACTAAAAGGAGAGCATCCATTTGCCTCTTAGGTTGAGATACTACCTCAGAAGTCTTCACACACATAGGGAGTCACCACCAATCAGTTAAGGCACAGACTGAAGCCTTTTTGCCATCTCTGCATATTTCCTTTTGAATCTGAAGCTTAACCTATGTGGTGCCAGTAGTGTAGCTGAGTCATTGAGAAGACCTGTGCTGCTGGATTCTAGAGTCGGTGGAGGGGCAGAGCAGTGAATTCTTTTTCCTGGCAGCATTCCTATCAGAACTGAAGACTGACACATTCTGTGACGGTGGTGTTGAAGAAGAGGGAGTTCATGGCAAGGCGATGCCCAGGAGGTATCACAGAGTTCCTGCCGTGTATTCTTCATCTTAAAGTGATCAGCACAGACCAGCAATGCCAGCCACTTCTGGAGTCACATTTACCCATTTCTCTGGATGCAGTCATCTGTCTGGATTTGTGACAGAGATCACGCAGTAATAATAAGATCTTGATTTCCTACAACTTCCCTTCTCCAAGCCATAGGAGACACTGCTAACAATCTGACCTTTCTAACCTGTGGGGAACTTTTCCTGCTGCCACAAGACTTTGAAGAGTTAACTTTGAATATAGGTTTGTGGAATACAGCTAACCACAAGGATGTGGATATTGGTCCTTTGATCAGTTAGTCAACCAGCAAGTACCAGGGGCTGGGGATGCAAAGTGAGTAGAGAGAGACACAATTCCTGCAGTTGCAGAACTAATCTCATAGGGAAGTTGCATTGTGAGTACCTGTCAAGTAGGTCCCACAGTAGATGCCAAGAAGGACAGCTACATGATCGGGTATATTTGAGGAAGGCTGTGTATAACACCCTTCCTCTGAGATATTCAGAGTGCACATAGGGTACCTCGAAATGAATTAAAGGCCCTGAGGATTCCTGAAATGAAAAATCTCCTTGCCTTTCTTAAACCCCAGCTTTTCCCCAAAACTTTACAATGGCACACATTCAAAAAAAATTATCCCTTGTTAGTATTCCATGGAATGGCTTTCTCTTGCACAGATCATACTTTGGAAATGCTACTTTGGGACACTGGAGAAGTGCTGCACCCAGGGGTACACGAGCCACTGGGATGCTCAAGAAGAATACATTTTATTTCTATTCTAATTTTTAAACTTTATTTTATACTGTGCTGTTGCTTAGTCGTTAAGTCATGTCCAACTCTTTTGTGACTCCATGGACTGTAGACCACCAGGCTCCTCAGTCCAAGGAATTTTCCAGGCAAGAATACTGTAGTGTGGTACCATTTCCTTCTCCAGGAGTTCTTCTCCACTCAGGGGTCAAACTCTTGTGTCCTGCATTCCAGGCAAATTCTTTACCATTGAGCCACCTGGGAAGCCCCTTATAGTATGTACATGTTAGTATATAATTGATAGGTAGTACACATGACATCAGTGAATGAGATGCTACTCAAAAACTTTAAAAAATACTTTATTTGGAGCAGTTTTAGGTTTACAACAAAATTCAGAGGAAGATACAGAGATTTCTCATATGCTTCTGAGTATGCATTGCCTCCCACCTTATCAGTATCACTCACCAGGATGGTGCTTTTTTTTCTTTTATATGACACACACACACACACACACACACAAACACACACCAGGAATGAAGCTGCATTGACATATAATCAGCCAAAGTCCATGATTTACCCACTTGCTATAGGATTGGTTCACTCTTGGTGTTTTATATTCTGTGAGTTTGGACAAAGGTATTGTGACATGTATTTATCATTATAATGTCACCAGACTATCTTCATGGTCCTACCAAATAAAACCTCTCTGTTCTGGCAATTTATTCTTCTCCCCACCTATCCCTGTCAAACACTGATCTGTTAGTGCTTCCACTTTTTACCCTTCTACAGGCCATGAAGTGATGGGACCAGATGCCGTGATCTTAATTTTTTGAATGTTGAGTTTTAAATCAGCTGTTCAACAGGCTCTTTAGTTCCTCTTCTCTTTCTGTGATTAGATTAGTATTATCTTCCTATCTGAGGTTATTGATATTTCTCCCAGGAATCTTGATTCCAGCTTGTGATTCATCTAGAACAGCCTTTTGCGTGATGGACTCTGCATATACATTAAATAATCAGGGTGACAGTATACAGCCTTGTCAGAATCCTTTCCTAATTTTGAACGAGTTAGTTGTTCCATGTCTGTTTCTAACTGTTGCTTCTTGACTCTCATATAGGTTTCTCAGGAGACAGGTAAGGTGGTTGGTATTCCCATCTCTTGAATTTTCCATGGTTTGTTGTGATCTATACTGTCAAAGACCTTTGCATAATCAATGAAGTAGAAGTTTTCCTGGAATTCTCTTGTTCTTTCTGTGATCCAGCAGATGTTGGCAATTTGATCTCTGGTTCATCTGCCTTTCATAAATCCAGCTTATACATCTGGAAGTTCTTGGTTCATATACTGCTGAAGCCTAGCTTGAAGGATTTTGAGCATAACCTCACTAGCATGTGAAATGAGTGCAACTATATGGTAATTTTCAACCTTCTTTGGCATTGCCTTTCTTTTGGATTGGCATGAAAACTGACCTTTTCCAGTCCAGTGGCCACTGCTGAGTTTTGAAAATTTGCTGACATATTGAGTACAACACTTAGTATCATCTTTTAGAATTTTAAATAGCTCAGTGGGAATTCCATCACCTCCACTAGCTTTGTTCATAGTGATACTTTCCTAAGGCCCACCTGACTTCACACTCCTGGATATCCAGCTCTTGGTGAGTGACCATACCATCATGATTTTCCGGGTCATTAAGACCTTTTTAATATTGTTCTTCTGTGTATTCTTGCTACCTATTCTTAATCTCTTCTGCTTCTGGTATCTTCTAAAAGTTTCATAGTTTTACATTTTATATGTTGGTCTATGATCCATTCTGAGTTAAATATGAAGGGTGTGGGGTTTGTGTTTGGGCTTTCCAGGTGGTGCTAGTGGTGAAGAACCCACTATTAGTTCAGGTAGATGTAAGATGCAGATTCGCTCTGTGGGTCAGGAAGATCCTCTGGAGGAGGGTGTGGCAACCCACTCCAGTGTTCTTGGACAGAGGAGCCTGGCAGGCTGCAGTCCCTAGGGTCACACAGAGTCAGACATGACTGAAGTGACTTAGCAAGCATGCATGAAAGATTTGTGTTTAGATTCATTCCTTTTTGCATATGGGTGTCTAGTTGTTCTAGCACCATTTGGTAAGAGGATATCTATTCCTGTTTTCAAGATAAGTTGGCTGTATTTATAGGAGGATTCATTTATGGCTCTCTCTTGTTTATTCTTTAACCAGCACAGCACTGTATTGATATCAGGAAGTCTTGAAGTGGGGTAGCATCACTCCTTCAATTTTTTTCTTCTTGTTTAATATTATGTTCAAATACTTTTTAGTGAAAATAACGCTTGATTCCTTCTAGCCACAGGTTTTTTATTTCTGTCTATTGAAAATCTCATAACACCCTCCTACAAGGGTTGACAAATTCCAGCCCACATGCCAAATCCTTTTTGCAATGTTGTAAATCTTTGGTAAATAAAGTTTGCCTGGGGCACGGCCAGGTCCATTATTTTATGTATTGTTTAGCCACTGTCATACGACAACAGTAGTGTAGAAGAGATGTAACGAAGACTGTGTAGCATGTAAAGCCTAGAATATGTACTGTCTGACCCTTTACAGAAAGGGTGTGCCTACTCCTGCCCCACCAAATCGGTTTTAGACACTTGCTCATTTGATCATCACCTCCTGTACAATGTTACAAACCTCCATCCATAGTTCTTTAGGCACTCTTGTCTACCAGTTCTAGTCCCTTGAATCTATTCGTCACCTCCACTGTATAATCATAAGGGATTTGATTTAGGTCATTCTTAGATGGCCTAGTGGTTTTTCCTACTTTCTTCAGCTTGAGCCTGAATTTTGCAATAAGGAGCTGATGGTCTGAGCCACATGAAGCAACAGTTAGAATTGGACATGAAACAGCTGACTGGTTCAGATTAGGAAAGGAGTACATCAAGGCTATAAATTGTCACCCTGCTTACTTAAATTCTATGCAGAGTACATCATGCAAAATGCCATGCTGGATGAATCACAAGTTGGAATCAAGACTGATGGGAGAAATATCAACAACTGCAGACAGGTAGATGATACCACTTTAATGGCAGAAAGTGAAGAGGAACTAAAGAGTCTGTTGATAAGCATGAAAAAAGAGAATGAAGAAGGTGGCTTAAAACTCAGTATTCAAAAAATTAAGATCATGGCATCCAGTCCTATCACTTCATGGCAAATAGATGGGGAAAATGTGGAAAAAACAGTGTCAGATTTCATTTTCTTGGGATCCAGAATCAATGAGGATGGTGACTGCAGCCACATAATTAAAAGACAGTTGCTCCTTGGAAGAATAGCTATAACAAACCTAGACAGTGTATTAAAGAGCATTGACTTCACTTTGCCAACAAACGTTCATATAGTCAAAGCTATGATTTTTCCAGTGGTCATGTATGGCTGTGAGAGTTGGACCATTAAGAAGGCTGAGCACTGAAGAACTGATGCTTTCAAACTGTGTTTCTGAAGAAGACTCTTGAGAGTTACTTGGATAACAGGGACATCAAACCAGTCAATCCTCAAGGAAATCAGTCCTGAATATTCATTGGAAGGACTGATGCTGAAACTGAAGCTCTGGTACTTTGGCAACGTGATGCAAAGAGCTGACTGACTGGAAAAGTCCCTGATGCTGGGAAAGACTGAGGGCAAGAGGAGAAGGGAGTGACAGAGGATGAGATGTTTGGATGGCATCAGACTCAGTGGACATGAGTTTGAACAAACTCAGGGAGGTGGTGCAGGACAGAGAAGCCAGGCCTGCTGCAGTTCATGAATTCGCAAAGAGTCGGACACAACTTAGCAACTGAACAACAACAACATTGAGCTGCTGTGTCCTAAATTGATGTCAAGCCAAATTTTGGGGAATAGCACATCTGCCATTTTGTCCCTGGTGTTTTCTTTGCCACATTTCGTCCCTGGATTAGTTTCATTTGTGCCACATCACACTTGGTAGGTGATCAGATACACTTAAAAAGAGTCAGGCTTTTCAAAATCAATACAAAGAGGATAAATGGATATAGGGAGGAGAAACAGAACATAGTCATTTGTGATAAAGAATGGGGCAGCATTGAGCAAAATCTTGCGTATGTTTTTATCCTTACTTTGGTTGCATTTTAGGTTGTGCAAGTTATTCAGTTAAATGACAATTTTGAAGCTGCCTTTGGAGAGCCTGTGTGTGAACATTGATGGCACTGGCCTTAGCCAAGCAGTTCAGACTTTGTTAATTTATATGTTTTCATTTCTTTTAAATAAATACATAGAAGTGAAATTTGCTGCATCATAGAGTATGTTTAAATTTACAAAAAGCTGCAAATGGTTTTTCAAAGTGTTTGAAAAATATGGGATTTCTGCTTACTTCACATTTTTACCAACATTTAATATTGTCTGAAAATTTAATACTTACTGTTCTAGTGGGTATAAAATCACATTTGATAGCAATGATGGAGTTTTAATTTGCACTTCCTTGATGACTAATAATATTGAAAAATTTTTGGTTTGCATACTGGACATTTGTATACTTTCCTTTTTATGGTGTCTGTTTAACTTTTTTGCTTGTAGTTTAATTGTGTTTTAAATTGTGTTATAGGAGTTCTTTACATATTCTGGGTACAAGTCACTTGTCAGATATGTGTACTTTGAATACTTTTTCCTCAATGATGTCTTTAATGTGTGGTTACTATTAATGGTAGTGAATTTGACGATCAGAAGTTTTCACTTATAAAGTACAAAAATTGTAAGTGCTTTCTATAACCTAAGAAATCACTGCCTACTTGAAGGCAGCAAAAGGTACTCATCATTTAAAAAATGTTTTTAGAAGTTATCTTTTTCATTCAAGTCTTTCATCTGTCTTGAATGAATATGTGTTTATTGTGTAAAAGATGTTGAGGATGTTATTTTCAAATGGTTGATCATATGTGTTAGTCGCTCAGTCGTGCCCACTCTTTGTGACCCATGGACTGTAGCCCTCTAGGCATCTCTGTCCATGGAATTCTTCAGATAAGAGTACTGGAGTGGGTAGCCATTCCCTTCTCCAGGGGCTCTTCCTGACCCATGGATTGAACCCATGTCTTCTACATTGCAGGAAGGTTCTTTACCATCTTGAGTCACCAGAGGAAGCTCTGGTTGAACACATGTTCCACCACAGTTTGTTGAAAATGATTTCCTCATTGAATTATCTAAGCACCTTTACTGAAAATTCATTGACTGTATATACATAGCTTTATTTCTAGACTCTCTTCAGTTCCATTAATCTGTTTTTCTGCTCTAATACCAATACGACACCATTTTGAATAATTAAGTTTAGAGTAAGACTTATATTTGGGAAATGTGAATCATTGGACTTTTTTCTTCTTGTTAAAAATTATTTTTGATATTTTAAATTCTTTTCATCTTTATGAAATTTAAAGTTAACTCAATAATTCCTACAGCCAGCCTATTGATATTTTGATTGAGATTTCTTTGGAGTTTTGAATCAATTTGGGAAAAAACACATTTTAATACTGAGTTTTCCAATCCTTAAGCACAAGGCATTTCTTTCAGTTCATTTAAGGCTTCTTTAATTTCTGCCAGCAATATCTTATAGTTGCCAGCATACAGATACTGTAGGGTTTCCCTGGTAGCTCAGTTGGTGAAGAATCTACCTGCAAATGCTGGAGACATGAATTCGATCTCTGAGTCAGGAAAATTCCCTATAAAAGGAAATTTCAACCTACTCCAGGACTCTTGCCTGGGAAATCACGTGGACAGAGGAGCCAGGCAGGTTATAGTCCATGAAGTTTCAAGAAATAGGATATGACTTCGTGACTAAGCCATCACCACCATACAGATATTGCACATGTTTTTAAATTTTATACCAAAGTATTTCCAACTTTTTATGCTATTGTAAATACTCTTGTTCTTCCAGTTCTTAGTATAAAAAGAAAGGAAAAGAAAGTGAAGTTGCTCAGTTGTGTCCAATTCTTGCTATCCCATGGACTGTAGCCTACCAGGCACCTCTGTCCGTGGAATTTTTCAGGCAAGAAAAATTCTTAGTATAGTGAAATATAGTTGATTATGGTATATTGATCTTATATCCTGTGACCTTACCAAACTCAGTGGTTATAGTAGATTATGTACATTCCTTAGGGTTTTCTATATAGGAAGGCATGTTGTTTGCAAAAAAGATAGTTTTTTTTTTCTGTCCAATACCTGTGGCATTCTTCCACTCGTTTATTTATTCATTCATTGTATTGTATTTGTCAGAACCACCTGTGCAATGTTGAACTGAAGTGAGAAGACAGCCTTGCCTTTTACTGATCTTAGAAGAGAAATATTGAGTGTTTT
Source organism: Aepyceros melampus (assembly GCA_006408695.1). Classification (NCBI taxonomy): domain Eukaryota; kingdom Metazoa; phylum Chordata; class Mammalia; order Artiodactyla; family Bovidae; genus Aepyceros; species Aepyceros melampus. Next base: position 765,813 of record SJXQ01011041.1, on the reverse strand, counting down.
TGTTATGAGTTTAATGTTAGCTGTGGTTTTTGTCAGGTTAAGGACTTTTTATCTTATTTTACATTTCCTGATAGTTTTCATGATGAACAAAACTGTATTCTTTCAAATGTTTTTCTGCATTTATTTGGTCATAAGATTTTTTAAAGAAAAATTCTGTTAATATGATGAACTGTGTTGATTGATATTTGAAATGTTAAACCAACCTTGAATTCCTGGTTAAATACAACTTGGTTATGATATGGGGATTTGATGCAGTTTTAAATTTGTTAAGAGTTTTCATTTAGGTTAATGACTGACATTAGCGTGTAATTTTTCCAAAATGTGTTTTTTTTTGGTTCTGCTGTCGGTGTTATGCTGACATAAAATGAGTTGGGACATATTCCTTACTCCTAATTTTTTGTAAGAGTTTATTGGATTCAATCCTGGGTTGGGAAGATCCTCTGGAGAAGGGAAAGGCTACCCACTCCAGTATTCTGGCCTGGAGAATTTCATGGACTGTGTGGTCCATGGGGTGGCAAACAGTCAGATACAACTTTCACTTAATGTGAGATAGTTTATATTTTTTCCTTATGTATTTGATAATATTCATTATTTAAGGCATCTGAACCAGGAGTTGTTTGTTTTATCATGACTATAAATTGTGAATTCAATTTCTCTTTTAAGCCAGTCATATTTTATATTTCTTTCTGTGTCATTGGTAATTTCAGTTTTTCAAGCAATTTGTAACTTTACATAAAATTTTAATATAAAGTTGTTTATAACATTCTCTTTTCAGTATCTGTCAGCTCTTTAATAATGTTTTCTCTTTCATTTCTGATTCTAGTATCTTGTGGTTTCTTATTTTTTATTCATCAGTGTGGGTAGGGTTTTATAATTTCATTAATCTTTTTATAGAACCATCTTTTGATATTGTTGATTTTTTCCATGTTACTTGTTTTGTATAATTGGTTTCTGCTTTTATCTCTATTGTTTTATTTCTTCTTTTTAACATTGTTTTTTTTTCTATTTTCTTCCTTAAGGTAGTATCTTTGTACAGCTTAAAAATTTCTCCTTTTCTACTATAAACTTTAAAATCTATAAAATTTTCTCTCATTTCTTAGTTACATCTTACAAATATTTATTTTTATTATTATTTACTTCAAAATATTTTACATTTTTTTTCTGTCATTTTCTTCCATTACAGATGTATTAAGATACTTTCAAAATCTTTTAGGATTCTTCTAAACATTATCTTTTCTTGGATGTTTGTGATATTTTTTGTATCTTTATCATATACTGAATTCCTATTTTTATCATCTGGAAAAGAAGGTGTGCTCTGTAGCTGTTTAGTGTGGAACTCCTGAAATTCAGTTAGTATTAAGTTGGTAAATAGTATTGCTATATGACCAACACCCAGCAAAAATCCTTAACACAGTATTTATTGAGCCTCCCTGGTAGGCAACATTTCAAATGGGTTGTTACAGTTCGTTGCTGGAAGAATTTTTACATCTTATGTACTGGGAGAGAAATCTTGAAGGCTTGCATCTGGATTTTTTTGAACTTTGTCACATGTGTCTCTTTTCCTTTAATGGTTTTGCTTCTTCGTATCTTTTCACTGTAATGCATCTTTTCAAGGAACCAACTTTTAGTTTCATTGATTTCCTTTCTTTTTTCTTTTTAATTTATTTTTTATTGAAGGATAATTGCTTTACATAATTTTGTTGTTTTCTGTCAAATCTCAACATGAATCAGCCATAGGTATACATGTATTCCCTCCCTTTTGAATCTCCCTCCCATCTCCTTCCCCATCCCACCCCTCAAAGTTGATACAGAGCCCCTGTTTGAGTTTCCTGAGCCATACATCAAATTTCCATTGGCTATCTATTTTATATATGGTAATGTAAGTTTCCATGTTACTCTTTTCATACATCTCACCCTCTCCTCCCCTTTCCCCACGTCCATAAGTCTATTATCTCTCTCTCTTTTTTTCCCTGGGAGGAAGATATCCTTTTTTTCTTCTTCTTTATTTTAACTGGAGGCTAATTACTTTACAATATCAATCAGCCATGGGTGTACATGTTTTCCCCATCCTGAATCCCCCTCCCACTTCCTTCCCCATCCTATCCCTCAGGGTCATCCCAGTGCACAAGCCCTAGGTACCGTGTCTCATGTATTGAACCTGGACTGGTGATTTGTTTCACATATGATAATATACATGTTTCAATGCTATTCTCTCAAATCATCCCACCCTCGTCTTCCTCCCCAGAGTCCTAAAGTCTGTTCTTTACATCTCTGTCTCTTTTGCTGTCTCGCATATAGGGTCTTCAGTACCATCTTTCTAAATTCCATATATATGTGTTAATATACCATATTGGTATTTTTCTTTCTGATTTACTTCATTTGTATAATAGGCTCCAGTTTCATCCACCTCATTAGAATTGATTCAAAGGCACTCTTTTTAACAGACGAGTAATACTCCATTGTGTGTATGTACCACAGCTTTTGTGCCCATTCGTCTGCCGATAGACGTCTAGGTCACCTCCGTGTCCTGGCTGTTGCAAACGGTGCTGCTTGATCATTGAGGTACCCGTGTCTCTCTCACTTCTGGCTTCCTCGGTGTGTGTGCCCAGCAATGGGATTGCTGAGTCATATGGAAGTTTTATTTCCAGTTTTTTAAGGAGTCTCCACACTGTTTTCCCTAATGGCTGTACTAGTTTGCATTCCCACCAACAGTGTAAGAGGGTTCCTTTTTCTCCACACCCTCTCCAGCATTTATTGTTTGTAGACTTTTTGATAGTAGCCATTCTGAGCTGCGTGAGAGGGTACCTCATTGTGGTTTTGATTTGCATTTTTCTGATAATGAGTGATGTTGAGCATCACTCATTTTCATGTGTTTGTTAGCCCTCTGTATGTCTTCTCTGGAGAAATGTCTGTTTATTTATTTGGCCCAGTTTTTGATTGGGTCATTTGTTTTTCTGGAATTGAGCTGCAGAAGCTGCTTGTATATTTTGGAGATTAATTCTTTGTCAGTTGCTTCATTTACTATTATTTTCTCCCTTTCTGAAGGCTGTCTTTTCACCTTGCTTATAGTTTCCTTCATTGTGCAAAAGCTTTTAAGTTTAATTAGGTCCCATTTGTTTACTTTTTGCTTTTATTTCCATTACTCTGGAGGGGGGGTCACAGAGGATCCTGCTGTGATTTATGTCAGAGAGTGTTTTGCCTGTGTTTTCCTCTAGGAGTTTTATAGTGTCTGGTCTTACATTTAGATTTTTAATCCATTTTGAGTTTATTTTTGTGCATGGTGTTAGAATGTGTTCTAGTTTCATTCTTTTACAAGTGGTTGAGCAGTTTTCCCAGAACTACTTGTTAAAGAGAGTGCCTTTTCTCCATTGTATATACTTGCCTCCATTGTCAAAGATAAGGGTCCATAGGTGTGTGGATTTATCTCCGGGCTTTCTATCCTGTTCCATTGATCTATATTTCTGTCTTTGTTCCAGTACCATCCTATCTTGATGATTGTAGCTTTGTAGTGTAGCCTGAAGTCAGGCAGCTTGATTCCTCCAGTTCGATTCTTCTTTCTTAAGATTGCTTTGGTAATTTGAGGTTTTTTGTATTTGCATACAAATTGTGAACTTATTTGTTTTAGTTCTCTGAAAGATACTGTTGGTGGCTTCATAGGGATTGCGTTGAATCTATAGATTGTTTTGGGTAGTATACTAATTTTCGCTATATTGATTCTTCCGATCCATGAACATGGTATATTTCTCCAACTGTTTGTGTCATCTTTGGTTTCTTTCATCAGTGTTTTATAGTTTTCTACATATAGGTCTTTTGTTTCTTTAGGTAGCTTTATTTCCAAGTATTTTATTATTTTCATTGGTGAATGGAATTGTTGGTGAATGGTGAATGGAATTGTTTCCTTAATTTCTCTTCTGTTTTCTCATTGTCAGTGTATAGGAATGCAAGGGATTTCTCTGTGTTAATTTTATATCCTGCAACTTTACTATATTCATTGATTAGCTCTAGTAATTTTCTAGTGGTGTCTTTAGAGTTTTCTATGTAGAGGATCATATCATCTGCAAACAGTGAGAGTTTTACTTATTCTTTTCCAATCTGGATTCCTTTTATTTCTTTTTCTTCTCTGATTGCTAAAACTTCCAAAACTATGTTGAATAGTAGTGGTGAGAGTGGGTACCCTTGTCTTGTTGCTGACTTTAGGGGAAATGCTTTCAATTTTTCACCATTGAGGAGAATGTTTGCTGTGGGTTTGTCATATATAGCTTTTATGTTGAGGTATGTTCCTTCTATGCCTACTTTCTGGAGGGTTTTTATCATAAATGGATGCTGAATTTTGTTGAAGGCTTTCTCTGCATCTATTGAGATAATCATACGGGTTTTATCTTTAAATTTGTTAATGTGATGTATCACATTGATTGATTTGTGAAATTGAAGAATCCTTGCATCCCTGGGGTAAAGCCCACTTGGTCATGATGTATGATCTTTTTAATATGTTGTTGGATTCTGTTTGCTAGAATTTTGTTAAGGATTTTTGCATCTATGTTCATCAGTGATACTGGCCTATAGTTTTCTTTTTTTGTGGCGTCTTTGTCAGGTTTTGGTATCAGGGTGATGGTGGCCTCACAGAATGAGTTTAGATGTTTACTTTCCTCTGTAATATTCTGGAAGAGTTTGAGTAGGATAGGTATTAGCTCTTCTCTAAATTTTTGGTAGTATTCGGCTGTGAAGCCATCTGGTCCTGGGCTTTTGTTTGTTGGAATATTTCTGATTACAGTTTTGATTTCCATGCTTGTGATGGGTCTGTTAAGATTTTCTATTTCTTCCTGGTTTAGTTTTGGAAAGTTATACTTTTCTAAGAATTTGTCCATTTCTTCCAAGTTGTTTATTTTATTGGCATATAGTTGCTGATAATAGTCTCTTACGATCCTTTGTATTTCTGTGTTGTATGTTGTGGTTTCTCCATTTTCATTTCTAATTTTATTGATTTGATTCTTCTCCTTTTTTTCCTTGATGAGTCTGTTTAATGATTTGTCTATTTTATTTATCTTCTCAAAGAAAAAGCTTTTAGCTTTGTTGATTTTTGCTATGGTCTCTTTTGTTTCTTTTGCATTTATTTCTGCCCTAATTTTTATGATTTCTTTCTTTCTACTAACACTGGGGTTCTTCATTTCTTCTTTTTCTAGTTGCTTTAGGTGAAGAGTTAGGTTATTTATTTGATTTTACTCCTGTTTTTTGAGGTAGGCTTGTATTGCTATGAATCTTCCCCTTAGCACTGCTTTTACTGAATCCCATAGGTTTTGGGTTGTTGTGTTTTCATTTTTATTAATTTCTATGTATCATGGAAAAAGCAAGAGAGTTCCAGAAAAACATCTATTTCTCTTTTATTGACTTTGCCAAAGCCTTTGATTGTGTGGATCACAATAAACTGTGGAAAATTCTGAGAGAGATGGGAATACCAGACCACCTGACCTGCCTCTTGAGAAATCTGTATGCAGGTCAAGAAGCAACAGTTAGAACTGGACATAGAACAACAGACTGGTTCCAAATAGGAAAAGGAGTACGTCAAGGCTGTATACTGTCACCCTGCTTATTTAACTTATATGCAGAGTACATCATGAGAAACACTGGACTGGAAGAAACACAAGCTGGAATCAAGATTGCTGGGAGAAATATCAATAACCTCAGATATGCAGATGACACCACCCTTATGGCAGGAAGTAAAGAGGAACTAAAGAGCCTCTTGATGAAAGTGAAAGAGGAGAGTGAAAAAGTTGGCTTAAAGCTCAACATTCAGAAAACAGATGAATGTGAATCTGAGTGAACTCCGGGAGTTGGTGATGGACAGAGAGGCCTGGCGTGCTGCGGTCCATGGGGTCGCAAAAAGTCGGACATGACTGAGCAACTGAACTGAACTGAACTGATGTATATTTTCATTTCTTTTTTGATTTCTTCTGTGTTTTGTTGGTTATTCAGAAGTATGTTGTTTAGCCTCCATATATTTGTATTTTTAATAGTTTTTTTCATGTAGTTGACATCTAATCTTAGCACATTGTGATCAGAAAAGATGCTTGAGATGATTTCAATTTTTTTGAATTTACCAGGGCTAGATTTATGGCCCAGTATGTGATTTATCCTGGAGAAGTTTCCATGTGCACTTGAGAAAAAGGTGAAATTCATTCTTCTGGAGTGAAATGTCCTATAGATATCAATTAGGTCTAACTGGTCCATTGTATCATTTAAAGTTTGTGTTTCGTTGCTAATTTTCTGTTTAGTTGATCTATCCATAGGTGGGAGTGGGGTATTAAAGTCTCCCACTATTATTGTGCTACTGTTAATTTCCTCTTTCATACTTGTTAGCATTTGCCTTACATATTGCGGTGCTCCTATGTTGAGTGCATATATATTTATAGTTGTTATATCTTCTTCTTGGATTGGTCCTTTGATCATTATGTATTATCCTTCTTTGTCTCTTTTTACAGCCTTTATGTCAAAGTCTATTTTATCTGATACGAGTATTGCTACTCCTGCTTTCTTTTGGTCTCCATTTGTGTGAAATATGTTTTTCCAGCCCTTCACTTTCAGTCTGTATGTGTCCCTTGTTTTGAGGTGGATCTCTTATAGACAGCATATATAGGGGTCTTGTTTTTATATCCATTCAGCCAGTCTTTGTCTTTTGACTGGGACATTCAGCCCGTTAATATTTAAGGTAATTATTGATAAGTATGATCCTGTTACCATTTACTTTATTGTTTTGGGTTCGAGTTTATAAACCTTGTCTGTGTTTCCTGTCTAGAGAAGATCCTTTAGCATTTGTTGAGGACCTGGTTTGGTGGTGCTGAATTCTCTCAGCTTTTGCTTGTCTGTAAAGCTTTTGATTTCTCCTTCATATCTGAATGAGATCCTTGCTGGGTAAAGTAATCTTTGTTGTAGGTTTTTCTCTTTCATTGCTTTAAGTATGTCCTGCCAATCCCTTTTGGCTTGAAGAGTTTCTATTGAAAGATCAGCTGTTATCCTTATGGGGATCCCCTTGTGTGTTATTTGTTGTATGTCCTTTGCTGCTTGTAATATTTGTTAGTTTCCTGTCTAGAGAAGATCCTTTAGCATTTGTTGAGGACCTGGTTTGGTGGTGCTGAATTCTCTCAGCTTTTGCTTGTCTGTAAAGCTTTTGATTTCTCCTTCATATCTGAATGAGATCCTTGCTGGGTAAAGTAATCTTTGTTGTAGGTTTTTCTCTTTCATTGCTTTAAGTATGTCCTGCCAATCCCTTTTGGCTTGAAGAGTTTCTATTGAAAGATCAGCTGTTATCCTTATGGGGATCCCCTTGTGTGTTATTTGTTGTATGTCCTTTGTGCTTGTAATATTTGTTCTTTGTGTTTGATCTTCATTAATTTGATTAATATGTGTCTTGAGGTGTTTCATCTTGTGCTGTTTGGGACTCTCTGGGTTTCTTGGAATTGGGTGGCTATTTCCTTCCCTGTTTTAAGGAAGTTTTCAACTATTATCTCCTCACATGTTTTCTCATGGCCTTTCTTTTTGGTTTCTTCTTCTGGGGCTCCTATGATTTGAATTTTGGGGCATTTAACATTGTCCCAGAGGTCTCTAAGGTTGTCCTCATTTCTTTTAATTCTTTTCTCTTTTTTCCTCTCTGCTTCATTTATTCCCACCATTCTATCTTCCACCTCACTTCTGCCTCAGTTATTCTACTCTTTTATTTCTTCTAGGTCTTTGTTAAACTTTTCTTGCACCTTCTCAATCCTTTTCTCCAGACTGTTTATCTGTAACTCCATTTTGTTTTCAAGATTTTGGATCATTTTTACTGTCATTATTCTGAATTCTTTTTCACATGGATTCCCTATCACCTCCTCTGTTGTTTGATTTGGTGGGCTTTTATCCTTTTCCTTTACCTGCTGAATATTTCTCTGCCTTTTCATCTTGTTTAGATTGCTGTGTTTGAGGTGGCCTTTCTGTATGCTGGAAGTTTGTGTTTCCTCTTTACTGTGGAGTTTACTCCCCGTGGGTGGGGTTGGACAAACAGCTTGTCACGGTATCCTGGTTAGGGAAGCTTGTGTCTGTGTTCTTGTGGGTGGAGCTGGATCTCTTCTCTCTGGAGTGCAATGAAGTGTCCAGTAGCGAGTTTTGAGGTGTCTGTGGGTTTGGTGTGACTTTGCCACCTGTATTTCAATGCTCAGGGTTATGTTCCTGCATTGTTGGAGAATTAGCTTGGTATGTCTTTCTGTGAAACTTGCTGGCTCTTGCGTGGAGCTTGGTTTCAATGTAGGTGTGGAGGCTTCTGGATGAACTCTTGTCAATTAATGTTTCCTGGAGGCAGGAGTTTTCTGGTGTTGTCAAGTTTTGGATTTAAGCCTCCTGCTCTGGCTTTCAGTCTTATTCTTACAGCAGCCTCAAGTCTTCTCCATCCATACAGCACCAATGATAAAACATATAGGTTAATGGTGAAAAGATTCTAATCCACAGTGAGTGACACCCAGAGAGGTTCATAGAGTTACATGGAGAAGAGAAGAGTGGGGAGGGAGATAGAGGTGACCAGGAGGAGAAGAGGGGGAATCAAAAGGGGAGAGTGCAGTCTAGCCAGTAATCAATTCCCTGTTTGCTCTCCACAGTCTGGAACACTCAGAGAGGTTCACAGAGTTACATAGAGAAAAGAAGAGGGAGGAAGGAGATAGAGGTGACCAGGAGGAGAGGAGAGGGAGTCAAAAGGAGAGAGACCAATCTAGCCAGTAATCAGTTCCCTAAGTGTTCTCCACAGCCTGGAACACCCAAAGAGATTCACAGAGTTAAGTAGAGAAGAGAAGGCGGAGGGAGGAGATAGAGGTGACCTGGGGGAGAAAAAGGAGAGTCAAAAGGGGTGAGAGCAATCAAGCCAGTAATCACACTCCTAAGTAAAAATGGGTACTGAAGATTGGATTCTTAAAGGTAAAAAATTGATAACAAACACCAAAAAGCAAAGATTAAAAATCTAGAGTAGAAGTTAAACTCTCAAAAATACAATATTAAAAAAAATCACAAAAATTATAAAAATATATATATATATGAAATTTGCTTTAAAAATAGGGTCTTTTTTTGCAAGGTAATAGTAGGTTTTAAAAATGAAAATTAAAGGAGTAATAAAGAACTTAAAAATAGAAAAATTTAAAAATGATAGTAGTAAAATATATCTAGGAATATCTCTGGAGCTGTTGAGGGCAGTGTTGCATCAGTTCAGTTTCAGATAGCACCTTGTTCCAGCTTATACTTCTTCTCAAGGTCTATAGGCCCCTTCCAATGTAGGCAATGCTATATACAGGGTTTTAATCTGTTGCACCTGTCACTTCCAAAGCAATTCCCTCTTCTTTGTTTATTTTGACTTCTTCTGTTTGCAAGTCTCTTCAGTGTTAATTTCACCCTGACACAAGGGGGCAAAGGTGGTCATTTATTTAGGCTCACTTGTTCAATTGTGCTGCAGGGAGGGAGGAGCACTGCATCGAATATCGCTGGCGTGTGTGAGGAGTGCTCACAGTGTCTGGGCCACACTGGATTTGCCCCTGCTCATGGTGTGTGTGCTTTCCTGGTCTACACTGCTCAGGCTCCAGGGTGATCTGCAGGGGAACTGTCTAAAGTGGGCCCTGGGTTGCATGCGTTTCCCAGGTCCAAGCATCTCAGGCGACCAGGTGCTTGACAAGGGCACACTCCCCAGGTGGGCGGTACATCTTATCACCTCCCCCTTCCCAGCCACCCAGGTTTCCTGGGTGCACAGTGGGAGCACCATCTCAGGTGTGCCGTGTGTCTCCTCTGGGGAGCTGATCTCTGGCTGTGACCCTCCTGGCGAGTGTCAACCGTCCAGGATCCCAGGAAGACTTGGTTCGCATCTGGAAGCCTCCTCACAGTTTGGTAGAGGATGCCGTCTCTCGGCCAAGTTTGCTCCTCACCTTCTGGATCTGACTGTTGCCCGCCTCCTGAAGGGGATGGGCCGGTCCGCTGCAGGCTAGCTCTCCTCTTGTAGTCACTCAGTCCATTGTTCTGTGAGTGGCCCAGCAGTGCCTCAGGTTAGAGCTTTTGGTGGGAAAGCTCTCTCTCTCTCTCTCTCTCTCTCTCTGACTATCCCACAGTTTGGGTTGCTATCTCACCTTAGCTCCCTCAGATTGTCGGCAGGGCATTCAGGCCCGGTCCTTACCCTAAGCAACAGCCTCCGCTTGCCGGTGGCGAACGTGAGCGTCTGGGCTACTTCTCTGCTGGAAGTTGCAGTTAGGTGCATAATCTGGTTTTTATTTATTTATTTTTTCCTCCTGGTTATGTTACCCTCTGAGATTCCAAAACTCCCCACAGACCCACCAGTGAGAGGGTTTCCTGGTGTTTGGAAACTTCTCCTCTTTTACCACTCCCTCCCCTGGACAGGTCTCCATGCCTGACTCTTTTGTTCTGTTTTTATCTTTTATCTTTTGTCCTGAACCTCTGATCGAAGATCCTTCTGCGTGCCTGGTGTCCTCTGCCAGTGTTCAGAAGTTGTTTTGTGGTATATGCTCAGCATTCAAATGATCTTTCGATGAATTTGTGGGGGAGAAGGTGGTCTCCCCATCCTATTCCTCCATCTTAGGACCGCCTCCCCTAAATCTATTCTCTATGTTCGTTTCTCCTTTGCTGACATGTAAATAAGTTCTTCAGTACCATATTTCTAGATTCTATATATGTGTGTTGCTGCTGCTACTGCTACGTCGCTTCAGTCGTGTCCGACTCTGTGCGACCCCAGAGATGTGCGACCCCAGAGACGGAAGCCCACCAGGCTCCCCTCATCCCTGGGATTCTCCAGGCAAGAACACTGGAGTGGGTTGCCATTTCCTTCTCCAATGCATGAAAGTGAAAAGTGAAAGTGAAGTCGCTCGGTCGTGTCCGACTCTTCGCGACCCCATGGACTGCAGCCCACCAGGCTCCTCTGTCCTTGGGAGTTTCCAGGCAAGAGTACTGGAGTGGGGTGCCATTGCCTTCTCCAATATATGTGCATTAGAATACGATATTTACTTTCTCTTTCTGGCTCACTTCACTCTGTATAATAGGTTCTAGATTCATGTACTTCATCAGAACTGACTAAAATGTGTTCCCAACTATGGCTGAGAAATATTTAATTGTGTATATGTACCACAACTTCTTTATCCATTCATCTGTCGATGAACATCTAGACTGCTTCCATGTTCTAGCTATTGTAAATAGTCCTGCAGTGAAAAATGGGATACATGTGGCTTTTTCAATTTTTATTTCCGCGGGGTATATGCCTAGGAGTGGGATTGCTCAGTCACAAGGTGGTTTTATTCCTAGTTTTTTAAGGTATCTCCCTACCGTGTTCCATAGAGGCTGTATCAATTTACATTTCAACCAACAGTGCAAGAGCATTTCTTTTTCTCCACACCCTTTCCAGCATTTATTGTTTGTAGACTTTTTGATGATGCCATTCTGACTGGTATGAGGTAATATCTCATTGTGGTTTTGATTTGCATTTCTCTAATAATGAGTGATGTTGAGCATCTTTTCATGTGTTTGTTAACCATCTGTATGTCTTCTTTGGAGAAATCTCTGTTTCGGTCTTTTCCCCACTTTTTGATTGGTTTGTTTGTTTTTCTGGTATTCAGTTGTATGAACTGCTTGTATAGTTTGGAAATTAATCCTTTGTCAGTTGTTTCATTTGCTATTGTTTTCTCCCATTCTGAGGGTTGTCTTTTCACCTTGCTTATAATTCCTTTGTTGTTCGAAAGCTTTTAAGTTTAATCAGGTCCCATTTGTTTACTTTTGTTTTTATTTCCATTAGTTTAGGAGGTAGGTCATAGAGGATCTTGCTTTGATTTATGTCTTTGAGTTTTCTGCCTGTTTTTCTCTAGGAATTTTATAGTTTCTGGTCTTACATTTAGGTCTTTAATCTATTTTGAGTTTATCTTTGCATATGGTGTTAGAAAGTGTTCTAATTTCATTCTTTTACATGTGGCTGTCCAGTTTTCCCAGCACCATTTATTGAAGAGGCTGTCTTTGCCCCATTGTATATGCTTGCCTCCTTTTAAAAAAATAATGTACCTATAGGTCATGGGTTTATTTCTTGGCTTTCTATCTTGTTCCATTGGTCTGTATTTCTGTTTTTGTGCCATACTGTCTTGATGACTGTAGCTTTGTAGTATAATTTGAAGTCAGGAAGGCTAATTTCTCCAGCTCCATTCTTCTTTCTCAAGACTGCTTTGGCTATTCAGGGTCTTTTGTGTTTCCATATGAATTGTGAAATTTTTTCTTCTAGTTCTGTGAAAAATGCCATTGGTAATTTGATAGAGATCACATTGAATCTATAGATTGCATTTGGTAGTATAGTCATTTTCACAGTATTGATTCTTCCTACTCAGGAATATGGAGTATCTTTCCATCTGTTTATGTCATCTTTGATTTCCTTCATCAGTGTCTTATAATTTTCTGTGTACAGTTATTTTGTCTCTTAGGTAAGTTTATTCCTAGATATTTTATTCTTTTTGTTGCAATGATGAATTGGATTGATTCCTTAATTTCTCTTTCTTATTTTTCATTGTTAGTATGTAGAAATCCAAGTGATTTCTGTGTATTTACTTTGTATCCTACAACTTTGCTAAATTCACTGATTAGCTTTAGTAATTTTCTGATAATATCTTTAGGCTTTTCTATGTACAGTATCATGTCATCTGCAAACAGTGAGAGCTTTACTTCTTCTTTTCTGATCTGGGTTTCTTTTTTTTCCTTTTTCTTCTGTGATGCTATAGCTAGGACTTCCAGAACTATGTTGAATAATAGTGGTGAAAATGGACACTCTTGTCTTGTTCCTTATCTTAGGGGGAATGCTTTCAGTTTTTCACCATTGAGAATAATGTTTGATGTAGACTTATCATATATGGCCTCTACTATGTTGGGGTAAATTCCTTCTATGCCCATTTTTTGAAGAGTTTTAATCATAAGTGGGTGCTGAATTTTGTCAAAGGCTTTTTCTGCATCTATTGGGATTATCATATGGTTTTTCTCTTTCAGTGTGTTAATATGGTATATCACATTGATTGATTTGTGTATATTATTCTTGGAATAAACTCAACTTGATCGTGGTGTATGAGCTTTATGATTTGTTGCTGAATTCTGTTTGCTAAAAATTTGTTAAGGATTTTTGCATCTATATTGATCAGTGAAATTGGTCTGTAGTTTTCTTTTTTTGTGTTGTCTTTGTCTGGTTTTGGTATTAGGGTGATGGTGGCCTCGTAGAATGAGTTTGGAAGTGTTCCTTCCTCTGCAATTTTTTGAAAGAGTTTAGAAACATAGGCATTAGCTCTTTTCTAAATGTTTAATAGAATTCTCCTTTGAAGCCATCTGGTCCTGGGCTTTAGTTTTTTGGGAGATTTTTGATCACAGCTTCAATTTCAGTGCTTGTAATTGGGTTGTTTATAATTTATATTTCTTCTTGGTTCAGTCTTGAAAGATTGTACTTTTCTAAGAATCTGCCATTTCTTCTAGGTTATCCATTTTATTGCCATATAGTTGTTCATAATAGTCTCTTAAAATCCTTTGCATTTCTGCATTGTCTGTTGTAATCTCTTCTTTTTCTGATTTTATTGATTTGATTAGTCTCCCTTTTTTTTTGATGTGTCTACCTTAAGGTTGTCAATTTTGTTTTTCTTCTCAAAGAACCAACTTTTAGTTTTATTAATCCTTACTATTGTTTCTTTCATTTCTTTTCCATTTATTTCTACTTGGATCTTTATAATTTCTTTCCTTTTACTAATTTTTTTTTTGGTTCTTCTTTTCCAAGTTGTTTTAGGTATAAAGTTTAGTTGTCTATTCAGTGTTTTTCTTGTTTCTTGAGGTAGGATTGTATAGCTATAAACTTCCCTCTCAGAGCTGCCTTTGCTGCATCCCATAGGTTTTGAGTAGTCCTGTTTTCATTGTCATTTGTTTCTAGAAATTTTTTGATTTCTCTTTTGATTTCTTCAGTAACCTGTTGGTTATTTAGAAACATATTGTTTACTCTCCGTGTTTGTGTTTCTTACAGTTTTTTTTTTCTTGTAATTGATATCTAGTCTCATAGCATTGTGGTTGGAGAAGATGCTTGATACAATTTCAGTTTTCTTAAATTTACTGAGGTTTGATTTGTGACCCAAGAGATTTGTGGTCTATCCTGGAGAATATTCCATGTGCACTTTAGAAGAAGGTGTATTCTTCTGCATTTGGATGGAATGTCCTGAAGATATCAATGAGATCCGTCTCATCTAAAGTTTCATTTAAGACTTGTATTTCCTTATTAGTTTTCTGTTTTGATGATCTGTCCATTGGTGTGAGTGGGGTGTTAACATCTCCTACTATTACTGTGTTACTGTCAATTTTTCCTTTTATGTCTGTTAGTATTTGTCTCATGTATTTATGTGCTCCTGTGTTGGATGCTTAGATATTTACAACTGTTATGTCTTCCTCTTGGGTTGATCCCTTGATCATTATCTTGTGTACTTCCTTATTGCTTTTAATCTTCTTATTTTAAGGTCTATTTTCTCTGATATGAGTATTGCTACTCTGGCTTTCTTTTGCTTTCCATTTGCATGAAATATATTTTTCCATCCTCTTACTTTCTGGTAATGTGTCTTGAGGTCTGAAGTCTGTTTCTTGTAAATAGCATATATATGCGTCTTGTTTTTCTATCCATTCAGCCAGTCTGTGTGTTTTGGTTGGAGCATTTAATCCATTAACATTTGAAGTAATTATTGATATATATGTTCCTATTGCTATTTTCTCAATTGTTTGTGGTTGATTTTTCTTCTCTATTTCTTGGCTATATAAGCCCTTTTAATATTTGTTGTAAAGATGGTTTGGTGGTACTGAATTCTCTTAACTTTTGCTTATCTGAAAAGCTTTTGATTTCTCCATCAATTCTGAATGAGATCCTTGCCAGGTAGAGTAATCTTGGTTGTAGATTTTTCCCTTTCAGTAGTTTAAATATATTCTGCTGGCCTGCAGTTTCTGCTGAAAGATCAGCTGTTAAGCATGTGGGGTTTCCCTTGTATGTTACTTGTTGCTTCACTCTTGCTGCTTTTAATATTCTTTCTTTGTGTTTAGTCTTGGTTAGTTTGATTAGTATATGCTGTGGCATGTTTCTCCTTGGGTTTATCCTGTATGGGACTCTTTGTGCCTCTTGGACTTGATTGACTATTTTCAACTATAATCTCTTCAAAATTTTTCTCATACCCTTTCTTTTCCTGTTCTTCTTCTGGGACCCCTATAATTCAAATGTTGGTTTGTTTGATATTGTCCCAAAGCTCTCTGAGACTATCCTTAGTTCTTTTCATTCTTTTTACTTTATTCTGCTCTTCAGCAGTTATTTCCACCATTTTATCTTCAAGCTCACTGATTCGTTCTTCTGCTTTAGATATTCTGTTACTGATTCCTTCTAGAGTATTTTTAATTTCAGTAATTGTGTTGTCTCTGCATTTTTATTCTTTAATTCTTCTAGGTCTTTGTTAATTGATTCTTGCATTTTCTCTGTTTTTTTTTTTTTAATTTTAAGGTTTTTGATCATCTTTAGTATCATTATTCTGAATTCTTTTTCAGGTCGTTTGCCTATTTCCTCTTCATTTATTTGGACTTCTGTGTTTTTTAGTTAGTTCCTTTATTTGTGTAATATTTCTCTTCCTTTTCACTATTATTTTTTTTTAGCTTATTGTGTTTGAGGTCTCCTTTTCCCAGATTTCAAGGTTGAATTCTTTCTTTCTTTTGGTTTCTGCCCTCCTAAGCTTGGTCTCAAAGAAAGGCAATGCCAAAGAATGCTCAGACTACTACACAATTGCACTCATCTCACATGCTGGTAAAGTAATGCTCAAAATTCTCCAAGCCAGGCTTTAGCAATATGTGAACCGTGAACTTCCAGATGTTCAAGCTTGTTTTAGAAAAGGCAGAGGAACCAGAGATTAAAGTGCCAACATCCACTGGATCTTGGAAAAAGCAAGAGAGTTCCAGACAAACATCTATTTCTGCTTTATTGACTATGCTAAAGCCTTTGGCTGTGTAGATCACAATAAACTGTGGAAAATTCTGAGAGAGATGAGAATACCAAACCACCTGACCTGCCTCTTGGGAAACCTATATGCAGGTCAGGAAGCAACAGTTAGAACTGGACATAGAACAACAGACCGGTTCCAAATAGGAAAAAGAGTACCTCAAGGCTGCATATTGTCACCCTGCTTATTTAACTTATATGCAGAGTACATCATGAGAAACGCTGGACTGGACGAAGCACAAGCTGGAACCAAGATTGCCAGGAGAAATATCAATAACCTCAGATATGCAGATGATACCGCCCTTATGGCAGAAAGTGAAGAGGAGCTAAAGAGCCTCTTGATGAAAGTGAAAGAGGAGAGGGAAAATGTTGTCTTAAAGCTCAACATTCAGAAAACTAAGATCATGGCATCTGGTCCCATCACTTCATGGCAAATAGATGGGGAAACAGTGGAAGCAGTGTCAGACTTTATTTTCCTGGGCTCCAAAATCACTGCAGATGGTGATTGCAGCCATGAAATTAAAAGCGCTTACTCCTTGGAAGGAAAGTTATGACAAACCTGGACAGCATATTAAAAAGCAGAGATATTACTTTGCCAACAAAGGTCTATCTAGTCAAGGCTATGGTTTTTCCAGTGGTCCTGTATCGATGTAAGAGTTGGACTGTGAAGAAAGTTGAGCGCCGAAGAATTGATGCTTTTGAAGTGTGGTGTTGGAGAAGACTCTTGAGAGTCTCTTGGAGTGCAAGGAGATCCATCCAGTCCATCCTTGGTGTTCATTGGAAGGACTGATGCTAAAGCTGAAACTCCAAAATTTTGGCCACCTCATGCAAAGCATTGACTCATTGGAAAAGATTCTGATGCTAGAAGGGATTGGGGGCAGGAGGAGAAGGCGATGACTGAGGATAAGATGGCTGGATAGCATCACCGACTCAATGGACATGAGTTTGAATGAACTCTGGGAGTTGGTGATGGACAGGGAGGCCTGGTGTGCTGCAAAGGGGCAGCAAAGAGTCGGACATAACGGAGCGACTTAACTGAGCTGAACTGAAGCATGGTCTGGTGGTTTGTGTAAGCTTCCTATAGGGAGAGATTTGTGCTGAGTTTTTGTTTGTTTGTTTGCTTTTCCTCTGATGGGCAAGCCTCAGTGAGGTGGTAATCCAGTCTGCTGATAACTGGCTTTGTATTTCGTTTTATTTGTTGTTTAGATGAGGCATCCTGCACAAGGTGCTACTGGTGGTTGGATGATGCTGGGTCTTGTATTCCCGTGGTTTCGTTTCTGTGAGTTCTCACTTTTTGATACCCCCTAGGGTTAGTTCTTGGAGAAGGAAATGGCAACCCACTCCAGTGTTCTTGCCTGCAGAATCCCAGGGACGGGGGAGCCTGGTGGGCTGCATCTCTGGGGTCGCACAGAGTTGGACACGACTGAAGGGACGCAGCAGCAGCAGCAGGGTTAGTTCTCTGGTAGTCTAGGATCTTTGAATCAGTGCCCCCACTCCAAAGGCTCAGGGATTGATTTCTGGTGGAATGAAAGTTCCACAAGTGGTTGGTATGGCATTAAGTGAGATTAAAACAAATATCCAAGAAAGAGAAACCAAAGATGAACCCCAGACTTTTGGCAGTTACAAAATCAGGCAAATAATAATTAAAACAATAGAATATACACATATACATACATACCCATGGGCAAAGTCAATACAGTCCAACAAAAGTAGAGTACAATAGAATGACCCAGTGAACAAAGGAAATAAAAAAATTATATTTATCAGTTAAGAAGAAAACTGAGGGAACCAAAAGTTATGTCTACCTTAACAAAACTAACTAAAGCACCAACTGGAAAACAGAACTAAAGCAAGATGCCAATTGTGGAATAAAGCAATGAAAATAAAACTAACAGATATGTTGCGAGGAAAGGAAAAAAAGAATAGATATGCAAAGTTAAGTAGAGGTAGATAAAGAAGATTTATATATATTAAAGATTAACTGCATAGGGAAAAGAATAGTAGGAAAAGCAAGCAAAGTAATAAATGTGGAAAAAATAATGGTAGGTTTTAAAAATTAAAAATTAAAATTAAACAGAAAAGAAAAAAAAAAGAGGAAAACTTCCCAGAACTTCAAAAGCCCAACATAGAGGCAGAGGTTTGTAACAATTAAAAATGTGACTGAGAAAATAAAGAAAAAAAAAAAAAGCTCAAAAGCTTAAGTAGACTTCATAGTGCCAATAAAATTGACAACTACAACAGAGGGGCGGGGAAAGGAAAAAAAAAAAGGAAAAAATCCAACAGAATCTACAGAACAAGTCAAAACATAAGAATAATAAATGTTTTTTCTTCAGTCACTGCTTTCAGAGTCCTTTACCTCGCTGGGAGTCAGAGTCTACCTCACCTCCCTGGGGTGCCCTCTAACACTGCTGATCTCTGGACCTGCTGTGGGGGCAGCTCAGATTCTAATCTGGTTCTGCTCCTCTGAGTTCTTGCCTCCAATATCCACAGCTATCAGAACTAGTGCGTTTTCTTTTGTGGGAGCTCTCAATGACCTTTTATATATTCCATGGACACAGAGTCTGACTAGTGATCTTGTGGATTTAATCCACAGCTTGTGCAGCTGGTGGGAGGGTTTTGGGTCTTCTTCCTTAGTCACACTGCCCCTGGGTTTCAATTGTGGTTTTATTCCCACCTCTGCATGTGAGTTGTCCACTGGGGTTTGCTCCTCAGGCTGCCCTAGAGGACTTGGGTTTGCCCCTGGGAGGGCCAGGTGTGGAGGTGGTGCAGCTGCTTGGGTTGCAGGGGTTCTGGCAGCACCAGGTACTCAGGGGAGTTGGCGGCTAGGGCAGCAGGAAATACTGTGCTCTAGAAGGGTATGGCAACCAGTATTGGCCAGTATGCTCCAGTATTCTTGCCTGGAGAACCCCCCCCCCATCCCTGACAGAGAAGCCTGGCAGGGCATAGTCTACAGGGTCGCAGAGTCAGTTACTACCCAAGCGACCCCACAGAAGACTTTTTTAGCCTGTGGCAGCTGTGCCCCAGTGAGAGTTGAGCATGAAGGCGGATCAGCTGCTTAGCTTGTGGGGACCCTGGTGACGCCAAATGTGCAGGGACATGGACTGCCTCTACTGCAGGAGTTATGGCCCTATCAGAGTCTTTTTTCAAGCCTCTTATATTTGGCAATCAGAAGGCCTCTTTGGCCAGTCTTTCTCTGTATCTCTGCCTGTTCAGGCACTTAGGAGGCTTCCTTGCCTGGGGTTCTTCTCTGCTGTTCAGTGCATCAGGCACGTAGCGGGGCCCGCCTGGTTGGGATCCTACTCTGTAGTTCGTTGCATCAGTCACTTAAAGGAGCACCTTGGTAGGGTCCTACTCTGTAGTTCAGTGCATCAGGCATCTGATGGGCCAGCCTCTCTATTGCTCAGTGCTCAATGCTGGTGTGCTGTAGGCGAGGGGCTATGGTGATGGCTCCACCCGCTATGTGTGGTTCTGCAGCATCACCTTGCTTCATGGCTGCCCAGCTTTCCTCCACAGGCATTTCCCACCAGTCTCCTCCCTCACAGTCCCTTGTTCCATCTCTCCAGAGTCAACAGCAACCCTTGCCTGGGAATTGTCCATAATTCCTAAACTCCAGCTCCCAGCCACTGTACCTTCCAGGGGATCTGCGTCCCTGTCTGGGGTATGTATGGCTGCAGCAAGGACTGTCTCTTTCTCATTCCATTTAGGCTGCCACAGATCAGTTGTTTCATTTTCAGCCTTAAATATGTCTCCTTTGACTCCGACAGTTGCCCCAATGTGGGGATCGGAACCCTGCTTCCGTTCCCCCACCGGCCAAGGGCAGGTCCAGTCCTACTAACACTCTTGTTTTTTCCCCTAGTTCCTTCATCCTACAGAGTTTTGCGTGGGTCTATGTATTCTTTTCCGCTGCTCAGGTATTCCTGTCAACTCTCAGCTGGTGTTCTGCATGCACTTCTATGTCTGAAGGTGTATTCCTGATGTATCCATGGAGAGATATTTACTCCACATCCACCTACTTCTCCGCGATCTTATTTTTAGAGTCATGATTTTCTTAACTGATTCCTGTTTTCAATTTCATTGATTTCTATTTAGGAAAATTAAAACAAATATTTTTTTCTTCTTCTTTGGATTTAATTTTCTACTCTCTTAAAGAAGAAGCTTAGATGATTGATTTTAGATCCATTTTCTTTTCTAATAAAAATATTGAATGCTGTAAATTTTCCTGTAAGCACTGCTTTTGCTGTATCTTGTAAATTTTGATAAGTTGAATATAGTTTAAACTTTCTCTTGAGACTTATTCTTTGACCCATGTCAAAGAATTATTTAGAAATACGCTGTTTAACCTCCAAATATTTTGGAATTTGTCCAGCTATCTTTCTGTTGTTGATTTATAGTTTAATTTCAGTGTGGTCTGAGAGCATACTTTTTCTGATTTCAATTCTTTTATTTGTTAAAATGTGTTTAATGGCTCGGAATGTGGTCTTTCATAGTGAATGTTCCCTGTGAGCTTGACAAAAATGTTTATTCTGCTGTTGTTGGATAAAGTAGCCTATAGCCAGTTAGGTTCAGTTGTTGCGCAGTTCAGTTCAAATTAGTAACAATATTATGCCTGATACATTGTCAGTTACTGATAGAGGGGGTACTGAAGTCTTCAACTTTAGTAGTGTTTAGTATTAGCCGTTTCTGCTTGTAGTTCTGGCATTTTTTCCCTCACATATTTTAATATTCTGTTAGATGCATCCACGTTAAAGACTGTTATGCCTTCTTGGAGAATCGTCTTGGAGAATCGACCCCTTTCTCATTATGTAATGCCAGTGTTTTCTTCCTGATACTTTTCCTCGCTTTGAAGTCTGCTTTGTCTGAAGTTAATATGGTCACTCTGGCTTTCTTTTATTAATGTTAGCATGGTAAAATTTTCCCTATCCCCTGACTTTTAATCAACTTGTCCTTTATATTTGAGTTTCTTGTGGACAGCTTTTATTTTTTTATCCACTTTGACAGTCTCTTTTAAATCTATTTAGACCATTCACATTTTAAGTGATTATTGATATGATTGGATTAATATGTACCATGTTTTTAACTGTTTTCTATTCATTGCCCTTTTCTTTGTCTTCTACTCTTTTAATGCCTTGTCTTGTTTTAATGCCTTGTCTTGTTTTAATTGAGCATATCGTATTTTTAGTATAATATTAGTATTTTTTTCTTCCTAAGCATTTATACTTCTTTTAAAAAATTGGTTTAGAGGTTGTTTTATAGCTTGTATTTTACATTTATAACTAATAAAAGTCCACTGTCAAATAATCCTGTACCACTTCATGGATGGTATGGGACATTATGATAGAATAGTCCCAATATCTCCCTCCTGTTCTTCATAACATTGTGATATTCATTTCACTTATCCATGAATTTTTATAATCCAGTAATTTGTTGCCATTATTATTTTGATGAAACTATTATCTGAGAGGTCAGTTAAGAATAAGAAAATTAAATATTTTACTTTTATTTATTTCTTCTGTAAAACAGTCTTTTCTTTATGTAGATCAGGGTTTCTGATGTATATAGTTTCCCTCCCTTTAAAGGGCTTTTAACATTTTTTGTAAGGCAGGTCTGTTTGCAGAAAATTTCTTGAATTTTTTTTTTTTTTTGGTCTGAAGAGGTCTTTATTTATTTTTCAGTTTTGAAGAATAATTTTTCTGGATACAAAATTCTAGGTTGGTAGGCCTTTCTTCAAAGACTATTTCATGTCGCTCTCTTCTTGCTTTTCTGTTTTCTGAACAGAAGTCTTGATGTAATCCTTGTCTGTTCCTCTGTTCTGGCTTTCTTTAGTAGTTTCTCCTCTTGGTTTTTGTAGTTTGGATAGTATTTTTGTTGTTGTTGCTGTTGTTTGTTTTTAATATTCATGAGCTTAATGTTTCCTGGACTTCTTGGATTGGGTTTGTTGTTTGTCATTAATTTTGGAAATATTATTTCAAATATTTCTTCTTTTTTTCTCTTTCTCCTCCTCTGGTATTCCCATTACACATCTGTTACACTTTTTGTAATTGTTCCATGGTTTTTGATGATTCTGTTATCTTTTTCCTTTGCTTTTCAGTTTGAGAAGTTTCTACTGATATAGCTTTAGGCTCACTGAATTATTTCCTCAGCTATGTCTCAGCTGGCAGTGAGCCATCGGCGTTCTTCATTTCTGTTATGTGTTTTTGATTTCTAGCATTTCATTCTGATTGTTAGAATATTTGTCTCTCTATTTATCTATCTCTTCTTACCTGTTTTCTACTTTTTCCAGTAGTTCCTTTAGCATATTAATTACATTTGTTTTAAATTGCTGATCCAGTAGTTATGACCACACCTGCCATCCACCATCTTGCAATACTGTGCAGGAGATAAGTGCCCAGTCTTTGGAAATAGACTGTCTGTATTTTAATTCTGTTTCTGCTTCTCAGTGGTGTAATTTTTGACAACATACAGAAATTTTCTCTACCTCAATTTCTTCACTTGTGAATTGAAACTACTCTTAAAACCTAGTTCTTAGAGTTGTTAGGAGAAGTGAATAAGTTAACATATGGGAAGCACTTAGAATAGCAAATATGACTATCTAACATATTATATATTTACTTAATTTTTGTTGTTTTCCAGTCTCCTACTTAAAGTTAGGCTGATTAAGGCAGAGTCTGTCTTCAAACTTTAAAAAATTGAAATGTTTTTGTGCAGTTTTCTCTATATTTATATAAGGAAGTACTGAGGAGCTTCTTAAATTTGTTTTTCAAAAGTACTTAATGACACTGGGAAATATTTATTTAGTGCTATCATATCACACTAGTGCAGAAACAGCCATAGATGGTGTGAAAGGCTTAAAAAGATTATGTGACTAGAGTTAAGATTCACAAGTGTAGGGGATGGCCCACCCAGGTCAGCCATACTCAGGTCTGAGTTCACGCCTTCTCCTCTAAGCCACATGTTGTGTTTTTTTTTTTTTTTTTACTTTCTCTTTCAGTATGAATACTTCAATGCTGTGCTAATAAATGAAAGAGACAAAGATGGGAATTTTTTGGAGCTGGGGAAGGAATTCATCTTAGCCCCAAATGACCATTTTAATAATCTGCCTGTGAACATCAGTCTGAGTGACGTCCAAGTGCCAACGAACATGTACAACAAAGGTAAGACTTACTGCTGCTGGTCTTTTAAGAGGGTGATGAGGGCAGGATGTGAGGGGCAGGGGTGGCTGGTTTGGGATAGTGTGCTTTTTTGAAAAATGCGATTATAAGCTCATTGTTTCAAGCATTGGCAGTATAGGTGAAGTGTGTGCCTCTTCTGCTTGGAGACTCTAGGCTTGCTATTTTTCTGGTTCATGTTGCATTAGGCCCTCTTAACTTGTAGTCCATAGGTTGGCAAACTTTTCTTTAAAGAGCCAGATAATTAATAATTACTTAGACTTTGCAGGCCATAAAGCCTCTGTTGCAACTACTCAGTTCTGCTGTTTTGGCACAAAAGCAACTATAGGTAATATGTAAATCAGTAGATAATATATAAATTGATTGTGTTCTCAGAAAACATTTAAGCTACAAAAACAGTTAGCTACATTGGATCTGCAGTCTTTAGTGTACCGAGCCTTTTCTCGTCTTCCTCCTTTCCATATGATGATTTTGAGGGTCTGGAGCTCCTGGTATTACCATGGAATTAGTTGTGTTTGCCTGCAATGCTGGACACCCCTGGTTCGATTCCTGTGTTGGGAAGATCCACTGGAGAAGGGATAGGCTACCCACTCCAGTGTTCTTAGGCTTCTCTGGTGACTCAGTTGGTAAAGAATCCACCCGCAATGTGGGAGACCTGAGTTCAATCCCTGGGTTGGGAAGATCCCCTGGAGAAGAGAATGGCTACCCACTCCAATATTCTGGCCTGGAGAATTCCGTGGACTGTATAGTCTATGGGTACGCAAAGAATTGGATATGACTGAATGACTTTCACTTAGAGTACAAAGCAGAATGAATCCTGATGAAGCTCCATGTTTCCAGGCTTGTGTTCCTCAAATCCAGTTTTTTCATAGATTCTAGAGTTCTTTTCCCCAAATTCCCATCTACTCCTTTGAATTGGGATAATAGTAGCCAAGGATTGGGCTTTGGCAACAGATGACCTCTGGTTAGACCTTGAGTTCCACTTCTTACTTGCTGTGACCTTCAAAGGCTGAGACTACTTCCTTTCTTTAGACCTTGGTTTCCTTGTATCTAGGGTATGGATAATATTTGTGTCTACATCATGGGGTGTTGTAGGGATGAAACACATGATGTATCCAAAGGAGTTAACTGAGGATATCACCCTCCTCATTGTCACCATTACTGAGCAGGACTTTGCTCTGCTTTGTAATACCAAGGAGGAGCCTAAGCAAAGAACTGTCTTCCCCCCAAAATAAATCAGGAAGCCATGGCATTTTTAAAGTAAAAATCTACTGAGTTATGTCCCATTGATGTTTCAGAAATATTGGGATTTGGTTTCAGTATCTCAGGAATGCAGTGGTCAAGAGAAGGCGTGGATCCTGCTCTTTCTCTTCTCTCTCTGCTGGCTCTGTGATCCTCAGCAAGCAACTTTGCCTCCCTGAGCCTCAGTTTCCCTATTTGTAAAAGAGGGATAAGGGTACTGCCTCCTTTGGGGGGTTATTGTGAGAATATGAAATGATGCCTTAGCAGTCTCAGCTCAGCTGATGCTCATAGAAATGCCTATTGCATCTTAGTTGTCATCATTATTATTGGGAAATAACATGAACATGCATTTCTAGATTGTTTTAGGTTACTGTTTAAAGAATGTGGTCAATGATTAAAGAACTTCCCACTCAGCATCTCTGAAGCATTCTTCTCATGCCTATCGTTTGAGGTTGGATATCTACTATCTCCCTTTCCTAGTTGACCTGTTATCCATCCTTGATGTTCTGGGAGGCAGTACCCTATCCATTAATTTTTTAAATTATTTATTTGTTTATTTATTATTATTTTTGGTTGCTCTGGGTCTTTGTTGCTATGCGTGGGCTTTCCGGAGTTGCAGAGACCAGGGCCTACTCTTGGTTGCAGTGCGCGGGCTTCTCACTGTGGTGGCTTTCTTGTTGAGGAACATAGGCTCTAGGGTGCACGGGCTGCCGCAGTTGTGGCACAGGGGCTCAGTAGTTGTGGTTCATGGGTTTAGTTTCTCCATGGCGTGTGCAATCCTCCCAGACCAGGGATCTAACCCTATCCCTTGCACTGGCAGGCAGGTTCTTATCCACTGTGACACCAGGGAAGTCCCATTAATTATTCTGATGGTTAATGGAGCCCCTGTGGTGAACCAGATGCAGCCCCTTCCTTGAGAAGTTCACAGTGAACTTAGGGACCAGACAGGTAAAGAGGTCATAGGATACTGCGTGTCATCTGCCAGCCACAGTTACTAAAAGCTTGTGACAGTGGGAGCTCTGAAGAGGGGCCTGACCATTTGCTGCTGTGAGCAGCCACACATTTGTCTTCATTCTCTCTCGGAGAAAAGGATGTCAGTCCAAGTAGCCTTCAGTGGGCTGTGGATTGAACTGTATCCTGTGACCTAATCTTCACTTTGGACTCTTCCTCAGGGAGCAAATTCTTAAGAATGCAAGCCTTAGAGAATTGAGCTTAGCTTTGTTAGGTAGAGTTTATTTATTTTTTATTTTTTTTTAATTAATTTTTATTTTTTAGTTTGTTTTGCTTTACAATACTGTATTCGTTTTGCTATACATGACATGAATCAGCCACGAGTATACATGAACTCCCAATCCCGACCCCCATCTCCCTCCTCCCGCCCCACACCTTCTCTCTGGATTATCCCCATGCATCAGTTCCTAGCATCCTGAATCCTGCATCAAACCTGGATTGGCAATTTGTTTCACTTATGATATCATACATGTTACATTGCCACTCTGCCAACTCATCCCACCCTTTCCCTCTCCCACAGAGTCCAAAAGGCTGTTCTATACATCTGTGTCTCTTTCGCTGTCTTGCGTACAGGTTTATCATTACCATCATTCTAAATTCCATATATATGTGTAAGTATACTGTATTGGTGTTTTTCTTTCTGGCTTACTTCACTCTGTATAATCGGCTCCAGCGTCATCCACCTCATTAGAACTGATTCAAATGTATTCTTTTTAATAGCTGAGTAATACTCCATTGTGTATATGTACCACAGCTTTCTTATCCATGTTCACTGTGGCACTGTTTATAATAGCCAGGACATGGAAGCAACCTAGATGTTAGGTAGAGTTTAATCCTTCAGAGGCATTCTGCCAGCTGAGAAGGAAACCACCTTTTGTACAGTGAGGCTGTAAAGGAACCATCCTGTCAGCATTAAATGCATTCTCAGTGGAAGAGGAAAAGTTCAGATTTTGCAGAGCAATTCCACATAGAACAGTTCAGAATGATCTTTTAAAATATGGCAGCTGCTTGAAGGTTGCTTGAACTATTAGCACCATTATAGATATTTAATTGCACCTTGAGCCTTAAAGGAATAATTGTGCCTTTTCATGGTGACAGCACACTGGGGACTAGCACTGCCATTGATCACACAGAACACAGGGCTTGCTAGGCAGAATCCTTATAGTCAGATTCTTGAGTCATGGAGGTATATAATTTTGTTTAAAGTCATCCTCAGCAGCCCTTATGGTGTCTGCCTACCACCAGCATTCAGATTCAGTGGTCTCTTAGCTAGGCTGTGGGTCACAGACTTAAGTCTCCTGTGTCTTGTTTCCGCGAGGCAGTGAGTAGCTGCCCAAGAAAGCGAGGAGGAGACTTTGGGGAAATTCCTGTCTCATTCTACCTAATTCAAACCAGCCCCAAATGGTCTTTTTCTTTTCATGTTGCAGAAGTGTATTTCATGTTTAGAGTGCCCTCCAGCTCAGATCTAGTTATTGATGACATGTACAAAAAACACATGCTCAAAGCTTGGTCACTAGCTGAGATGTTCTTGGGTTAGAAGTCTTGCTCCACCAAAGGAAACCAGTACAGGGGCCATGCTCTCCTGGCAGCCTGAACCCCCATGTGCACGGAGCAGAGTGGTTCAATACCTGCGTGTGCGCTGCTGTGGGCTGTGTTCCTGGGCATAACTTCTAGGCGTAGATGAAGCTTGCTGGTGAAATCCCCCTGTTTTCTGTGGTCTGCCTTCTTTTCGCCTCTGGGGCTGGGCCTTTTGCAACCAGGCTGTTCAGCCAGGCCACTGTTCACCTCTGTGCTGGAGGTGCCTTTCTCGAAGGCACTGATAGAAAGTGCAGGTTCAAAGCTGCTGACATGACAGTAAACTGACCTCCAAGCCACGAGAACTCAAAGAGCCATATTTCTGAAGTCTTCAGAAATATGCAGCAGCTTCTTCCTGAAACTTCCTCAGCTGATGTTTGCTGAATGGCTCCTCTGTCATCTCCAGCCTACTAGTCTTACTGTATCTGTCGAGACATCTTTGGAGATCAGCTGCCCTTGCCTTTCAAAGCCATGAACAACTCCATATCCTCTATGAGTAAAGCGGGGTGCAGGATGCTTCTGTGAGAACTGAGGATAATCTGACAGTGGATTCAGATAAAGCTGAACTCTTTTAAGTAATTTCTGGGCTGAAATGGTATAAAATTTATACAAGCACATATGTAGGTATGTGTACACATACATACCTATTACACAATACATACGTGTGTGTGTATCTGGGTATGTGTGTTTGTATATGTGTCTTTGAAAGAAATATTCTCTGCTGGTAACCTACCCCTTCATCCCCACCTCTCCCCTCTGTCTACCCACTTGAGACCCCATTCATTCACTGAGTGTGCCTTTCTCTTTCCTCCATTATAGCTTATTATTCACTCCATTTCTGTTATCCCTGCCTCCTCCTTTATTGCTTTTCCAAATGCTTGTTCTTCAGAATCAGCTCTGTACAAACTCTTTAATTCCTTCACTCTTTTGTAGGTGACTTTGGTCCTTTGTTCCAGAAGTAAGTTCCACGCGTTGTTTTCCTTCCGCACATGGACTTCTCTGAGGGCAGTGGCCTTGCTAATTCGGCCTGCCTGGTGCCCTCCCTCGCCCTGAGCACTGTGCTCTCCACATGGTGGAGTCTCCTCAATGGGCGAGGGAGGGGATGCTCCCGAGGCTGCCGTGTTCTTATGGCATCTGCCAGCAGCAGAGACATACCCTGGCTGACTTACATGGAAAAGATGCTTTTTGAAAGGACATTGAGTGGCTCACATACTCTCCCAGAAGGCTAGAGAATAAGGTTTTAGACAGTGGTTGTGTGAGAGCACAGCCAGGGGCCAGAGCCAGCCTTGTGAGGACCACCTGCAACCATGGCTGACCCCATGTGTCTGGCTGCATAAGATGGCTATGTCTCATTTTCCACACTCAGAAACCAGAGGTGATCATCTCAGTGACCTCCTTACGGGGTTGTGGTGATGATTTAACATTTAGAAGGCCACCCAGTACCTGAGCTTAGGCAAGTTTCTCTTTTCCTCCAGTCCTCAGCATCGTTAGCTGGTAAATGGGTGTCATAACAGTACTGACCTTATAGTATTATCATGAATGAGGTAAGAACAGTGCTTATGTAGGTTGGGGTGCAGTGGCTAGTCCACTGACCTTGTCTCTTGTCACCTGCTGGAGGGGAAATAAGACCCACGTCACAGTGTCGCAGTCAAATAGCACAGGAAGAAAGTCTGTATCTGATGAAGGCCAGTGCTTTCTACTGTGATTATCACTATATTAGCTTGTTTGATTCTTGTAAGCCGTGATGATTAAGAAAGGAAGAATTTGAACTAAGAGGGAGTAACAAAAGGTCACATTTCCCCAGCTGGTAGAGGAAGGATCAGAATCCAGCATTTTCATTAACTGTGTCCTCTCTGGACTGCATGCCACCCCAGTGTTTAGGCTGAAGGTCTGTGAGCCATTTTTCTCAAGGATGTCTATAAAGGGAAAAGACAATACTCTAGCCCCCAAATATTTTTATTTATTTATTTTTTAATATAAATTTATTTATTATAATTGGAGGCTAATTACTTTACAATATTGTATTGGTTTTGCCATACATCATCCTGAATCTGCCACGGGTGTACACCACCCTGAACTCCCCTCCCACCTCCCTCCCCGTACCATCCCTCTGGGTCATCCCAGTGCACCAGCCGCAAGCATCCTGTATCCTGCATCAAACCTGGACTGGTGATTTGTTTCATATATGATATTATACATGTTTCAATGCCATTCTCCCAAATCATCCCACCCTAATATTTTTATTTTAAAGTGGTTGAAATCTAAAAACTGGAAATAGGTCAAAGTTCAGTTCAGTCACTCAGTTGTGTCCAACTCTTTTCAACCCCATGGACTGCAGCACACCAGGCTTTCCTGTCCATCACCAACTCCAGGAGCTTGCTCAAAGTCATATCCATTGAGTCGGTGATGCCATCAACCATCTCATCATCTGTCATCCCTGTCTCCTCCTGCCTTCAATCTTTCCTGGCATCAGGGTCTTTTCCAGTGAGTCAGTTTTTCCCATTAGGTGGCCAAAGTATTGGAGCTTCGGCTTCAGCATCAGTCCTTCCAATGAATATTCAGAATTGATTTTCTTTAGCATTGACTGATTTGATCTTCTTGCCATCCAAGGGACTCTCAAGAGTCTTTTCCAACACCACGTTTAAAAGCAGCAATTCTTCGGTGCTCAACTTTCTTTACTGTCCAACTCTCACATCCATACATGACTACTGGAAAAACCATAGCTTTGATTAGATGGACTTGTTTGGTAAAGTAATGTCTCTGCTTTTTAATATGCTATCTAGGTTGGTCATAACTTTTCTTCTAAGGCCAAGCATCTTTAATTCTATGGCTGCAGTAACCATCTGCAGTGATTTTGGAGCCCAAGAAAATAAAGTCTGTCACTCTTTCCATTGTTTCCCCATCTATTTGCCATGAAGTGATGGGACCAGATGCCATGATCTTTGTTTTTTGAATTTTGAGCTTTAAGCCAGCTTTTTCACTCTCCTCTTTCACTTTCATCAAGAGGCTCTTTAGTTCTTCACTTTCTGCCATAAGGATGGTGTCATCTGCATACCTGAGGTTATTGATACTTCTCCCAGCAATCTTGATTCTGGCTTCTGGTTCATCTAGCCCAGCACTTCTCATATTGTACTCTGTATATAAGTTAAATAAGCAGGATGACATTATACAACCTTGACATACTCCTTTCCCAATTTGGAAGCAGTCTGTTGTTCCATATTTGGTTCTAACTGTTGCTTCTTGACCTGCATACAGATTTCTCAGGTGGCAGGTAAGGTGATCTGGTATTCCCATCTCTTGAAGCATTTGCCACAGTTTCTTGTGATCCACATAGTCAAAGGCTTTGGCATAGTCAGTAAATCAGAAGTAAATGTTCTCTTGGAATTCTCTTGCTTTTTCTATGATCCAGTGCATGATGGCAATTTGATCTCTGGTTCCTCTACCTCTTCTAAATCCAACTTGAACATCTGGAAGTTCTCGGTTCACGTACTGTTGAATCCTAATTTGGAGAATTTTCAGCATTATTTTGCTAGCATGAAAGTTGAGTGCAATTGTGCAGTAGTTTGAACATTCTTTGGCATTGGAATAAAAACTGACTTTTTCCAGTCCTATGGCCGCTGCTTAGTTTTCCAAATTTGCTGACGTATTGAGTGTAGCACTTTAGCAGCAGCATCTTTAGGATTTGAAATAGCTCAACTGGAATTCCATAACCTCCACTAGGATTTGTTCATAGTGATGCTTCCTAAGGCCCACTTGACTTTGGACTCCAGGATGTGTGGCTCTAGGTCAGTGATTACACCATCGTGGTTTTGTGGGTCATTAAGATCTTTCTTGTATAGTCTTCTGTGTCTTGTCACCTTTTCTTAACATCTTCTGCTTCTGTTAGGTCCATAGCATTTCTGTCCTTTATTGTGCCCATCTCTGCATGAAATATGCCCTGGTATCTCTAATTTTCTTGAAGAGATCTCTAGTCTTTCCCATTCTGTTGTTTTCCTCTATTTCTTTGCATTGATCACTGAGGAAGGCTTTCTTTTCTCTCCTTGCTATTCTTTGGAACTCAGATTCAGATCTTTGTTTTTCTCCTTTGCCTTTAATTTCTCCTCTTTTCTCAGGTATTTGTGAGGCCTCCTCAGACAACCATTTTGCCTTTTTGCATTGCTTTTTCTTGGGGGTGGTCTTGATCACTGCCTCCTGTACAATGTCACAAACCTCCATCCATAGTTCTTTAGGCACCCTTGTCTATCAGATCTAATCCGTTGAATCTATTTCTCACCTCCACTTATAATCATAAGGGATTTGATTTAGGTCATACCTGAATGGTCTAGTGGTTTTCCCTGATTTCTTCAATTTAAGCCTGAATTTAGCTATAAGGAGTTCATGATCTGAGCCACAGTCAGCTCCCAGTTTTGTTTTTGCTGACTGTATAGTGCTTCTCCATCTTTGCTGCAAAGAATACAATCAATCTGATTTCAATAGTGACTATCTGGTGATGCCCATGTGTAGAGTCATATCTTGTGTTGTTGGAATGGGGTGTTTGCTATGACCAGTGTGTTCTCTTAGCAAAACTTGTGTTAGTCTTTGCCCTGCTTCGTTTTGTACTCCAAGAAAAAGGCAATACTTTGGCTTCCAAATATTTTTATTTTAAAGTGATTGTGATCCAAAAACTGGAAATAGGCCAAATTTTGATTGTAAATGTCTGCCTGTATCTTCTCATGTGTTTGCTAAATAACATGATTGGGCAGTTTCCATGATTCTGTGTTGTTTGAAGGGTTTTCTCCTTTTTTTATTGGATTTCCCTGGTGACTCAGATAGTAAAGAATCTGCCTGCAGTGCAGGAGACATGGGTTCGATCCCTGGGTCGAAAGATCCCCTTAAGAAGGGAATGGCTACCCAGTCCAGTATTCTTGCCTGGAGAAGTCCACGGACAGAGGAGCCTGAGGGCTATAGTCTGTGGGATCGCAAAGAGTCGGCCACAACTGAGCAACTTACACTTTCATCTTATTCTTGCATTTTCTTATTCCATTTTGCTTTCTGGCCCCCTCCTCCCCATACTGTGGTATAATCATGATGCTATCAAGACAGAGGAAAGACATGATAAAAGTGGAAGAAAGAAGGTGATGGCTTAAAAATGTGCTCATAGATAACGTCATACACAAAAGATTCTATAATTTGGCTGGGGGTGAGAGGGGAGGGAAAGAATCCTCTAGCATGTCAGGGTTTTAAACTCAAGCAGAAAAGAGGCAAAGATGGTAACATTTTTTTTCCCAGCAATTTTAGGTTTAATATAGGAAAATGCAAATTTTAGAAGTTAGTTGCTTTAAACTTTGGTACCATTTTACCATCTTAGCCTCATTTTCTTCCCTCTGCAGCCCAATGAGGGAGGTTAGATGATTTTCTCATCTCCCTCTTTCAGATGGAGAAACTAAAGGTCAGGGAGGCCAAGTCCCATAGATAGGAAGATCCATGCCAAGGTGGACCTGGATTTTCTGATGAGGAGTTCACCTTACTTGGCTTCCTCTCTGAGCATGAGCTCTACGAGGATGGGAACTTATTCTCACAGGTTTTTGGGACTCAGTTGCTTCTGAATCACCTTGGGATCTGGGAACTTCTGTCCAGGCTGAGAAATTCCAATCCTGGACCCATCACCAGTCTTCCTTCTGAAGCTTGGATTCTTCCTGGGCCCTGCTCCCTGTAATGAAAACCCAGACCCTTCCCTGGCCAGGCCTCCTCTTCTCTCCATGATACCCAGTATCATGCTCCAGTGAGCTAAGGTCCCCACGTGAACTGGGGAGAGGTGCTGACTCACCTAGTACTTGCATATCAGCCCTGCATATCCTTGATGCAAGAAATACAAAGGTTCTAGCCATCTTCTTGGGTCAGAAAGGGGACATAGCAAGGAGGACAGGCAGAATATTGCCTGTAAGTTTTTGCTTGTCTACTCATTCATTCTTTTCTTATTTCATTCATTCATCAAATGTTGACTCTGCTGAGCTCTGAATATATGTCCACAACTAAGACAGACATGGGCCCTGCTCCTTGAGCAAAGGGGAGAAATGGATGCTGAACAAGTCATGATCAGGTGGCAGGATATGATACTCAATGACTTGTAGCAGGGGCTGGGCCTGGACCTGCAGCTTCAAGAAGGGCCTCCCTGAGAAGAGGTAGAGAGGAAGGAGTTAGGCAGGCAGGGCATGGTTGAGAGGGAAGTGTGTCCAGCATAAGAAGTGAGCAAGTGTGGTTGAGGGCAAGGGGGGCAGCAAGTGGAGGGACTTGGAACACTAATAGTGAGAAAGTGTGGTGTCCTTTGGATTTGAGGTGGGAAATAGTCAGAAACATTAGGCTATGGGGTCTGAAAGGGCTGGCCAGGTGGTGAGAGGCTGTGAAAGTCATTCGAAGCTTGTGGAAACTGTGGGACGGGTAAACTGTGGTTGAGATCTTTTCTGGGGAGAGGTCTGTGGAGGAATACTAGGCTCAGACACCGAGAGAGAGGGAATAAAGGAGAGGAGGAGGAGTTCAAGGCCTAGTTCGGAGAAGGCCTAAGGGAGAGGAATGGTGTGCAGCCCAGGCTGGATGGTGAAGATGCAAGCCCTAGGGTCTGAGGCCCCAGAGAATGAGCCTCCAGCAAGAGCATCAGCTCCACCAGGGCAAGGACCTTCTCTGTATTCTTCTCTGGTGACTTTCCAGCCCCAGCATGGTACCTTGCACCTAGTAGGTTCTCAATAAATACTTATTTCCACGTGAGCAAATGAATGAAGGGAGCAGTTTAGAAAAACTTCCATGTGGTTCTTGGACAGATGAAGAAAAGATGCTGGAAATAGCTCTCAATCTCTATTCCCTTTCCTCAAATGGTGCTGGAGAGCCTGGGAGAGAGTCGACTGGTAGAGGTGGGGTGAGGTGTGAATGGCAGACGGGGCTCTTCTTGTCTAGACATCCCAAGCGATTGCCCAGTGAGGTCATCGTGGACTATAAGCTCTCTTATATGAGGGGCCTGGCCCCTGAAAATGAACACAGGTCCAGGAAAAGGGAGACCTATAACTGTCACTGCAGAGCCTGAGAAACAGGCTAGTCTGTAACAGCTAGTCTGTTACAATCCAGCAGGTTCTTCTGAAAAGCCCATGGAAGGGGAAGATCTCGCCCAGTGGACATGAGTCCAGGGCTGCCATAGGGATGAGCAGGATTGCTGGGCTTGCATTTGTCAGATGTCTCAACCTATTTTTCAGATGTTGGGTTTGATAAAATGCAAAATGCATTTTGCCAAGCACTTTCTTCCTTAATTACATGTGTATATTTTAAGGGAAATTTAATCCATATGTTTCTGATTCGTTTACACAGAAATCATTAAGATGTTTTTTAGGAGAAATTTGATGTGCAAGAAGGCTTATGAACATTTTTAAAACCTATGTTTAAAATTTCTTTCTTTTTTGTTTCTTTTCCCTTTGCTTGTGTGTGTGTGTGTGTGTGTGTGTGTGTGTGTCTGTTTTTGTGTGTGTGTGTGTGAGAGAGAGAGAGGGAGGGAAAGGGATGGAGAGAGAAAGAGAGAAAGTGACTCTAGGCTGTCAGAAACAAATATGGACTTCTAAATTGTTTGTTTTCTCCTTGGAATTCAGAGCTGAACATTTGGAGTAGGCTAGACTCCTGCTTTTACATCTGTTTCCAGCACTAACTGTATGCAGTGGTCCTGTGGCCATGAGTCATGATGAGAGGATCAGACATACACCACACACACTGCTTCATTTGAGAGAAGGACATTTAGATCCTTCACCATCACGTGGCCTTTTGGTGTCTGCAGTCCCCTGCAGGCCAAATGAACGTCCCCAACCCTGTGTCATCAGTGCAAGCATGACAAGAGTGTTTGGCCAGATAAACAAAAGATAATGCTACTGAAGTAACCCCACAGTTGTCATTCGAAGGTATTCATTGTTTTTCTCTCTGGTTTGGAAATTATATTTTTATGTCACAGAATAACTATCTCTGTCTTAAAATCCACCATTTGGGTGGTGGCTGAGTTCAAGTTCTTCTGGCAGTTTCTTCAAAGTTCTGACTATGTGTGTGTGTGCATAGCACAAACAGGTCTGCGAAGACATGTAGATGTGTACACGTAGGTGGAGTCTCTCCAACCCCTAGTATCTTAGAGGTGGTGTTAGTGAAAGAAGGATGTCCTTTAGCTCACTGTGCCCTCTCTTTAGGCTTATGTTCAACACAGATGTTGCACTTGTTGAATGAATGAATGAACGAATGGAGTGAATGAGCTGATTACTTACTGAGAGGCATGTTCTGCACTGAGCGTTTTAGCTGTAGTATCTCACCACTGCTCAGTGTGTTGCAGTCAGCAAGTAAGGACTGCCATCCTCCACAACCTGCTGTGAAAGAATTCCAAAACCAATCTCCCACACTCCGTTCTAGAGTCAGGTCTAGCATGTTAAATGGGGTGAAACTCAAATGTATGACTTTTGGTGCTGGTGGATGGTTTCCTGAAAAGCAAATAGGAAGGAGTTTATACCTCCCACCTAAGACTCTCTGAAACACTTTCCTGTCCCTTTGGTTCCCTTTCACCCTGGGAAAGGGTGACCTGTCTAGTCCCCATCATCCCTGTCCTGGTTTGTCTCCAGGCTCTTTCCAGAACCATCAAGGAGGTTCTGGAGTGTGGCAGGCTTGAACTTGCTTTGAACTTCTGTGAGTGCCTGTTCAGTGGACTGGGAAAAAGCATTTCATGCTCTGAGCCTGTCTCCCCATCTGTAAGGTGTGAATAGTCTTCTTGGGCATTAGAGGAGGTAATGGTATAGGCACAGCACAGTGCCCGGACCTTAGGACACTTGATTGGTACACACTGACTTCTTACTTCAAACTATCTCCAGCTCCCCGCTCCCGGAGGAAGACGGGTGGAATTTCCATGTGGCTCTGCCCAAGCCAGGCACACACATGCCCTTCCCTTCAGCAGTGTTTGTAGGAAAAATGCAAACATTCACAAACAGATGCTGGTTCCTGCCGTCTGTCACTGGCCTCCCTTTTCTTCCTCCTCTGGTTCATGAGACCAGGACTTGACTTCTTGAATGCCTACCTCTGGGCCCTGCCATCATGATGGTGTGATCACTTACTTAGAACCAGACATCCTGGAGTGTGAAGTCAAGTGGGCATTAGGAAGCATCACTATGAACAAAGCTAGTGGAGGTGATGAAATTCCAGCTGAGCTACTTCTAATGCTATAAGTTGATGCTATGAAAGTGCTACACTCAATATGGCAGCAAATTTGGAAAACTCAGCGGTGGCCACAGGACTGGAAAAGGTCAGTTTTCATTCCAATCCCAAAGAAAAACAATGCCAAAGCTTGTTCAAACTACCGCACAATTGCACTCATCTCACTTACTAGCAAAGCAATGCTGAAAATTCTCCAAGCGAGGATTCAGCAGTATGTGAACCAAGAACTTCCAGACATTTAAGCTGGATTTAGAAAAGGCAGAGGAACCAAAGATCAAATTGCCAACATGCTCTGGATCATAGAAAAAGCAAGAGAACTCCAGGAGAACATCTACTTCTGATTTATTAACTATGCCAAAGCCTTTGACTATGTGGATCACAACAAACTGTGGCAAATGCTTCAAGAGATGGGTATACAAGGCCACCTTATCTGCTTCCTGAGAAATCTGTATGAAAGTCATGAAGCAACAGTTAGAACCAAACATGGAACAATGGACTGGTTCCAAATTGGAAAGGAGTATGTCAAGACTGTATATTGTTATCCTGCTTATTTAGCATACATATAGATTCAGTTCAGTTCAGTCGCTCAGTCATGTCCGACTCGTTGCCACCCCATGAATTGCAGCACGTCAGGCCTCCCTGTCCATCACCAACTCCTGGAGTTCACTCAGACTCATGTCCATTGAGTCCGTGATGCCATCCAGCCATCTCATCCTCGGTCGTCCCTTTCTCCTCCTGCCCCCAATCCCTCCCAGCATCAGAGTCTTTTCCAATGAGTCAATTCTTCGCATGAGGTGGCCAAAGTACTGGAGCTTCAGTTTTAGCATCATTCCTTCCAAAGAAATCCCAGGGCTGATCTCCTTCAGAATGGACTGGTTGGATCAATGCCAGGCTGGATGAAACACAAGCTGGAATCAAGATTGCCAGCAGAAATATCATTAATCTCAAATATGCAGGTGATACCACCCTTATGGTAGAAAGCAACAAAGAACTAAAGAACCTCTTGAAGAGAGTGAAAAAACTGGTTTAAGACTCAACATTCAAAAACTGAAGGTCATGGCATCTGAAATCCCTCCCAGCATCAGAGTCTTTTCCAATGAGTCAATTCTTCGCATGAGGTGGCCAAAGTACTGGAGCTTCAGTTTTAGCATCATTCCTTCCAAAGAAATCCCAGGGCTGATCTCCTTCAGAATGGACTGGTTGGATCAATGCCAGGCTGGATGAAACACAAGCTGGAATCAAGATTGCCAGCAGAAATATCATTAATCTCAAATATGCAGGTGATACCACCCTTATGGTAGAAAGCAACAAAGAACTAAAGAACCTCTTGAAGAGAGTGAAAAAACTGGTTTAAGACTCAACATTCAAAAACTGAAGGTCATGGCATCTGGTCCCATCACTTCATGGCAAATAGATGGGGAAACAATGGAAAGAGTGACAGACTTTATTTTCTTGGGCTCCAAAATCACTGCAGATTGTGACTGCAGCCATAAAGTTAAAAGACGCTTCCTCTTTGAAAGAAAAGCTATGACCAACCTAGACAGCATATTATAAAGCAGAGACATTACTTTGCTGGTAAAAGTCTGTCTAGTCAAAGCTATGGTTTCTCCAGTAGTCGTTTATGGATGTGAGAGTTGGACCATAAAAAGCTGAGCGCCAAAGAATTGATGCTTTTGAATTGTGGTGTTGGAGAAGACTCTTGAGAGTCCCTTGGACTGCAAGGAGATCAAGCCAGTCCATCCCAAAGGAAATCAGTCCTGAATATTCATTGGAAGGACTGATGCTGAAGCTGAAGCTCCAATACTTTGACTACCTGATGCAAATAACTGACTCATTGGAAAAGACCCTGATGCTGGGAAAGATTGAAGGCAGGAGAAGGGGACGACATAGAATGAGATGGTTAGATGTCATCACAGACTCAATAGACATGAGTTTGAGCAAGCTGTGGGAGTTGGTGATGGACCGAAAACCTGGCGTGCTGCAGTCCTTGGGGTCACAAAGAGTGGGACACAACAGAGTGACAGAGTTGAACTGAACTGGACCCTTCCCTCTCCCACACCTGCTCTCATGCAGAGGTAGGCTTACCCTTTCCTGACATCTTAGCTTCTTGGAGCCTGGTCTTGCCCTCTGGCCTCAGCCTTTTCTCCAGAAGAGTCATCTCTCCTTCTCTGTCCCCTGGTGTAGTGGTTTCCTTTCCCTTGGAGAGAGGGGACTTGGAGGCAGAGGTCATGCTTTCTTTATCTCCTTTGGAACTTAGCAGAAGGAGTGGAATAGAAAAAATTTTCCACAGATGTTTCTTGAACTGAGTCCCGCTTTACTCCATGAGTACTTTAGTCCTGCTCTACTGTAGGTCATCATGAACAGATTGCTGATTTTTTTCTGGTTTTGATTTCTCAATTCTATTTCTATTTGAATTTTATTTTGGGGGATGGGGTTCCTTTCGAAGATAATAGTCTTACATGTATGTCTAATATGATAATATTACTCTAAGGATCTTTTAGTATGTTTTTATTTTTTAGTGTCTTTTGTTTCAGAATAATAGAAATCATGATAAAGTGAAGTCACTCACTTTTGTCCAACTCGTTGTGACCTCATGGACTATACAGTCCATTAAATTCTCTAGGTCAGAATACTGGTAGTCGTTCAGAATACTGGCAGTCGTCAGAATTGGTAGTCGTTCCCTTCTCCATGGGATCTTCCCAACCCAGGGATCGAACCCAGATTTCCCGTATTGCAAGTAAATTCTTTACCAGCTGGGTCACCAAGGAACTGTAAGAATACTGTAGTGGGTAGCCTATCCCTTCTCGTGGGGATTTTCCCAACCCAGGAATGGAACCAGAGTCTCCTGCATTGCAGGCAGATTCTTTACCAGCTGAGCTACCAGGGAAGCCCATAAATCAGGCTGGAGGCTTGTTGGTAGAAGCTGATTCTAGGCTTTGTTGTTTGATCTCTTCAGTTGTGTCCAACACTTTGCGACCCCATGAACGCAGCAAGCCAGGCTTCCCTGTCTTTCACTGTCTCCTGGAGTTTGCTCAAACTCGTATCCATTGAGTTGGTGATGCCATCCAACCATCTCATCCTCTATTGCCCCCTTCTCCTCCTGCCTTAATCTTTCTGAACATTAAGGTCTTTTCCAATATGTTGGCTCTTCGTATCAGATGGCCCAAAGTATTGGAGCTTCAGCTTCTGCATCCATCCTAATGAATATTCAGGGTTGATTTACTTTAGGATTCACTGGTTTGATCTCCTTGCTGAGTCTAGGCTAAAAGAATTCTAAAATGAAGAAACAGAGCAATAAAAGATAACGTAGAAGTAGAAATGATGAGTAACAGTGTTTTGTTTTGTTTTCCAACCTGGTGTCTTGTCGACATCTGTGAAATGTCACAGTAAAGAGCAGAGAGTCAGAGTTTGTAGGCAATTTATTATTCTTTTCCTGTTTGATAACTTAGAGGAAATTGAAGGTCATTCCCATGCTAACATCGCACGTAGGCACTTCCTTTCTGATCTGTATTTTGATTGGGAGGGAGGGACCATCTTCAGCACTCTGGAAATGAGAGCTATGAATGTTGCAGCCTGGACTGACAGTCAGATGTGTTCCAGTGGGGGAAATAGTTAAGAACTGTTATACCTTAGGTCCCTCAAAATAAGAAAGGGATTGCTTTGCTGAGGGAATGCAGGTAGGGCTTCACCGTTTTAGGCAAACAGGGGAGACTTGCAGACAGTCCTGCATTTGACCCCAGGCCTCCTCAGCAGCTCTTTGCCAGGTGTGCTGGGTTGGTGGGGGGCTTGTTCAAGGGCCTGGAGTCTGAGTATGAGTGTGGTATATGCTTGTTGCCTTGATGCTGACCCTTACAGTCACAAGGGCTTAGGCTTTGCTTTTGCTCATCTGTTAAGCAGCCATTACCATGTCATTATGGTAGCAACTATCTATAGGGTTTATGAGAAGTGAATGAAATGATATGTATTAAATCTTTAGCCCTGTGGGTAATGTGTGGTAGGAGCTTACTAGAGCCACCTTTGTTAGTCCTGTTATAAGTGAAAAGCCCACAATGGCATAGACTATGTCTAGGAGTATCTATGATAATGAACAAAGTTAACATTCTTTTTCCTCTTGCACGTTGGAAGCTCTTTTATCACTGGAGCTGTACACCAAGAAACTCCATGAACAGAAAGTTGTGTGGAGCCAGAGTTGCTTGGGCATGGGAAGCCCATGTCTTCTGCAGGCAGCCAATCCCTGATATCGTCACCGTGTTCATCATGATTGGATTGAGATGGGGCCAGCTCTTTGTGTTCATGCCCTGCTGCTCGGCTGCTGAGATCCTTGATGGCGGTGTCAGTTAAATGCCTTAGTGTTTAAAATAGCACTCTTTGCTTTCCTTCTGTATGGGGCCCAGGGCTCTCAGAAGTGTCTGAGGGCCTCAGCTGTTTGGTGAGCCCCATCTTGTAGGGGAGAGGGGAGCAAAGGAAATCTTCTTTGCACTTCTCATTTTCTGTCCTCTCTTCCTAGCTCCAAGCTTATGGACTCTTCTGTGCAGAGCACACCGGATGTTGTCCTTGGAGACACTCACTTGTGTATTAGTCCACCTATATCCCTTTCTTTCAGTTTCCTTTCTCTAGGTAACACTTATGTGGTGTTTATGACTTGTAAGCACAGAATGATCTAATATAGTACAACTCTACCTACAACTCAGTGAAGTAGAAACAATTATTATTCCAATTTTACAGATGAGAAAACTGAGGCTTAGAGACTTGCTTATCGTGACTCATCTCATAAAACGGGAAAGTCAGCACTGCCTCCCCAATGCTGGCGCTAGCCCAGCCTGGCTGCCTTGCTGTTTAGACTGTCCTTCGTGCCACTACTGCATTTACTGCCCTGTGGCTGTGCCTGAGTGTGCAGATAGCTGTGTCAGACCTGCTTACATGCACACTTCTTGTGTAAGACAAGCGGAAAGCCCTGTTTCCGCCAAACGGTGCTATTTTCTTCCCACTGCGTGAAAATCTATCATAAATGAAAACTCATCTTATTTTGCTAAATTCTCAGTCTCTTCCCATGATCAGAATCAATGTTGCAGCAGGAAGTCTTTCTTAAAATATAAAGCAAATTCTGCATCAGAATATCAATGCATCCCAGTGGCTCATGTGTTGAGGATATTTCTGTCAGATATGAGGCAGTTCCACATTTAATCCTGCAAACCTGCAGTACCAAAATACATAAGAGAGCAGTGAGTAAGGAGATAGTGGTTCAACATGCAAAAAAGGCTCTTTGCCTCAGCAGGATGGTCACTGTAGTAGGTTTAGGAGAAGTGAATTCTTCCCCTGTAGGCACTGGACTGGCATTCACAGAGTTGGATTCTAGGGGTGCCACTATCGTATTTATTTAATAGATGTTCATAGAGCACCTCTGATGTTGCAGATATTAGGCATTATGGGTGGTGATGAATGTTCAGACACTGCCCATGCTCTCGTGATGTTTATATACCAGCAGGAAGACAGATGGGAACCAATCACACCACTGAGCAGTTAATGTAACCAGAAGGAATGAAGTGGAGGGGGCTGTGGTCCAGTGAGAGTATATTCCAGAGTATCTCAGCCTGGGCCGGGGTGAACCAGGTGTGAGGGACGGCCACGGTCAGAGGATGTTTTCCTGAGGAAGATTAGCTTATCTGATGCCTGAGGAAGGGTAGGAAATAATTTAGCCTAGAGCTGGGGCAAGGCTGGGAATATCACACAAAGAGATCACATTGCAGAGGATGTAGGTAAGCAGTCCTTGAAAAAATGCTTTAGAATGAAATAAAGGAAGGAGGTGCTATGTACAATCTGTCACTCTTGACAGTCCATGGTGTCCATGAGATATTCAAGAAACTGGAGTTTCTATCAGAGAGAAAGCTGTTTAATAGTAGGAGACAGCTTTCCCCAAGCTTATTTGATTAGGGTGTCCTTTTATCTTAGAAGAGTCACTAACATTTCAGAAGGTGGTGTTGTTTCTGGGACCCAAGAACTCAGAACCGTAGTTCCACGTGTTCAGGTGATAGAGCTCCAAGATAAGCCAGTAGTGACAGAGGAAAAGGTAAGGATGAAAAAGAAAATACATAGTGACTGCCTGAGTGTGCGTGTGTTTGAAGGGTACACATAATGGTTGAATATACTGATCACCTCTAGAGCGATATA
Organism: Aepyceros melampus; assembly: GCA_006408695.1. NCBI lineage: Eukaryota > Metazoa > Chordata > Mammalia > Artiodactyla > Bovidae > Aepyceros > Aepyceros melampus. The sequence continues at coordinate 723,438 of SJXQ01011041.1, read as the reverse complement.
CAGGAAATTGAAGTGCCTGCTTTCCACTTTCTACCCTTCTGTTCAGTTTGAATGTAGTGCAATGAATGTATTGATTTTTTAGGAATTAAAAGAACAAAAGAACTTGATTTACAAAAGCTACTTATCCAAAGTGCTTTCCAGGCACACATCTATTCAATGAAAGGAAGTTCACTGTGTGTTCGCTGCTGACGGCCTTCCAGCTGTTGGTCCTTTCAGTGTGTTGTGGATGCGGCTGACAGTGGTTTTGTTGAAGGTGGAGGACCGTGGAGAAAGTGGACACTGTCTTCACTGGAGATGGTATTTGGTTCATCTATCCTTATGGGGGCAACAGTTATTTTCATACAAATGATGTTTGCCTGGAAAAAGAGAATCTGTTTCCTTGTAAAGGGATTCCATGATGCTACAATCACCTGCTGTTGGGTATCAAGACATGGGGAAGCCCTACCTCAACTGTGGAGAATATTCTGTGCTTGGAAAAGAGTATGTCACTGCTTCCTAGAGTCACACTGAAAACCATGACTAGAAGTTAGGTTTTCTAGTCTCCAGCCAAAGGCAGGTGGCCAGGTATTTTTTGCTGTGCTCTCATTGGCAGTCTCAGGTACCTTGCCAGGGGCTTTCGATGAAGCAGCTGTTCCTGAGCCTCACTCGACCCTCTGGAGGTGAGGGGCTGTCTGACGGAGGCCCAAGGCTAAGGCATCTGGTCCCTTCTGCTCTGCCCTCTGTTTCAGGCCCCCTCCTTATGCCTGGCTCATCTCCAGCACCTAAAGAGTGGCTGGCAATGCAGGGGTCTGTGCAGATGGGACACTCACTTGCCAGTGTATCTCTGCTCAGGGCTTACCACTTCCTCCATGTGCCTGCTTGTGAATCCGGTGACACCCAGAATTTCATGGCTCAGTTATTATGGTAATTTCTAGTAGGAACGACATGTTTAGTTTGTTTTCCAAAATGTCATTCTCTGCACAATGTGGGCAGCTCCATTTTGTTATCTCCAAAGGGCCAACATCATGATTCTCCCTCCGTTCTGAAGGCGGATTGTCACTTTTGAGCATGCTGATCTTCTCTCTTGCCCCTCACCCCTTACTCCATAGCAGAGGGACAGCCCCTGAGTGGCCTCTGCCTCAACAGCTACTCCTGCGTTGCCTCATGCCTACATTGGTGGGCACCTTCCTAACTCCATATGCAGATAAACGCACTGTGACTTTATCTTCTGGCAGATGGATTAATAAACATCTCAGAGAGACTTGGGGCTTCCCTGATAGCTCGGCTGGTAGAGAATCTGCCTGCAATGCAGGAGACCCTAGTTTGATTTTTCGGTTGGGAAGTTCCCCTGGAGAAGGGATAGGCTACCCACTCCAGTATTCTTGGGCTTTCCTGCTGGCTCAAACTGTAAAGAATCTGCCTGCAATGCGGGAGACTTGGGTTCGATCCCTGGGTTGGGAAGATCCTCTGGAGAAGGGCATGGCAACTCACTCCAATATTCTTGCCTGGAGAATCCCCATGGACAGAGGAGCCTTGCAGGCTACAGTCTGTGTGGTCACAAAGAGTAAGACATGACTGAGCGACTAAGCACACACACACACACAGACTGAAGGCATAGAACTCTACATCGTGAAACTCAGACTGGAGTTAAAAGTCTTCTGGCTCCAAATCTGTGGTTTTCCCACTAGAGCTTTAAAGCAGAGCCTCCACAGTTGAACCCAAGTGGGGTTGTCTTCCCTTGGGTCTACTTTATTCACTGTCCAGTGATGGGTGCCAGGAAGTTGGACCATTTTTGTCCTTCAGAGACTTTTCTGGGCTGGGTTTTTATGTATTCACTGACATCAAAGGTAAAGTGAAAGAGGGGAAATAGTAGACCAAGTGCTTCAGGAACCCAGTTGAAGAGGTGTGTGCAATGGGCTGGCAGTGGTAAGATAGTGGGAAGGTTTCTCGCTGCTGCTGGAGCCTCGAGGAAAGACAGGCCTGGCTGAGCTCGCCTTCCTAAAGTGTGCACAGAATTGAGTGATGCTGGTTTGCTTTTTCTTAAACCAGACTTTAAAGACTGACTAGAGACTTTTCTCAGTAAAGCTTTACAGTGCTCTGGAATGTTCTCTTGGATTTAAAAAAGAGGTTGTCATAGTAGTTTTGTTGTTTTGTTGTCTCTTAAAAAAGCTTGTCTCTGTAACTTTCTCTGTTTTGTTGTTAGCACCTGTCTCAAGATCCTTCTGGATTAGTCACTCATCAGTGGAATATCCCTCTTCTGAGACTTAATATCCCTATATATTAATTTATAAGGATTTTATTCTTTTCCTGTTTGCCAGTTTATTCTCCTTTCAAAGGAGATTTGAAGTGGGTATACTGAAGATAGCCAGATCAACTTTGTTCCTGCCCCCACACCAGGCCAGATAATCTTTTCTTCCTTTGTCCTTCTTGCTCTGTCCTCTTGTGCACTGAGTCCAGCAAACAGCTGAGTGACATTCATATTCTTTCATCCTAAAGGCACTGTTTTTTTAGTACAGTTTGGGGCTACCATATTGAATGAAAAGAAAGATACTAAAGAATAGACCTGTCAGTTTTATGAGTAAGAAACACTAAACTCACAGAGAAGCTTCATTGTGTTCACTTTTTTTGAGGCAAAAACCCAGCAGATATTAACATAAAATCCACCGAGACATTCATTCTCTGAAAGGATAACAGTAGTTAATTAGAACAGCAGCCGTTGTGTTTGCACTTAAAAGCGCTGGGGAGGTGTAGTGGTGTGTGCTTCATCTGCACTGGCTCCCTGTGTGCCCTCAGCAACCCCACGAGCAGGAGACAGTCACATCTGGGGCGGGGGGCGGTCAGTGGATGGGCTCTGAAACCAGACAGCCTGAGTTAGAATCAGAGTGCCACCACTCAGCGGTGTGTGGTTTCAGGCAAAATACTTAGCCACTCCGTGTCTCAGGGGAGAATAACTGTACCCAACTCAATAGTTAGTTTGGAGGAGGATGCTTGATTAGAGAGAGACAGATACTTTGGCATAGAGAAGGCTCATAAAGTCTTAGTCACCATTATTTCCATTGCTCACCCATTTTGTTGACGAGGAAACTGAGGCTCAAGAAGGTTAAGTTACTCATCCAAGTCTGAATTCAGACCCAGGTCTGCCTGATTCCCATGGCAGTTGCCTTACTAATGAGCAGCGAGAGCCTCCCAGGAGATGGGTCCTGGGAGAAGCCAAGCACCCAGACTGTTCCTCATTTACTATGAGGGTCAGCCTGATTATAACCTGATTAGAAAATCTCCATGGCTAGTTCTTACTGGCAGGTGCTGCTGCCCGGACCACCCTCCAGCTAGGGAGCATTGGTGTGGCTAAATCAGGGGCTGAAATATTGAAACAATGTGTTTCCTTGATGAATAGCCAGTGCTCCAAGGCCCCCTCCCCAATGCCCCTTGTCCACCCCACCCAGTATCTCCTCACAACTAAGAGTTTGGCGTTAGGTGGGTCCTGCTGGGGGGCTGAGTTTGGTGTGCATAATAGCTGCTCAGCATGTGCCGTGTAGGCTGTAGACCCTAGGAACTGCCTAGTGCTGCATCCTGTTGGCTATAACATAACAAGGCTGCTGGTAGTGACCTCAGAGTGGGTAGCTGTGTCTGTTCCCTGATGGTCTGATTCTTTTCTGAGCTGAATCCTGAGAACCTCACAGTGGGCACAGGCTTTCTGTCTTCTCACTCCTGATTCACTCCATGGCCTCAGCTTTGCATTTCTCCAGCTCTGCCATTCCAGGTCCGCACGCTTTGGGAGCTGGCTGAGGAGACCTTCCGGGGCTTTCTTATGGCCAGTGGGCCAGGACCCCCCTTGGCCCAGAAATGAGCATAGGGTTGCCCCAGACATCTTAGAGAGCAATGAAGATGGCTGTGTACACCAAAGTCTTGTATCCCTCAGAATCCTTTGGGTTCTCGTTTTGGGGGAAGGAGGGTAGAAATTCCTGACGTCCTTCTAACAAAACACAATAGGCTCCATGCTTGTCCTGGGTAGAATCTTTTTACGAAGTAACTGGCTCTGTGGAGACTTGTTTTAAACCTAGATGGGTGAGGCTGGGAGTGGTGTAGACTGTCACTGCCCAGTGTAGAGCCAGGGCTAAGGCCGCGGGGTGTCCCTGGGGGTTTTGAGGGAAGACTTGGGGTCTGGTCCCCACCCCTCCACCTGCTGACTGTCAGACTGGTCCAAGTGTTCACCTCTGGGAGAGCTAGTCATCTTTTCTGTTAGGTCTGGGATCGCAGTGGCAGGATGGGAGAAGCTACCTGGGAAAATAGGGAGGAGCAGAGAAGATGGTGGGGTGTAGCAAGGAAAAGACTGATGGAGGGAAGGTGAGAGAGAAGGTGAGAGAGAGAATGGATGGGGACAGAGGAGGGAGGGCAAGGAAGGAAGAGGGGAGGCGGGCAGGGAGGAACTCCTCTGGGCCTCAGCCACTGGCCAGTTCCTTCTGTGGCTGGTAATACTGATAACCTGACTCCAGAAACACTCTGCTTATCCTGACACATTTCATTGTAGAGTTTTGGATTTCTTTCCCCCTGTACCTCATTCTAAGGAGTTCACCGAAAAAGATTTGACTAGAAGCTGTTTCAGCTGTCAAATTAGGAAATATCTTTTGATACCTTTTCACCTTTTCCCCCCTTCCCTCCCAAGTCTCATTTCTTGAGTTAATAAGAAACCAGGACTGGGGGTTTGGTGGTTTTTTTTTTTTTTTACTTACATAGGAAAAGCTATCCTCATCTTTCACATTCAGAGTCACATAAAATATTTGCAAATGACACTTATTAGCTGATGTTAGGAATTAACAAGTATGTTATCACTTGAGCAAAGAAAATGACTTGGGGGATGGAGGGGAAAACTCATGAAGCTTCACAGATGTGGGGGCCCTAATGCTGCCTTCACAGAAGACGGGGTGACAAGTGGCTCTCCGAGTGTTTTCATGGGGACCTCCGCATGCTAGCTTTCATTGCAGGATGAGTGGTGAGAAAGATACCAGCACCATCTGAGTGTGTCTGTTGTGATTGTGAGTCGTTGCACACTCACCAAGTTCAGCACTAAAGACAAGTGGTCCTCAGGGACCAGGTAATGAATTAGAGGTCCATCTCCAGGACTCTTGCCAAGGAAGGAGCACTCTGCACAGAGATAAGACTGGACCTGGCCTACCTTCAGCCCAGATATGATCAGACGGATACTTCCCTTCATCTACCAGGATCTCAGTGTGCTCTTGTTCATACACACCGGCATTTGGAAGGCAGGCATGACCACGGAATCAAAATTTTCATGGAATCAAAATCTAAAGACCAGCAGAACCACACCAGAGCGACTTGCAGATGAAGAAGTCAGACCTTTGAACAGTGGGAGTCTGCTCTGAGCTCTGGCCCCTTTTCAGACAACTCGGCAGTAGAGATAATATGCTTTCCCCATTTTAAGTGTCCCTGTTTCTTAATAAACAGCTTAGTCATAGGAGGCACGCAATACACTTTCAGGTTGTGCCAGAAAGAGCTTTATCTTCCATTTCCAGGCCTGTGGCATATGTTTCTATATAATGGATGGCCAAGCTAGGAGGAATTGTTTCAAAGATACTCTGTCTCTGCAAGCATGTGGTTTATACTAGCTTAGCTGACAGAAATCAAAGTCAAAGTATAAAGACCATGAACTTATTTTAAAGGAGGAATGATAATTGACTTCATTGGTGAGAAGTACAATGTGCTTGCATTGAATGGCTTAAATCAAGGCCACTGTGGGCTTGTCCAGCCTCAGATGGCAGTGCAGAGACACCCGGGGCCAGGGAGGTGCCAGCCAAAAAGTAAAGCAAAGATTTTGAACACATCTGTAATGTTCTGGCGTTTCACAGTCGAAAATTAGAACACCAAGATGGAGGACTACAGTATTGTGGAAGTTGAAATGGTGAAGTGGTAAGGAGGCTGGGGCTGGGTTCTTAAAAATACAGGTGAAATTTTTTTTTTTTAATGTTTCCTTAGTGCAATGTATTTCTAGTATTTTTTTTTTGGCTGGGAAGGGGGCACAAGAATAGTGACTTTATTTGTAAAGCTAGCAATCTAAGATATGTTATCACATCCTTTCACCTACTTAACTCCATTGTGTTAAGTAGTTATGATCTACTTACTATTTTATAAGACAGTTGAAGACAACAAACATAATCTCTTGGCAGAAACTGATAGGAACCTCAAAATAGTCATTCAGCTTTTTTTTTTTTTTTTAATAACAGAACTCCATTCTTTCCATAAGCATTTAGTCACCAGCTATAAGATTTTATATCCCAGAATTCCTTGAAGCTAATAGGTCTTCATGACTTAGTTCTAGCCAAGGAGCTCTAAATAAAGACATATGATATATTCATAAAGCACATTAGAAGATCTGGATGTTGCCTTCTTTTTCTACATTCTCCAAGTTACTGCCTAGAAATAAAAAATAATTGTAGTGACTTTTTGCTAAAAGGCAGGCACTTTTGGGCCAAGTAAAAAGGGATGAAAAAGACTCACTGCATGTCATGGTAAAATATTATTTGGGGTCTTCATCAAATGTTGTTTCAGTGGAGAGAGAGGAGTAGAAGACTAGGTGACATCCTTAGTGATTCCGTAGCCCTCCCATAGATGTCTAGGAAAACTAAGATGAGTTACATGCCCAACAGTTGATATTAACATTTTAGAAGCACTTACCATGTGCCAGGTGAATATACATCTCCTTTAGTCTTCCCAGCAACCCTATGAAGATCAGCTCTGGTTTTAATCCCCATTTTATAGGTGAAGATTCTGGAGATGGCATGGAGAAGAGGGAATCTTTGTACACTGTTGGTGGGAATGTATTAATAAATTGGTGCAGCTGTTATGGAAACTACTTTTGGAGGTTCCATAAAAAACTAAAAATAGAGCTACCATATAATCCAACAATCCCACTTCTGAAAAAATGAACAGTCTAATTTGAAAAGATATGTGCACCTCAGTGTTCCTAATAACACTTCACAATATCCAAGACGTGAAAACAACCCAAATAACCCATCAATAGATTATTGGCTTAAGACATATGTAGTACACAACGGGGATATTATTAATCTATGAAAAAGAGTGAAAATTTTGCCATTTGCAACAACATGGATGGTCCCAGCAAATATTATATTTAGTGAAGTAAGTCAGAGAAAGACAAATGTTACATGATATCACTTACATGTGGAATCTAAAAATAATGGAAATAAATCTATATGTAAAAAGAAACAGACTCACAGACCTAGAAAATCAACTTATGGTTACCAAAGGGGAGAGGTAGAAAGGTAGGAAAAAAATAGGAAATGGGGTTAACAGATACAAACTACTATACATAAAATTGATAAGCAACAAGGAATTACTGGAAAGCACAGGAAATTATATTCAGCATCTTGTAATAACCTATAATGGAGTGTGATCTGAAAATAAAAACTGAATCACAAAATAAAGAACGAAGCTCAGAAACATAGAGCAAATTTCCAGGGTTGCACAACCCCATGATGTACTCACTCTATGTATTATTGCCTGAATGGACACCTGGAAAATTGTTCTGTGTTGACTGAGCTGAGGACAGGATAGATGTGTCCTTTTATGGTCCATCTCTCAGGCACAGATGCTAGCACTGCCTCAATGGGCCCAGGTAGGCTTGACCAGTCAGAGTATCCTTTCCTCCTGTATATAATCCTGAGGGGATGGAGCCCCTTTTGTTTATATAACATAGCGTTCAAGATATCAGAATTAAAACCCTTGAAAGTGTACAGAAGAGAGAGGCTGGCAGCTGCAGTGGTTTCAAGATGTTGTTTGTTCTGCTTTGTGTTCTCGTCAAGGATGGATTATCAGAAGCTGTGGAAAGAGATGACATGCTCTAGTTATTGGTCTGACTCTAATTTTTGTACTCTGTATCTTCCAGAAGACTTTTACACACCTGCTTGTGGTAGATTATAATCTCTGCATACCCACTGGCATGAACTTGGGCTGGGACTTCCAGTGCTTCAGAATTAAAGGTGCACTTGGCCCAACTGCCTCTTGGACAAAGGTGATAGGGGTATATGATAGAAGGATATTCATAGTCCCTTTAAGTGGCAAAGTGAAAAACCCTACTTAATCAAAAAAATGGAAGTGGTTCATCACTCTTCAATCTCATTTGGAGCTGCTTCTGTAGCCTCAAAAGAATGCCCCCCCCCAACCCTGCAAGCAAAACTTTTGATTACTGCCGGCCTTTGTCAACTTTGACTGAAATAAGCTTGTCTCTGAGCATAGCAGTGAGAGTCAGGCTCTGGAAATGTCATTCAGAGGAAGACAGCATCACTTGCTGTGCTGCAAAATTCAAGGGAAGTGAAGTTGAGTGCGTGAAGTCAAAGGTGGGAATGTCAGATGTCATCATTCAAATGCATGCAGAAGTGTTGGCTAGTCACTGAGAAAAAACTTAAATTGCTGAGGTGGAACCCTGTCAAGGAGGGCTTTGAGGCAGAGGAGATGATATTAGAAATTTGCAACATTGGCAAATGTACAAAAGGGAATTTTGGTTCACTTGTTTGATATGTTGTCTCTGTCAATTTTTCCTGTTGAAAACTTAAAATCCTTCCACAGGTGATCAGAATGCGTGGAAAGAGTGGACCCTGAGCTGCCTCCTTTGTCAGTCTGTTCTGGGGCTGCCGGTGCCCCTTCTCTCAGGTGTAACCGCCCCGCCTCTGTGACCTCGTTTGGGTCTCCAGCCGTCGTGTTCCTCCCAGTCCAGGGTGGCCTGTTCTGTCACTTGTGTGAAGACACCCGTTCTCTCCTTATGGTCTGTGCAGAGTAGTCTTCCCGCCTGGCATCTCCTCTGTGCTTTGTCCTGTCCCTCTACGTCCCATCTACTTACAAAGCCACCTCACCTCCCGTTGGGCTCAGCCGTATTCCTGAAAGCCTCCCTCATCCTGATGGCCTCTCCTCAGAGAACCTGTATGGCTTGCTGGTGGAATCATGCAATCCAGGGCTTAAGGACGTCTCCTAATTTTTTTTGTGATAAATGTAAACATAACAAGAATACATTATCTGAACTGTTTTCAGAGTGCAATTTAATGTTTAAGTACATTCATATTTTTTCAACCTTTCACTGGTGTCACCACTATGCACCTTCAGAAACACTTTTCATTTTGCAAAACTGAAACTCTTTACCTGTGAAACAATAACTTCCCATCTCCTCTCCTCCAAACCTGGCAATCACCTTTTAAAAAACTTTCTAAGGTTTTGAATACACTCAGTTACCTCATGTAGATGAAATTGTACAGTTTTTGTCTTTTAGTGGTGGACTATTTCATTTAGCAAAATGTTCTCAGGGTTCATCAACACTGTAGCATAATTCATAATTTCCTAACTTTTTTTAAGGCTGACTGTTGTTACATTGCTCCTTGGAAGAAAAGTTATGACCAAATTAGACAGCATATTAAAAAGCAGAGACATTACTTAGCCAACAAAAGTCCATCTAGTCAAAGCTATGGTTTTTCTAGTAGTCATATATGGATGTGAGAGTTGGACTGTGAAGAAAGCTGAGCACCGAAGAATTGATGCTTTTGAACTGTGGTGTTGGAGAAGACTCTTGAGAGTCCCTTGGACTGCAAGGAGATCCAACCAGTCCATTCTAAAGGAGATCAGTCCTGGGTGTTCTTTGGAAGGAATGACGCTGAAGCTGAAGCTCCAATACTTTGGCCACCTGATATGAAGAACTGACTCACTGGAAAAGACCCTGATGCTGGGAAAGACTGAGGGCAGGAGGAGAAGGGGACGACAGAATATGAGATGGTTGGATGGCATCACTGACTCAATGGACATGAGTTTGAGTAAACTCTGGGTGTTGGTGATGGACAGGGAGACCTGGCGTGCTGCAGTCCACAGGGTCGTAAAGAGTCGGACATGACTGAGCAACTGAACTGACTGACTGTTATATTGTATGTATAGACCACATTTGTGTCATTCTTGTAGTACTGGTCCCTATCTAGATCATGTCAGGGGCTGCTGCTGTGTGTTCTGTAGAGCTCAGTGTTACAGCCACACACAAGAGATGCTGCATAAGAATGAACAGACATATCAAGCTCAGGACATTGTAGTTCTAAGATATTAAGGAAGGAAGGACTGGTTGTGTGTTGCTGGTCCACAAGTGGTTTGGAAAGGAAAAATGTGTATGTGTTGTGTTTGTGTGTATCTCTGTAGGGAAAGTGTGAAGTTGTTAAAGCAGTGGGATAAAGTGTTAGCAATGGGAGAATCTAGAAGTGAATACAGGTATTCTTCATGCTCTTTTTATCCCTTCATCTTTTCTGTAGGCTTGAAAATCTTTCTAAATAAATGTTTTATTTCTGCCTGCCACCACTCCCCCTACCCCCATAAAAATAAGGCAAAAGGCTGTGATCATTCTTGAGCCTTTTTTCCCTGTCGCCCCACAACCCATCACACAGGGAGTCTGTCTGCTCCCTTGGGAGATCATCCTGTCCTCCGTCCTTACTTCCTTGCCGCATCTGGCACCACCAGCCTGGTCCAAGCTGCTGTCTTCTCTACTTGCCTCCTATCTAACTTGCCTTCATGCTTCCATCGTTTTATTGGACAGTTTTTATCCATGTCTCAAAATAGCCAAGGGGTTCTTTTTAAACCACTTCTCCATTTATCACCTTCCAATAAAGAAATAAAATCTTATCAATGTAGTCTGCCCTTCTGCCTACTGGGAATTCATCTTCTTTCATGTTTTCGCTGCTCTTTCTTCACTGGTTGCTGTTCTGAAGCAGTGGAAGCTCATTACCACCTGGGATTCTTCCATGAGCTCCTCGCTTTGTTTGGATTCTGTTCTCTATTCATGGACTCTCTTCTCTTCATCCATTTCATTTGTTTGAATGTTACTTCCTCTGAGATGCCTTCTGTGACCATATTCTTTTAGAAAATGACCCCTACTTCCTCTATTATTCTCAGTTCTCTTCTGACTTTATTTTTCATGGGAGAATGATAATGAAATTATTTTATACTGAACTGTCATCACTCCAAAGGAATGTAAGTTCCAGGAAAGAGGGGATTTTATTTATTCTCTGCTGTGTTTTCATAACCTGAATAGTGGTTCTTATATTGTGGTCCCAGAATAGGAGCATCAATATAATGTGGGAACTTGTTAGAAAGCAGATTCTTGGGTTCTTCCCAGATCTGTTAAATCGGTTATATGGAGGTCAGGGAGAAGGAGCAGAAATCTGTATTTTACAAGTCCTCCAACTGACTCTGATGCATTTTGAAGTTTGAAAATCATTGTTTTCAAATTGTGCCTCATGTAAGGTAAGTGCTAAGAAATATTTAAATAAATTAACAAATATCAGTGCCAATCTGTGTTATAATGTCTACTTTGTGTTACCTTCTTGGTTCAGAACCTTAAAATTTTATTCTATAAAACATTTTCATTATAACAATGTCATTGTTTTGATTTTGGACTTTGTGAGGATTCAGAGTTAAAATACATGGTTTTATTCTCTATGACATAGTTGCCAACTTTGTTTTATGCAGAAGCTAAAAGGTATATCCCACCTTGATTTACCTTTCTGGTAAGGTTGTTAGTAGGGAAACAAAATATTAATAGCTCCAAATTATGAATAATTACAGAGGTATCACTTTGTGCTGCTATAAGTTTGTTGAACGAATGTATGATGGCAGACTATGTTCTGAGCTGGTAAACTGACCCAAGTCAACGTTTATGTCAGGCCTCACTGCCCAGCTAACAGTAGAGGCAGGTGGACAGGTCACCTGCCAGGATTGTTGACTAATGTCTGCTGTGAACAGGACTTCTGCTGATCAATTTGTCTTTGTCAGCTCTGTACTCATTCTTGTCTGGAGAGCAGATGAAGTGGCTCTCAGGCAGAATGGCCAAAGCAAAGGCTATTTGTTGGAAAATTAGAAGTTTCAACTTACAGACACTCTCTTGGAGATTTCATTGCTAAGAGCTATTTACACAGGAGTATTTATGGTTGTGCTTTACGTATTCCATCTAGAAATGTGGGCTTTCCACTGAATTACTCTAGACTAGAAAGAGACCCACATGTCCTGCATCTCTTGTGTTTATAGGTGGATTCTTTGCCACTGAGCCATCTGAGAAGCCTTTCTGATGAACAGTTTATGGTTGCTTTCCCAGGACCATCAGTATTGCATATATTGTTTTTGAGAGAGAGAGAGAGAGGAGTGTGTGTGTGAGTGATGTGTGGGTGTGTGAAATGGTTTCTTTTGCTACTTGGGAATTTGTGTGGTTTGTACCCTGTTTCCATATGAAGAGCTTCTACCCTGGTGGCTCAGAGGGTAAAGCGTCTGCTTGCAGTGCGAGAGACCTGGGTTCAATCCCTACGTCGGGAAGATCCCGTGGAGAAGGAAATGGCAACCCACTCCAGTACTCTTGCCTGGAAAATTCCGTGGACAGAGGAGCCTGGTAGGATATAGTCCATGGGGTCACGAAGAGTCGGACACGACTGAGCAACTTCACTTCACTTCCATATGAAGACTGTGCATCTCTTTGCCTTCCCGGACCCAAAATTTCTCAATCCAAGATAACTTCCATGCAGTCACACACGTAGGACAGTGCTTACATGGGTTAAGTGTGTGTGCATGCTTTGGATATTTACAAAGCTTTATCTCTTTGAAATTGGTAAACTTGATCCTGGGGAAGGCAGCTCATGAGGGGGTCTCCTCGTTTTGATTAAGGTAATTGTGAAGAAAGAAATACATTAAACTGTGAGCCCAATGAGATGAGGATTGTTAGGGAATATACTCAGAGTTCACCAGTTCGTGGCCAGGCATCTCAGCACAAAACAACCTGTGAGAAGCCAGCTTCACTGCTAGACTGAAAGAGATGAACACCTATCAGTTTTACTCAGAAGGAGTAAAAGAGTGGCGCCTGGAAACCCTGTGGGTAGCAGTGAAATTACCACTGACTCAGTTTGCAGTCATCTTGGAAAGGACAAGCTGCTGTCTCTCCCCTGGTGAGTTTCTGCCGAGCACAAATCCTGCAAGTGAACCTCATCTCTGTCTGTAATCAAGTGGCAGCTGGGCTATTGAGCATGGCGATTGTCCCAGTTGTCCTTTTCACTTGGCTTGTGAGGCAGAGCTAGTCTTGGCAGTTCTTGGAAATAATGACCTCATATAAGAGCATCCAATTTAGTAGCAGCTTCAAGCTCCTGTTGCCTTCATGGCAGAAGTGTTTGCATTTCTCCTGTAGTCAACAGATTGTTTATGAGTACATTTTCACCTGGGGTAACAAACATTAGTGAACTGTGAAGCTGCTGCTGAGTTTTATCTATAATTCAAATACCAAAGGTAAGACAATATAATTTGAAGTTATCACTCCCAAGATACCAAGGGTGTTTTGAGTTTGTCTGATACTATTTTAAGAAATTAAATGATCCTGGAAGTTCCATGATGGTCTAGTGGTTAGAATTCAGGACTTTCACTGCTGTGACGGGGGTTCAATACATGGTCAGGGAATTGAGATCCTGTAAACTGCATGGTGTGGCCAAAAAAAGAGAAAGAAAAAGAGATTAAATGATCCTTTTCACCTACTCATGCTGTCTCATAAAAAGATAATGTGAAAAATTATCTAACAGGACTCCTAACCTAGTCATTGTCCAAAAAATACATTTTAAACAACTGAGCTGAAGAACATTTTAGTGGATTGAATAATGTTCCCTCAAGAATTCATGTCCACTTCAGACTGTGTGGCTTCAGTTGGAAAGAGGATCTTTGCAGGATCTGGAGATGAGATTGCATTGGATTTTAGGGTGGGTCCTAAATCCAGTGACCAGTATCTTAAGAAGAGAAGAGGTACACAGAGACAAACATAGAGGAGGGTATTTATATAAATGCCGAAATAGAAATTGGAGTTATGCTTAGACAGGCCACAGAATGCCAGGGATTGCCAGTAATCACTAGATGGTGTTAATAGATGAAGGAGGTGGGGCTGTTTCTCACTTGGAGCCTCCAGAAGAAACCAGCCTTGCTGACACCTTGATTTTGTACTTCTGGTCCCCAGAAGAGTGAGAGAAGTAATTTCTATTGTGTTAAGCTGCTCAGTTGGAGAAGGCAATGGCAACGCACTCCAGTACTCTTGCCTGGAAAATCTCATGGCCAGAGGAGCCTGGTAGGCTACAGTCCATGGGGTCGCGAAGAGTCGGACACGACTGAGCGACTTCACTTTGACTTTTCACTTTCATACATGGAGAAGGAAATGGCAACCCACTCCAGTGTTCTTGCCTGGAGAATCCCAGGGACGGCGGAGCCTGGTGGGCTGCTGTCTATGGGGTCGCGCAGAGTCGGACACGACTGGAGCGACTTAGCAGCAGCAGCAGCAGCAGCAGCAGCAGCAAGCTGCTCAGTTGGAGGATTTTGTTATGGGAGCTGTATTAAGCAACAGAGTAGTCAGGGCTTCTCTTGAGTCCTGATAGACAGTTTCCTGCAGGACTGCAGGGGGAGGTGGAAGGTATCCACATCTTGAAAGACGGAGAAAGCCTGAGGAGCTTTGTGATTCAGAGGATACTAAAGAGATGGGATGGACTTCCCTGTTGGCTCAAGCGGCAAAGAATCCGCCTGCAATGCAGGATACACAAGAGACTTGGGTTTGATCCCTGGGTTGAGAAGATCCCCTGGAGGAGGGCATGGAAACCCACTCCAGTATTCTTGCTTGGAAAGTCCCATGGACAGAGGAGACTGGTGGGCTAAGGTCCATGGGGTCGCGAAGAGTTGGATGTGACTGAGCACCTTATGTGAAGAACTGACTCATTTGAAAAGACCCTGATGCTGGGAAAGATTGAGGGCAGGAGGAGAAGGGGATGACAGAGGATGAGATGGTTGGATGGCATCACTGACTCAATGGACATGGGTTTGGGTGGCCTCCAGGAGTTGGTGATGGACAGAGAGGCCTGGCGTGCTGCGTTTCAGGGGGTTGCAAAGAGTCAAGACACGACTGAGCAACTGAACTGAACTGAACTGAGCACACAAAGAAACAGGACAACTGTTGTAATGTGTGGTCCTGGACTGGATCTGGGACTGTGGATGGAATTTAAATAAGATCTGGAGATGAGGTGCTAGTATTATATGAGGTGTGGTTTTGATTATTGGACTGTGGTTTAGTAAGAGGTTAACCTTTGGGGAAGTTGGGTGAAGTACATAAAGGGTATATGGGAATCTTTTTTTCCCGCAACTTTTGCAAATGTTTTGAAGTCTGAAAGTATTTCATAATAAAAGTTGAAACAGTGATACTGTTTGTTTAAAAGAAAAGAGAGAGAAGGGTTTGGGGAGATCATTTTGGACATGTCAAGAACAGTGAGCTGTTGAACTGGCTTATGCGTGTACATTTCTGTGGTGAAAACATAGGCTTTGTTTCCCTGTACACTGACACTTTTCTTCTTATACTTGTGAGGAAGTTATTTATCTTAAAGTAAATCCCTCCAAAGACTCTAGGTATGGAAAATACCACTCAAGAAAACAGACTTCTTTACTTCTCCCCATTTTCAGTGGAATGCTGTCCTGCTATTAGAGATGAGGGTGGTGTATATGTCTTGGTAAACTGATAAATGGAACAAAAAAGGAAGGGTTTAAGTTGTGAATGAGTACATACAGCACAATTCAAGTTTATGCAAGCAAAATGTACAGAGAAGGGAATAGATGGCTTGAACATCAGGATGTCAGCAATGGTTATGAACAGAATTAGAGTGGTTTCAGTTTTCTCTCTGATCATATGATTTTTTCAAATATTGAGGATATTTTTGTTAATTATGAGAAGTTATTTTTTAAGGGAAAGAATAAAACTGGTGGTTTCCATTCTCTCCCCCCAAGAAAATAGCTCTATATTTGGTCTAAGATGAAAAGCCCCAAGTGGAATCTTCTTACAGTATTCATTTATTATTTCGCTCTCTCACCATCTAGAACCAAGGCTTGGGCTGTGTCACTGTTCTCAGAGGTGGCCAGCTTGACAGCAGAGCCTGTTTTGGTGGTCTAGTCGGAGTCTGAAATATCCAACTGAGAAATAGTCCTTGGCTCAAGACCTCAAGTTTTTTTTTTTTTTTTTTTTTTTGAAACGCTGTCTGTATTTTGTTTATCAAAGGTCTTTCGTATGTTTCTCTTTGGCACAATTAAGTAGATTTTAGAATTTGTAGCTGTGGGTCTGTAATGTATTCATCCCGAGATGCCTTTGTGCATCTGTTATGTATTTCCATATTGTTTTTGCTAATAGTTTTGGAGAGATTTTAAACATTTGAACCTTTTTTTTTCTCTTTTGTTTTAAAGACAGTGTCTGGAGAAAGTTAAGGACTCAGAAAGTTATTAATTTTTTTGTACTCCTAAGTGCCCTGTAGTCCACTACTTTCAAAACACAAGGGCCCACTTTTTTCTTGTATTTCTTTTCTTTCCTTTTCTTCTTATATAGGCTGTATTATTCAGAAGAATTGGATTGACCCTCTGGTAGGAATTTGTATTGATCCCATATGCTAATTAACTGTGTCTTATTCTTTATTCAATTGTGAGAGATAAGATCGCCATATATACATGGTAAATACATAATATGTTTTAGAGAACAACTATTGAACAACTTGAAATTAAATTAAATATTTGCTTTGAATAACATGTCTTCTCTTAAATAATTCTGTATTTGATGATAAACTATTGTTCTGAAACAAACTTTATTATCCTCTCTTCACATCATTTCTTATTCTTGCTGTGGAGTCCACTCATCTCATGACCTCACAGTGACCGGCTTGCCTTTTTTAAAAATATAGGTTATTTTTTTGATTGAGCTTAATCTTCGTTACTGCATATAGGATTTCTCTAGTTGCGGGAAACAGGGGCTACTCTCCAGTTGCTGTGCTTGGGCTTCTTATCGTGGGGACTTCTCGGTTGCAGACCACAGGCTCTAGGCGCACGGGCTTCGGTGGTTTTAGCAATATGGTCTCAGTAGTGGCAGCTCGAGGGTTCCAGGGCGCGGGCTCAGTATTTGTGGCACAAGGGCTTAGTTGCTCCGTGGTTTGTGGAAGCCTTCCGGACCAGTTATCAAATCCATGTCCCCTGCATTGGCAGATGGATTCTTATCCACTGTACCACCAGAGAAGTCTCAAAGTAGCCTTTTTTGTTTTGACCTTGTAAATTCTGACCTGGCACCATGGATAGTCCTTGCTTTGGGACATTCCGTGAGTAACATGACTTTCAGTTCTAACACATACTTTGTTATATTCTAATCATGTAAATGCTGTTGAAACAGCATCAGCTTTACATTTGCATTCCCTTTAATTACATACAAAATAGAACCAAGCTATTTAACAATGATCAAACAGACCAAAGGGTGAAATCATGGTAGATTAAATAAGAAAGCTGAATTCTGTTGTATTTGCATAGATGGCTTGTCTTTTTACCTTCTATATTAAAATTATAATCAAATGTATTAGTTAAAGTTACTGGAGTTTTGATTTACTCTACTTCTAGCAATTTAAAATATTTTGAAACCGTTTAATCAAACTGGTTAAATAAACCTCCATCGCTATATAAAAGGTTTAGCATCTTTATTGCTAGAAGACCTTACTGAATGAATATTTCCACAAATAAGAAAATAATAAAGTTTGGACAACTAAAATTTTTAAGAAAAGATTTTTCATGCTTTGACTTGAAAGCATGCTCTTATTAAAACAATTCCAACTAAAATCTGTAAGTAGGTCTGTCCTTGAAAGCTTTGGAGATCAGCTTCCATTTCTGAAGACTGTCCTTGTCATACATCATTTTCGTAGCAGCTGACTTTTTCCTTGGTGAAGTTTCTGTTAAATATGTATGGTCTGGTTGGTTTTATTTTAGTAGCAATAGCATTTTTTTCTTTTTCATTGTTATTTGTAGCATGTAAGCTTCTGAACTTGATGCATTATTTCCCACAAAGCATTTCTTTCTCCTGTCTTTGATTTTTTTTTTCCCTTGTATCTCAAGAGATCTATCATTTGCATTAAACTTTCCTTGATTAACTTTCTTCTGTCCGCCATGTACCTTTAGAACACTGAACAAACTTTTTGAACCCTGGTGTGGTATGAAAATGCTTCACTTGAGGAATGATGCTGCCAGATTTAAATTATTTAACAGAATTAGTGCTTGGTGAAATCCCAAGTCACATGATTCTGTGGCCTCTGTGATGACTCTTTGGGTGTTTGTGACCATATTGAAAGCTTGGAGGAGATATGTCTGGGTTGGCACCCTGTCTTTCCTCTTCCTGCCAGTGCCACCCCGACCATCTTTCATGGCTGCTGCTGCTGCTGCTAAGTTGCTTCAGTCGTGTCAACTCTGTACGACCCCGTGACAGCAGCCCACCAGGCTCCCCCGTCCCTGGGATTCTCCAAGCAAGAACACTGGAGTGGGTTGCCATTTCCTTCTCCAATGCATGAAAGTGAAAAGTCAAAGTGAAGTCACTCAGTCGTGTCCGACTCTTTTATGGCTGCTGGGCTTTAAATCAGACCCAAGACTTAGTGTGTTGAAGCAGATTTGATCAGTATGCCTCATTCTTCTCCAGGTTTTCTTTTCTTTTTTTTTCATTTTTTAACTCTTTAATGTCTAGTGCACTTTATTATTTTTTAAAATTAACTTTTTAGAGTATAGTTGCTTTACAATGTTGTGTTAGTTTCTACTGTACAGTGGAGAGAATCAACTATATGTATACATATATCCCTCTCTTTTGTATTTCCTTCCCATTTAGGTCGCCACAGAGCACTGAGTAGGATTCTGTGAGCTATACAGTGGGTTCTCATTACTTACCTATTTTATATATAGTATCAATATTGTATGTATGTTCATCTCACTTCATCCTACTCCCCCTTTCCCTTCGTGTTTTTGATTAGCTCAGGGATGGGCATACAGCGATCAAAGTCAATTAAAGTAAGACATTTGAAAATCTCACATTCCACCTGTGAGTAGGGTGGAAGAAATGTTGATGATTTAAGTGCCCCAGCAATTCTCTGGCCCCATCAGAGGAAAGCTTGGAGATGCTGGGGCAAGGGCTGCAGGGTACAAGGCTAGGATGTGTGAGAAATAGGATCTGAGGATGGAGCCAGGCCAGTGAAATACAGAATAGAAAGACAGAAACCAGAACCTTTATGAAACCACTGACAATCTCTGGATGACCAACCTACTCTTGAAGCAATTTCTACCCCTAAGCAGTTATATGGGGCAGAATTTTTAAAGGTATTTTAATTTGGCTATTTGGGTCCTTAAATTGGAGAGATTCCCAGCTTGAAGAAGTTAGAGGATGTATTGACATAATTACAGTAGAGACAGTCTTAAGTAGCATCCAGTTAAGCAACTTAGGGATTAATTAATGTTCTCCATTTCTCCTCCCATCAATAAATCACTTTGGCTGAACATTCACAGCTAGCCATCTGCTCCCGATACGCAAAAGGCCATGGTTTTATATACAATGATTGGCTGTTAAAAGAAGGTGTTTGTTATATTGTTATAAAATGATTCCTGATCCAATCCTTTTTGATTGTGCACATCATGATCACATCAGAGATCACACATACATACTTGCGCGTGCACGTGCGCACACACACACACACACACACACAGTCACTGAGTCCCATTCCCTGTGGAATGGGATGGGTTATAAATGGAGTGTCTGTCCATTATGTCCTGCTGACTATATACTTACAGTATTTATCTCTATACATTAATAAAAATAGTTCCTCTCAAAAATGATCCAGTTTGGATAATGATATGCTTATGCTAGTTACAAATCGTGAAATAGAGTTAAAACTACAGCCTTTGATTTTCTACAATCTTATGTGACAAGAGAAGGGCCGCATCAAGCACCCATCCCTGCCACTCAGGATGCAGGGTGTATTAGCCTCTGAAGATCCATAAACTCAGTCATTTGGTCTCAATTAATTGGACCCACTGCTATTGTTCAGCAAGCCAAAAAAAAAATAAAGTTGATACCAGCATTTGCGGGGTGAATGAGGTCTGGTGGAAAGATGGCTGGTACATCCTTGTTATTAATTCTTGGCCAGCATTGTTAGAAGCTGGCATTATTCCTAGTGAACATCATGCTCTTTGGGAGAAGTTTGAACTTCCAATGTTAGGGGTTGGGGTGGGAGTGAAGGGAGCTTATGACCTGAATATCTTCACATGAAATTGAGCATCAAAAACAAATTCCTATAATGTTTTAGCCATATGAACCCAGTTCCCTGGTGCCATATCCATCAAAGCCACCTTGGCATGAAATTGGCTTCTTCCAGGAAACTCTTGAGGAGGTGGAGCGTCCCTGCAGCCTATCTGCAGAGAACATTGTCTGCGTCTTAGAGCATCTTTCTGCCCTTTCTCAGGCCTACTCCGACTTCTTCTTATATACTTTTAGTAGTGTTAAGCTAGAAATGCCCTTGGTTATGTGATCACAACTATATTTTCTTATTCTTGGGGCTGAATGCCTTCAGGATTTTGTCAGTTTCAGAGCTAGAAGACATAGAGCATCTCTCATATATATATGTATATTTAAAGAAAACCTACAGTTTTCTTTATACAAGAAATGTGTTCACAAGTCACATGTCACCCTTCTGGTGTAGGTGCTGTTAAGGTTGGGGTGAGAGTTGCCTAGGCAGGAAGCTGGCAGGAGGTGATGAGCATGTCCGCTTTGAGCCACCGGAGCTACGTTTCCCCCGTCCCAGTCGTTCATGGGCCGTACTCTCATCTTCATCTGTTTCTGCCCAATGCCTGTCTGATTACTTAGTGCTTATCTTTAAATCGACTCTCTTTATTTTATCTAAATACATATAGCCTTGTTCTGAGTAATAATCTGCATATCCATGGGTTTTATGTTTTGCTTAAACATAAAACATATTTCGTTCTGATGTAACGAAATATACAAAGGCCAAAGTCTTTAAAGATTTCTTTGTCTTCTACCTGAAGGCACTTACCTGGGATGGCATATGGGGTGTGTGTGTGTGGTTTTGAGAAGGAGCTGAGGGCAAGGCATAAGCCCCTTCCCATCCATGGTTCGAAAAAAGGAGATTAAAATTTCTTTATTTTGTTATTTCAGTGGCTATATGTAGCTCTGATATGTAGCAGTAGCATTCCAAATTTGAGAAAGGGTGTTCTCTCCTGGGAATTTAAAGGTAAATGAAGGCACAAAAGACTGTATTACTAGAGCTGGTCATTCTGATTTTCAAAGCCTGGCCATTAACTAAACCCCCGCTCCCCCACCTCCTCTTTCCTCACCCTACCTCATCCAGGTCTAAAGACCCCGGTTTCCAGCATCTCAAAGGATGATGTGATCCTGGTAAAGGGAGGAGAGTGTGTGTGCACCTCTATTATCTTGACCATCCCCGTCCCCACTGCCACTGAGTGGCACCTTACACAGTGACAGCGTAGATGTGGGCAGGACTTGCCCTGAAATGCAGCTCAGAGAAGTTCTACAGTCCTCCTCAGGGCTCAGCTCAGATCTTCCTCCTGCTGTACCTTGTCTCCCAGCAGGCTCATATTTCCTTCTTCCACACTCAGAACTCATCTTTCATCCATATTCATCTCCATCTTTCCTACCCACAAGCCATTTTTTTAGGCTGGTACTTTGTGACAGGTCTTAAAAGCAGTGCAGATTATTAATTCCTTACTATGCCCCAACCTGGGCCTCTTTCAGAAGCCAGACTCAAGGCTGCTTGTCATCTCTCCATATAAATCTAGGCAAATGCAGGAGAGTCAGCTCTCTGCCTTTGGAGGTTACAAACAGCACAGTTACGCTGGGCTCTGTCTGCCTTTCTGAGTGTCCGCAGTCCACTTACCTGCCTGCCTGTGGCTTCACTGCCTGGTGATATGCTGCTATGTTTCCTCTGCAGCCTCTGCTCCCTCAACCTCTGATTCAGCGCCTTCCTTTGTCCATCTCGCAGCTCTATGTCTTCACACCAGCAGTATCCCTGACAGCTCCTTAATTGCTACACACATTTGTACAGTTCCCTGGCAATTATATTTCAGACCCTGTCAGGGTACCTGCTAGCCTCGGGGCTGTGTTTATATTAAATATCAATAAAAACCTGATAGCATCGGTGCAAATGGCAGGCTCACAAAATCATATTTTACTGGGAGCCACAAGATGGAAGGAAGTATGTTTTAAATTCCTTTCTCTCTTCTGAAAGGTTGGAATGAGAGGAGACTTTCTGAGTGAATATCAGGAATGGGTCCGTAACGGATGATGAAAGCTGTATGTTCTGCTCTATAGTTGGGAGCTGTTTTTATCGTGTGATTTGTTTTAACATCAGTTTTCTCCAGCATTGTTTCTTTGTGTTGCTGTACTCCCACCCCCCACCATGGAACACAGAACAAAAATTCAAATACCCTAGGTATTTTTAAATGCTTATTGACTGAGTGGATACGTTTATTTGGCTTACTTTGCAGGGGGTGGGTGGTGGTGTATTTGGGACGGAGGCCCAAGACTGAGAGTCTGTGACCCCACCTTACCCTCTAGCTGCCTCCCCTGCACCACCTCTGCTGAGGGACACTTTAGGTGAAAAGGACCACCTAGCCCATCTTAGACGGTGTGGCTCTCCCCTCACAGAACCTCGGTTCTCCCATCCTTCAGCAATAGGATGTGCTTTTCCAGGAACTGTGATGATAAGGCACAGGCACGTCGGGCAGCTGGCACCATGTGAGCCTACAGCAGTGCCCAGAAAGAGTCTTGCTGAAGGTTTCCAGACCCAAATGTGTGGTCCAGGGCTTCTTCCTTTTCTTTTCCATGCTTCTTATGAATAAGTTCCATCAATCAGAGACATGCTGCAAGAATGGCTAGCAGGGATGTGCATTCTGAGGACTGTTGCAGCAAAGAAATCAGTGTTAGCAAATCTGTGACAGTACAGATGCTGGAGGACAAACTCTTCCCTGTTTCCATCAGTAGATTTTCCCCACTCGTGTGCTGAGGACCATGCCAGCTCCCTTTGAGGCAGATGCCCCCAGTATGCGGTGCTCTGGAGCACTGCCCTCCAGCCTTCCCGCTATTGAGGACCCCCTGCTTGGATGCTGGGACAATGCAACTTAGCAGCCACCTTTTTCTGAATGAATGAATGAATGAATAAGTGCATACTGCATCTAGTACAGGAGCTAAATGCGTTGGAGAATGTTAGAAAATATGACATGATTTATACTCTTTAAATGGGTTGTCCAGTGGCAGTAGGAACAGCTTCTATAAATGTAACAAGAGAAAAAGCATCAGTAAGATTGTTCAGGATGGGGGTGTGGGTATATGTTGGGAGCTGAAGGGGAACTGAATTTGGAAAGGGCTCCTGGGCCAAGCCAGAGCATCGCAGAGCATTGGGCAGTGAGACGTAGTCTCTGAGTGATGGCTTAGCAGAAACTACTGAAACTTCTGGGTCAGGCTGTACAATCTGGCCTTGGAATTCAGCCCAGATTTGCAACAGGATGCCAAGTTCCAGGGAGCTGCAGCAAGGCTCTTGCAAGGCTGGTGTTATGCTAGTACTTGTTGGTGGGAAAGGGGTTACAGTGTTCATCCTGTCTCTGAACCTGAGGTGAGTTTTATTCCCTTTCCAATCAGAGCAAATCTTCAGCTTTTTGTTAGAGGCCTCAAGGGAGACTTAGTTAATGGGACAAGATCACATATCAAATGAGGTGTTTTACATTGATGATACCAGCTTAACTACAGTTTATCAGATGCCACTTTAGAATCCAAAGTCCCACAAGATATGCTTATCTTCACTCTGGAGTGTCTTATCTAATATTTTATGCCTTGTAAACATCCCCTCTGCAAGCAGTCCCCAAATCCAAATGCTGATGGTGTTGAAAGAGCTTCACTGTGGCTCTGCAGCAGAGGCCCCAGGGCGACACGTTGGAGGACCCTTGCAGATGAACTCTGCCTTATCTTCATCCACCATGTCCTCTTCAACTCCCTCACATGCCTGGAGCACTAGGTGTGACGATGTTTTGTCAGGGCTCCCAAGAAAGCCTGATCCCAGCCCCCTCCTCCAGGAACCGCCCACTTCATCTATTCAGTGACAGCTGGGGGCAGACAGCCTGCTCTGTGCTTCAATGTTGCCTGATGTCTAGACGCACCTCTCACGGCACCTTTCCTCTCCACCTCTTACTGTCTGGTGGGTAGTAAATAGAGTTCAAGGCCTCTTTTTGCTCTTCTTCCATTTAATAGCTTGGACACAACACAGAATTTAGCTGATCTCTACCTTGGGCAAGTGATGTACTGGGACAGTGGACTTCAGGACTCTCAGAATCAGTTTCCTTATCTTTAAAATGGAACTAGAAAGAGTTTGTAACTGTTCAGCATAGTGCGTGGCACGTTGTAAATGTGCTAGACCTGGCAGTCTCTGCTGCTATCATTATCATTGTTATTTTGATTTCTATCTCATAATATTTCTATTTCATAATTTGCTTTTTCTTAGTATCTCTGACAAAGACTTGGGAATGGTTTTTCCAGGGGGATAACAAGTGACAAGGAGGAAGAAACACAAATGTCTTCACAAAAATTGAAATATGTTAAAGGAGGACTATTTAAAGTTGCTGTATTTAAGGCAAAAAATC
This sequence comes from Aepyceros melampus, assembly GCA_006408695.1. Taxonomy (NCBI): domain Eukaryota; kingdom Metazoa; phylum Chordata; class Mammalia; order Artiodactyla; family Bovidae; genus Aepyceros; species Aepyceros melampus. The sequence continues at coordinate 698,916 of SJXQ01011041.1, read as the reverse complement.
CTAACAAACAATTTCAGTCACTAATGTGAAATCCCACTGGGGAATGAGCCCTGAAGTCTAGCAGGACAACAGACTGCGAGTCTAGAGGTTAGGTTTTGCCAAACTGGTTCCCCACTCATTTTGCTCCCCAACCCCATCCAGATGGTTCAGCCATGGACCGTGAGTCTTCCTTATCCATCTCATCCCAGAACTGCCAGAAAATGCCTCCAGATTTGTGAAAAGCAGGCTGCATTTAATATCGTAACACATCTAAGTTTTAGACGAAGGATAAATGTTTGGCTAATAAATCTATTTTATAATTCAACACACATTAAGGGCTATTTTTCAGTACACATTAAGTGCTTGATAATTAGCATCAAAAGTATTCATTATTTAATCTCTTATCTATTTAGAATGAACCAAAGATGTCATTTGCTTGCTGAAATGGGAGACATGAAACCTCTCCAGCCATTCTCCTCTTGAATCTGGTCCAACATGCAAGTGCTAAGGAAAGCTGTGTGGACTCAGTGCCCCTGGCAGTTCCTTTGCTGGTGTAATTTCATATCCAGGACTCACACACCTTTAAGGACCTTTAGGAAAGCCCAACATCCTTCCTCTAGCTTGTTCAAGGAAGGAAATAAATACCTTCTTTAGAAGGGCCATACTTTAGAAACACAGTTGAACATGAATTCAGTCCCTTCCCTTTTAACAATGGTTTTTGGGTAAAAGTAGTTTGTAATTCTAACTGTTCATGTATACTCAGATTCTCTAGAAATGGGCTCATATTTTGTGGTAGAAAATGGCAAGTTTCACACAGTACTACTGATTCACTGTAGAATAAATGATACTGAAAAAAAGGATGGAGAGAGTATCAGGTAACTTTGAAGTCTGGAGAGGAAACTCAAATAGTAAGGCATCCATAAAGATCCTGATGCTGGAAGAGTGTGTCCTGGAAAAAAGGAAGAAGGCTATGCTGGCTATAGATTTTAGAAGAAAAGAAATTTGATTTTGGAACCACAAATAAGAATGTGATGGGCCTTGGCACTGGTGGCACACAGATTATGTCTGTTAGAAAATGTACAATTGGCTGAAAACTTTTACCGAGCTGCTGAAATCCTCACCACAGCCTGCCCACCTCTCCCAGCCCATCCTGTACACTCGTTTTTGCTCACAATTCTCCAGCAGCACTCCTAGCTTTATTGTTTTGCTCCCAAGACACAGGCTTCTTCTCTGCTCTGAACATTAGAACTTGCTATTCCCTTTGCCTGGAGAGCTTTTGTTCCCAAGGAGATTTTGATCTGATTCCTTCGTAGCATTCAGGTGTCTCCTCAAAGATGTCATTTTTGACCACCCAATTTGAGTAACTCCTCTTCCCCTGACTAATCACATAAGGTAACTCTCAAGTCTACCATCTCTTTTAATTTTCTTCATCACACCAATTTCTATTTTGAATTCTTATATCTTTTTCCTTTTCTCCCCTCCTCAGATTGAAATGTTAGCTTTATCATCTGTCTGCTTCAGTGCCGAATACCTCAGATAGGAGATGCTCAGTAAATATTCATCGACTGAACAAATGGAAGAGTCATCAAGAGTGCCTGGCCCTGATAATTTGAGGAAGGGAGGAAGATACCGAGGCAGAACCTTACCTGGGTGGCTTAGGACCGCTGGACTACCGTGGGTGGGGTGTCAGGGGCTCACCACAGAGCTGCAGCTGATGATGTTTTGACAGTTTTGGAGCCCTCCTGCTGCTGAGCACTTTGTATCACCAATTCTTGAGGGAGGCCTGCTCTCATTTGCTTTCTACAGATGAAGACACTGAGACTCAGGGAAGTTAAGTCCCAGATCCAGGCCATTAGCTAGCAAGTGTTGAGTGAGGTCTTAAACCTGAGATTCCAGCTCCAGAGCCTGAGTTCCAGGCTGGTGACTGCACCAGTACTGCAGTACTGCTCAGAGGCCCCTGCAGAGAACAGGGAGGAAAGTTGGGAGTCGTCTCAGAACCTTATTTATTCGCTAAGACATGGAGAAAGTGATGGTCACTGTTTATGGAGTATTCTCTATGTGCCGGTTTCTGTGCTAAGTGCTGTACATACATGAATTTGCTTGAGGCTGATTGTCTCAGGGCACAGGAAGATGGAACTTGGAACTGAAATGTGATGGCTACTCATTTACAGAACTAGAACCGAAAGAAAATGTGTGTATGTCTGTGTGTGTGTGTGTGTGTGTGTGTGTGAGGGGAGTGTGCAGAAAGAAAGCCATCTGCAACATGAGGTGACCTCTGTGTAGCAATGTGCAAGCTTGAGAGGAAAGCACCTATGAGAGCAGTTATTTAGGGGAAATAAAAAAGGAAGCTACTAATATGATTTTTGATAGTTTGTATTATACATTATAAAGACAGACCAGAGATGTGTGAATGCTTTTCAGATACAAATTTCAAATTGATCAGTGTGGTGTGAGACTCGTACTCTCTAAACATCTGCTAGTAGTCTGTTTTACTAAAAGCTGAGCAGCTGATAAGTTTTTGACTGGCATCAGAAGTATTTTAATCTCTCAGAAAGTAGAGGAAACAGGAGGAGGAACTGCTGTTCCTGGAGTTGATATTGACCAGTATGCATCATAAATTGATGCCGAATGGACAGGGACATTGGAGAAAATGAACACGCTTTGTGGAATTCACTGTATTGAGTAAAAAGCTTGGGGATTGACACAACACTAAACATTAAGGGAAATGATTTGAATCCAATTTGGTACACTACAGGTGGGATCCATTGAAAGAGGTCAGGAAGAATTGTAAGCTCATAAAATGATAATGCAGACATGAAAATCTGAATTGTTCCCATAAAGAGGAAAAGGGAGAGGCCCTTAAACATCCTTCACTTGGAAAAAAGACTGTACGTATCAAACTCAGATGTTAAAAACTGTACAGTAACAACCATGGAATATGGGTATGTTGTATAGGAGAATTAAGAGAGTGTGAGGAATGCAGTGGATTGAATAGTGGCCTCTAAAGGTGGCCTCTGTGTTCAAGTCCTAACCTCTGGTACATCCTGCAAATGTGACTGTATTTGGAAATAGGGTCTTTGCAGATATAATTAAGCTAAAGCTTTTGAGATGAGATCATCTTGAATTTTAGGGTGGACCCTGAATGCAGTGACTGGTTTTCTTAAAGATAAAAGAGATTTGACCCAGAAATAGGCCTGCAGAGGCCAAGTGAAGATGGAGGCAGAAATTGGAGTGATGTGTTTCAGGCAAAAAATGTCAAGGGCTGCTGGCTACCACCAGGAGCTGGGAGGGAGGCAGGGAACAGATTCTCCCCCAAGCCTCCAGAAGGAACCAACGCTGCAGACACCTTGATTTTGGAGTCTTGACCTCTGGAGTAGATTTCTGTTATTTTAAGCCCCTGCCGCTACCCTCACCCCAATTTCTGGTAATTTCTTTCAGCAGCCATAGGAAATTAATATAGGGTCCATTAAACCCTATAAATTAGGGGTGAAGGTAAAGCCCCAAACTTCGATTAATCTAAGACTCCTGAAGAACCCTGACTGAAGCAAAGGGAACTTTTCGCAAATTTTGAAACAAAGCACAAACAAGGGAAAAGGTAAAGCTGCTTGCTTAGGAGGATGCTGTCACTTTTACAGGTGGCCGTAAGAAAGCAGATCAGCTCAGCACCCAGAGAGGGAACATCTGAGTAGGCTGCTGGTCCGCGCTCCAATGTAGTGCTCCCCTCCTCCTCCGTAGACAGTGGAGGACCTGGGGGCCTGCGTACACGGGATACAGTGTGTGGCCTGACCTTTGAGCTGCTTCACTTTCACTTTCTGTCAGTCAGTGCTATTGAGAAAATCATTTTTAACTTGTCTTTTAAAAAAAAACTAAGTATTTAGATAAAGGCTCCATTTAATAATGCCACAGTGTTCCTTTTTTTCCCATCTCTTAGATGACTGTAGCAATGGAGAGCAGTTCAAGATTTTCCCTCCTATTAAAATTACTTGCTAAACAGGCTTGGAAATCAATAGACTGATTATTTCACAAGCCTGAGGAAGTCTTATTTCAAATATTTGATCATACAGACATGTGTAACACAGCCTCTGTTTTAACTAGGATATATATATATATATATATATTTTTTTTTTTTTTTTTTTTTTTTTTTACTGATTCTACTCCCATTGTTCACCATACCCTTGGAAAACCAAAGCCCCCTTTTCGTAAAGAGGATAAGTTTGGTGCAAGTTGTGGTGTTCAAATAAAGTGGGTGAGTGAATGAGTGAAGTCGCTCAGTCGTGTCCGACTCTTTGCAACCCCATGGACTGGAGCCTACCAGGCTCCTCCCTCTATGGGATTCTCCAGGTAAGAATACTGGAGTGGGTTGCCATTTCCTTCTCCAGGGGATCTTCCCTACCCAGGGATCGAACACAGGTCTCCCACATTCCAGGCAGACGCTTTAACCTCTGAGCCACCAGGGGAGCCCAAAGTGGTTGAAATGATCCTCAGATACTACAGTTCTTCTTGCATTTCTGAAGGTGCTCACAGTTCCCAGAGGGAGGCACAATCTCACTAGGTTACTAGGGCCACCTGGAGACAGGGGAAGCCTTTTACTACCACCAGAGAAACCATGCTCAAGAAAAAATCGTCTGACCGAAAGATGGTGAACTCTAACATGTTGAAACACAGAGAGCTGCTGAAATGGAATTTTTGCTTCTAATTTGTGGAAAGTTTTTATAATTGAGGTCACTGATGGATGAGACAAAGAACTGTGGATTTTTCAGTGTCATTATTGTATCTGCACCTTTGTGGATTAATTTAAGTGGCTTTCACAGCAAGGAGTGAGTCACAGTAATTATTGTCAAGCTTGGACAGGAACAGTAATGCACCACGTTTTCCAAAATGGTGAGGATAAAGTCTTACTCAAAATTACTTTGCAGGAAAAAGTTGATTGTTTTCACTCTCCTGGTCTAGGACGTGGTTTATTATAGTTTACAAGAGTTAGAGCATTTACCTTTGAGATGAAAGTTAGAATCCCAATGGCCGTTTAATCTGGGTAAGTGGTCTGAAAGAATGAGGTAGGCTGGAGGTGAGACAGTAAGACAGGAGCCATGTCTGTCCACTGAGTTAGACTCATACCTTGAGCTCTGTCTCATCCTCAGCCTCTTAGAGGGAATCAACTGGCAAAGGCAGGCAGCCGAGGCGGAGGAGTGGTGAGCACCAGTACCAACAGTGAGCTTTTTTGTGGTGTCCTAATTTATATAAGCATTTCTAGAGTTGCTTTGCTTGTTGGCTTGCTGTGTGACTTGACTTGACTGGACTGGTGGAATCTGTCCCCTTTCCCACTGTCTGCAAAGTATGGAAGGATTTTGAAATGAGGATGCCACAGTGGGGTTGCTGTGATTCACAGTCCCACAGGGATTCTGGTGAGGGTGCTGGACTCCAGGGCAATGGACTGGCTCCATTGATGGCTTTATGAATGGCTGTGGCCATTAATCCATTTTTGTCAATGTTTGTGGGTTTTTTTAATATTTATTTTATTTTTTGGCTGTTACGGGTCTTTTTCGCTGCACACAACCTTTCTCTAGTTGTGATGAGCTAAGGCTACTCTTCATTGCTGTGTGGGGGCTTCTCTTGCTGTGGAGCACAGCTCTAGGTGAGCTGGCTCAGTAGTTGAGGTTTGCAGGCTCCTAACCCTCATTATACTGGGAGTGGACAATTATCTATTCTCTTATAACAAAATTTTGCTGAGTGTTTCATCATTTTGAAATACAATCTTCTAAGGTTAAAGAAAAATGGCCATTTAAAGAGCATCCTCAGTGGGATCAGAGGATGATCTTTGACCAGCATACAAGAAATACTTGTTTATTTTCTGTCTTTGTCTTCACTCTGAATTCTCATCTGTGGACAAAAGGTAAGGGGTTATCTTTGGACTGCTAAGGATGAGGAAAAGAGATTTACTCATGGACTCACAGGGCAGAAGAGTAGACAGTTGTATGGAATTGGAGAACAACCTTTGTTTTATCCATCCATCCATTCGTTTCTTTATCTATCTAACATTTTTGGCTTTCTGCCATGCGCTGGTCAAAGGTGTGCAGCAGGCTACCAGGGCAAGATGATTCCTGCCCTTAAGGAGCTCATAATCTGCTGAACAGAAGAAGTAGAGAGACTTAGTTGTGTAATTCCAATTTATTTATTTTTGAAACAAACTTTTATGTTAGAGGTGGAGAGACTGTGTTGACTTAGGTGATTGCAGTGACAGAAAACACATTGTTCCTGTTTTTAATGCTGAGTTCTGACTCAGGAGCCAAAATGCAGAACAGAACAGAGTGCTAAGAAGGTCTCTCTTTCTTTCTAAGGAACTATTTGCTCAGCCAGATTCAAAGTTACCCAAAAAGGGATGTGCCTTTCAAGTAAGGAGTTATAAACAGAGGCTCCTGGGTGGCTTGGCAGGCTCAAGCAGGATGGGGAAGCCTTAATATATTCAGTTCCTAGGAGCTAACCATTATGGGAGGTCTTAACTTTCTTCACATCTTCCTGCCGGATAGCCCGCATGGTGATATCTGTCAGCTGTCTGAAATGTCATCCAGGTTCAAGTTCACTTTGGTTTGTAACATTTCTCTTCTTTCTCTCTTCCACTTCTGTTTTTCTCCAGATCCAGCAATTGTAAATGGAGTTTACTGGTCCGAATCCCTAAACAAAGTTTTTGTGGATAACTTTGATCGTGACCCAAGTCTCATATGGCAGTACTTTGGAAGTGCAAAGGGCTTTTTTAGGCAGTATCCAGGTGAGTATCCCTGCATTGAGAATTACAATTCAAGTTACTGATTCTGTGGTATTTTCCTTTAGGGTTCAGGGTTAAAAGTTTTTTTCTCTTCCCTTAGGAGAAAATGAAAGATTAAATTCAAATATTTTCAGTCTGTTGACAGAGTACCAGACAGGAACGCAGTGTGGCATCTGCATATGTGTGCACACCCACATAAGGACCTACACGTCATTTCAGCGTCTTTCTCAATAGAGTAGTTCATGGATTCACCACCAAAAGTGAGGAGTTGGGGTGTGAAACATACCACACTTAATCTTTCTGCAAAGAGATTGCTTTTATTGCTATTACTGTTATCATTGTTGTTATTAACAGAGAAGGGAGAAAGCCATGATCAGCTGAGTTAAATTCCAACTGAAAAATGTAAGAAATGGAAAAATTTGAGCTTAGGTTTCCCCACTCCACGGCTGAGAGGAAGAGGTTGAAATGGCCAAAGCACTGCTGGTGTCAGTGCCACCAAGAGCACCCTCAAACAATCCACCATGACTTTGGAACAAGTGATCCTTCTGTGGCCTTCTCAGGCCTGCTTTGCAATAGGAATGTAATACTGGCTAGGTTTAAATTGTAATTAAAAAGGGGGGGGGTGGAAAGGAAGTTTTAATTTTGCTTACAAGTTGTGAAACAGGACTCGAGGCTGCAATTGTGCCAGCATCACAGCTGTAGAAATTAACAAGCTCAGCCTAAAAGAAGGAAAAAAAAAAATGCCCTGCATAATCTTGGAGCAATTAAGTAGAGTCTTTTATGTTTTCATTAAGTAAGACTAGGCACCTGATGTCTTCTCACTTTGAGGCTCTGAGACTGCCAGCCTCTGCCTGCAGGAGCTGTTTGCCCTGCACACAGCATCTGTCCCCTGAGACTTGCCTGCCGAGTGCCTGCTTTGCCAGATTAGTCAACATTTCCCAAGAGCTGTGTTCAGCAGGGCATGCTTGGTTCCTCCTGGAGCTCACAGAAATTTAAACAATAAGCATCCTATTAAAGATAACATTATAATAAACAGTGGTCTATTAAAGTTCCAGTGTCACCAAATTGCAATCTGCTCTGATACACTCAACAGCGAGTAAATCTAATGCAGATGTGAAAACAGAGCATGGTGGGGGGCTGATCCATCAGGAAGCCACAGGAACAACTTAACAATGCGGCATTTGAATGAAGGTGGAGTAAATAAGAAGAAACCACAGATTATCTATTGTCTCCACCAGCAGGAAGTCTTCAAACTGAATTCAAAAGTTTCGAATTTGAAATTTGATAATAGAGATGTATTAGTCATCTTGGGCTGCTATAACAAAACCCACAGACTAGGTGTGTACGATTTAAACAATAGACATTTATTTCTCATTGTTTTTGAGGCTGGGAAGACCAAGATGAAGATTTGATTCTTGATGTGACCCCTCTTTTTGGCTTACAGATGCTGCTTCTCCCTGTGTCCTAACATGGGAGAGAGAAGAAGCTCTAGTTTTTCTTACTCTTCCTGGAAGGACACTAATCCCATCATGGGGGCTCCAGTCTCATGACTTCATCCAAACCTATTCATAAAAACAATCACCTCTTAATATCAGAACATAGGGGTTCTTCAACCTACAAATGTTGCTGGACACAAATGTTCAGTCCATAACAAAAGAAAATCCTCATAAAGGGTTTATCTAATGTTGTTCAGTTGCTAAGTTGCGTCAGATTCTTTGTGACCTCATGGACTGCATCATGCCAGGCTCCTCTGTTCTCCACGGTCTCCCAGAGTTTGCTCAAATTCATGTTCCTAGGAGAGATTAATTTGTGTACAAGGTTTTTATCAGTCATAATCAGGAATAGTTGATGCAGAAATGCTTACAGTTCTTTTATGACATTTGTGACAGAATTCTGACTTTGTAAAATTTCTGCATATTTTCTGGGTGAATAAAACATGTGTCATAGTCCTCCAAAGGGCTTCACTACCCTGAAACATCTCGGGGCTCACTCTGTGCCTAGTGAACAGAGTACACCTCTTGTCTCCTAGACGTAAAATGATTGTTAGATGAGGGATCCGTGGTTTTTCTTGTTTTTCTTTTTTTCCCTAGGATCCTTTTTTCTTTTTAGGATGCTTCTTTTCGTGTTCAGAGTGGTACAATAGAATGAATCAGTGGTAAATGTACTTGCCCTTAGGCAGAAAGGGTGTTTCTACATTCTTAAAAATGTGTGTCCTGAGTTCTTGCTTTGTTCTAAGCCCCATGTGAGGCCCTTAGGATAAAATGGTGAGCTAAGGGGGAAAAGTCACTCCCCCATGAAGCTCCCTCTTGTGGGGAAATGCATTCATCAGAGATTTTGGTTACCAGTGAGGAAACTCAGTTCCAACTTGCTCCAGCAGGGAACACATTTATTGAACCTTTTGACCTTCGGAGGATGCCCAATTTAGGCTCTGCCCTGTTTGCCCTACTCTTCATTTTCATGTGGCAAGAAGACTATGTTGTGTTAGATGAAATTAATTTCCCTCCAATAGTAGTTTATAATACCTTTGGGAGAGAAACAATAGGATATCGGAATATTGCACAATATTTTAACATTTAATCAGATTTGAGCATTGAATCTGCCGAAGAGGTTTCAGCATTATTTTCAGTTTCTCCTATAGATATACTGTATGTTCTAGAGACATAGTCCTATAAAAGCTGAGGAAGGTAGGCTAGCATCACTGATGCTGGCTGTGAAGTCTAGAGTGCCACAGAGAGAAGGCTGCAAGGCAGTGAAATCTGCTGCTGAACAGCACCATTCTTTCTATCTTGAGGTGCATGCCCCAGCCAGCCTGGGTGGGATCTCATAGGCATATTGACACTTCCAGAAATTATGTGCTTCCTAGGGGTGCTTCTTGGTTAAGTGACAATTCCCTGGATCTCAAAGATGTAAGATGAACCACCTATAGATTACTTGATTACTTGAACATTTTCAAAATATTGCTGTGTACAAAAAATATACTAAAATGTTGAAATATCCTAGAAGAGGTAGTACCTATCTGGGACAGGGTTTCCTGAAGTTTGTCTCCTAAAACATTTTGTTGTGAGATTCTTGGGAACAGAAGGGCTCAATGTTCAAATTAATTTGGTAACTGCTACTTTTTGCTGTCCCAGCAGCAGAGGTTGAAAATGAATTTAAGCAGATTAAAGACTCTCAAGATGTTCATCCCATGGTGTAGAAACCAGTTTTACTGGTTTTTATTCACTTAACTCTTGCTAACATTCAGTAAATTCTCATGGAACTGCCTTACACTGCCTGTATAAGGTAGAGAATGGTAGCATGGAATTTGGGAGATCAAGTCGTAGTCCTGACTGGAAATCTCAGGAAAATCTGTTAAGCTTCGAGAGCCTTGGGTCCCTGCCTTGAAATGATGATTTGGGCCCAAAGGTCAAGTGTGAGTAAGATCATCCTCCCGAGCCCATCTAGCCCTGATTTTGAGTCAAGGGGTTATCTTTGTTGACATCCGGGCAGCTGTGTGTAGAACTGTGTTGAGGTACTGTCTTCGTCCCCTCTGTGTGTGTCTCCTTTCCTAACCAGTAAAAGCCTGTACCTCCGGGTCCCCACTGTCACCCAGCTCTTTCCTCAGTGTAGACACCTCTGCACAGCCACCCCGGCCTTCCTTTGGTTCCTTGAACTCTACATGCTCTTCTCAGACTTTGGCAGACGTGGTTCTCTCTGCCTTGGATAATCTTCTTTGCCCTGTGGCCACTCTTCATGTTTATTTTACAAGTCCCACATGTTTTACATGTAGTGGGTTAAATAGTGTCCCTCTAAATTCATGTGCCCCTGGAGCCGCACTTGTTAGCTTTAATGGAAGTAGGATCTTTGCAGATCTAATATAGTTGGGAAGTGATCCTACTGGATAAGTGTTAAATCCCATGTGGCAAGTGTCCCTGTGAGAGAGGAGGGCACACAGACACAGAGAGAAGACAGCCATGTGAAGACAGAGAAGAAATTGGAATTATGCAGCTACAAGTCAGAGAACACCAAGTGTTACTGGGATCTGCCAGAAGCTAAGAAGAGGCAAGGAAAGATTCTTCCCTAGAGCCTTTTTGAAAAGCACCAAGTTTCAGCATTGCCTGTGTGGAGTTACAAGCCCATTTTCTGGGACAAGATCTCAATCCAAAAGGAGAATATAGAGTATCACTAATTACTTTCCCCTAGGCCCTGGCCTGAATGCTGGGACAGTAAAACAGAATTGCCTGTTTCTTCTCCAGCGGAGCACACAGTGATGAGGCTGTGATGAAGGAAGGGTGGCAGAGGAGGGTGAGGTGGAGGATGAGCAGATGGGGTTATGGCCCCAGAACACTGGCCACAGTTCAAGTCAAGGAATGTCCACTGAATGTCTACTATGGGTCAACACATTAAAAATAATCTTTTTATTTGGACTCAAGCCAGTTCTTGGTGGAGTTATATATTGGAGTAATACTTAGCCTCACTATGGATATAATTTCATTTTATGTGTCAAGACTGTCAACCTAGCTATACTTGGCTTTATACAAATGCAGTGTGTCAGATGTTTTTAAAATAAACTATGTTCTTCTCTTTTAGTGTACACATCACGTCACTTTTATTTTATCTTCATTACCTAATAACCTTCCTTTGGCAGTGGCTTCTCTTCTATTTTCTGATTTGTTACAGAGAATCTTTAAATTAGGTCCATTTGTGGAAGAGAAATATAGATACAAGAAGAACATAACAAAATGACTTTTCAGTTTGCAAACTTCTATCTCATAGTTATTTCTGAAATGATTTAGCAGTGTTATCTTAAGCACATACCTATTATCAGCCCAATGTGGTCCAAAGAACTGGCACTTATTAATTGGAAAGGAGAGTCTCAATACTACAGTCTCAGGCCTTTCTCCTATGAAAATAATTTTTATGTGTTTATTTTTTTAACTGCAAAATCCTCCATCCCTGAGCAACACTCATGGTTGAAAACAAGGATTTTCTATCTTACTTTTAGGCAGCAAACACTTTTCTTTTTTAATGAAAGTTTATTCTTAAAAACTAAGTTTTATTTTTTTATTTTTTAAAAACTAAGTTTTAAGGAGAATGTAAAGTTTGGATGTATCTTGACCAGTCTGCAAGCCACAAGGCTAAGCATGTTGGATCCCATTTTATGTAAGGGGAAAACCCCCCAGGCTTCAAAGACTGAAATTCAGCTTTTATTATGCAGCATAATTAGGGCCGTTTTATTTCATTTCAGTGTAGAAAGCCAAGCCAAAACAGGGCTGACAAGAGAACAGACTGTGTATATTCTGAGATGGAAACATACTGAATACTTTCTAATGTCCCTGCCCCCACCATGCTCTAGACATTACCTGTCTGGGTCCAGGAACAGGGCATGACTCTGTCCAGAGAATGATGCAGCCAGGTCCAGCAACTTGTAGAGCATGCGAAATGGCCTTGGCAAACCTTAACTAGCTTAGGAAGGAGCTGCAGTATTGTCCTTTCTTGACGGACAGTGGGTTACTAAAGATGTCACCACTCTCTAGCAGATCCTGGAGCAGTTGAGCTGAGGCCGTGTTTGCTATGGTGTTCCAGCCCTAAAGCACCTTCCCAGAGTTGGTGATGGAGCATGTGATGAGCCCCAGGGTTGGTCTTTGCATGTGATTTTTCACTCTGTTCGTTCAATCAGCAGAGCAGAACAGCCTTGAAATGCTATGAATAAATATTTGAAGTTTCTGGGTCTCTCATAACTCCATTTTTCTTCTAGGGATTAAATGGGAACCAGATGAGAATGGAGTCATTGCCTTTGACTGCAGGAACCGAAAGTGGTAGGAAATGGTCAAACCTCTTAGTTGTTTTCTAAAAGAGAAAATTTGCAGAGAGATTCAGAATTCATTTTTGCTTAATTTTCCTCGGACATAGGTACATCCAGGCAGCGACTTCTCCAAAAGACGTGGTCATTTTAGTGGATGTCAGTGGCAGCATGAAAGGGCTGCGTATGACGATCGCGAAGCAAACAGTCTCGTCTATTTTGGATACCCTGGGGGATGACGACTTCTTCAACATAATTGCTGTGAGTGCAGCTGTTTTGTGCTTTCTTTGCACTTTGAGTTCACTTGATCTTTTAGCAGCAAGCAGTTAACATTCTTACTGCTTTTGTATACACAGCATTAGATGCCCTAGGACGAGGGCCCGTTAGTCCCACGTGAGTTCACTGAATCATGATATTGGAGGGGTTTCGGGGTCTGGGAAAGCAGTTGGGCACATTTTTTTTCTCACCTGGCACTCAGGCTTTGTCATCTGGAAGAGTAGCACCGGATTTGGGAACCAAACCTTTTAGAACCTTGAGGAATTAGACTTGGTAAGATTTTCTTTAAACTACTAGATTTTCTTATGTGGAAATTAATTTTAAGCTAGGTTTGTGTGATGACAATGATAGTAATCATGATGATAAGATACTGAAAATGAGAGAGCAGGGTAAGGCTCAGAGAGTACTCCATCTTAGCTTCAGAAACAAAACCGGCACTTATTAAGTGCCTACTGTGTGCCGTTTGCTTATGTTTCATATTTGCATTATGCTCATTCCTCACAGGGGCTCTAGGAGTAGGGGGTGGTTTTGACATTTTCTTAGGTGAAATTGCAGGGATTAAGAGTGTGTCTGTAACTTGGTAGAGGTCACAGAGCTGAAAAGTGAGAAATCTGGGAAGCAAGCCCAGTTAGGAACATGCTGGCTGGTCAGGAGCACTGATTCAGGAGTCCATCTCCAGTTCTTTTTCCTCTTCTCCTCAGTTCTCTGGTATGAGTCTTTTTAAGGATCGTATAAATACACCCCTTCTTTCCTTCCAACTCTTTTCCAAAGATGATAGCCACATGAGCCTGATTGTTTTGCTTGAATACTTAGCTAGGTGCTGCTGTGTGGTGGTGACCTGTGCTTTGCTGAATCACTTCTTTCTGGGACACGGAGTGGAAGCAGCAGGCAGTGGAGGCAGTGTGGTGAGGAGGACAGAGCTTGGCTTCAGAGTTGGGACTTAGTTTTGAATCCTGATTTTGCCACACACAATGGCATGTCTTGGGATGAACCACTTGAGTCTGTACCTCAAGCTGTAGCCGGGGCAGGTGCAGTCTCATTGTCCACAGGGTCGCTGCCAACGTAACCTGAACTGGTGCACAGGAAGCCAGTGGTAGGGTATTAAAGAAGGGCTGCTATTTGAAGAGTGAGCGGCGAGGACATGCTCCCAAGAGTACTATTGCTGTGTCTGTATGGCTTCTCTGGGCCCCTGAGCAGAGTGTGTCATCATGGAACCCTATTTCTGGGCAGTCTTCTGCATGGCATGACATCCATTTTTATTTGCTGGCCAGAGGGCCCAGGTGTTGAAGTAACTCTGGGCTTGCAGAAGGGATTGCTTGATTAGTGTCCTGCCTGCTTCTGATGAGGCTTGGAGCAGAAAGGCACAACAACAGGGCACCATGATTTAATAGCTTCAGATTTAAAAACCCTAAAAAGCAAAAGGAAAAGAAAGAGAATAATAAATTCCATGGGACCAGAGGTTAGTCTAATTTATTCATTGAACTGTCCCTAGTGCCTAGGACAGTACCTGGCAAATAGTAGTTTGAATCCTTCTTTAATGAGTCGCATCAGCATTTTCTTTTCATGGAGTGCCACTGCTGAGTGTCCCCATGTAGATGATGTTATTGGATCTTCATCCCAGTTCTGTATTGCTTGACATGGAGACAGAGGTACCAGGAGACGACACAGTGAGGACTCAAAAACTGTCCAGGTTCCCCACATCCTCTTTCTTGAGCAGAAATGAAGACAATGTCATTGAACCACTCAGCCATCTTACTGTGAAACTGTATGGCCTCAGGCATAGCTCTTTGAAGATTTTTTAGATGGAACTTTGGGGTTCCAAATCAAGAAAAGTTACTTTGGTTACCAGTCTCATTGTGAATATGCAAACGTGGCCTGATCCTCACACATCCTGAAGCATTTACAGATAAGAAGCAGCTAATTTGAGAATATCTTTCTTATTAATCTTTAATTACTCATTACAGAAGTATCAGAAATTTGCATAATAAGAAGAGCTAACTAATTACATCGTGAATCCTTTATCAGTCAGGATTTATTGTTCTGTTAACAAAACCAATCGATTGAAATAATCTCTGTAAGTTCATTAAGATATACAAACAGTGTCAACTCAATAATGAAGAGAGGGTGATTAAGATAGTTAAAAGTAGGCATGCCAGTTATTATAGAACAGTTAAGGAAAAAAAATTTTTTTTTACCCCAAATTGGTCGCTTATATAAAGAAACCCATTAGAGGGCCCATTAACTCTCACTGTACATCTGTTTATTAGTTTTCAACATAAATGATCAGCTTCAAGACTATTTACATAATTATTTTGACATCTATAAGGATTCTCTGAACTTTTTTTATTTGAAGACTCTATAGTAAATTCATAAACTCTGTTCCCTTAATGGATAAGGGGATGGATCAAATATGTTCAAATTTATTTAAAAGCCTGAGGTCATAAAAAGAACCACTAATTAGTAGTAACTCTTAACATACTGATTGCTTTTAATGTAGGCAACATATATAAAAATTTTAAACAACTCTGTAATGTTCCCATTCCCTTTCCTTTGGCACATATTCTTTCAAATTTTTCTATATATATGAACATATATTTTTCCCACAAAAATCGAATCCTATTTTACAGAATATTCAGCAAGTTGCTTCTATCCTCATATTGTATCAAGTGTGTCTGCAGAACAGAGAATCCCATCCTCTGTAGAGTTTGCCTTAATTTTTTAACCAGTCCCCCTTTGTTGGACACTATACAGTCACTAACCTCTTTTCTACATAAGAGTGCTACAATCCATGGACTCGTGCATATATTTTTGTAAGACTGGATATGCCTCTGTTGAATAAACTCTGCAAGTTAAATTGCTACACTGAAGGAGAGTCTGCACAGAATTAGGAATTATCAGAATGTCCACTAAGTAGGTTATAATATTTACATGCTTAGAAACTGTATTGCCAGCTCCATCTGACATAACTAAATACCAAATACTGAGTGGCTTAAACAACATTAATTTATTTTCTCCTAGTTACAGAGGCTAGAAGGTTTAAAATCAAGGTCTGGCAGGACTTAGTTTCCGATGAAAATTCTCTTCCTTGCTTGCACATAGCCTCTTTCTGGTCTGCACATTTGGCCTTTTCTCCCTATGCTTGTGCAGAAAGAAAGAGAAAGAGGGCAAGCTCTCCCATGTCTCCTCTTATCAGGGCACAGTCCCATCACAAGAGTCCTACCTTCCTGACCTCATCTAACTGTAATTATATATTATATATGGCCATAATAATATCTCCCAACAGCCCCGTCTTCAAATACCATCACACTGTGGATTAAGGGCTTCAGCATATGAACTAAGCGGAGGACACAAGCATTCAGTCCATAACAACAGTATTTTGAGGGTCCTAATCACTAGATTTGTAATTGGCAAGTCTTCATTTGCATGTCTTTAAATCACCTCTTCCACCCTAAATGGGTTTCACCAGTTTTACTTTGACAAATTTGTAAGGTCGGACCCCCGGGGCCATGATGGGCCGCCCCTTCTCTCCCCCGCCAGCGGGGGAGGTCTCTAACAGGAGCCTCCCAGATCCCGGGGACCAATGACAGCACACTTCACCAGCTGAAGCCGCCCCACCCCAGCCACGTAGAAGGACCTGTTAGCCTGCGACTCCTCAGCCTGGCGACCTATCCAAACCCCCGTCCAGCTAGCCTGACCATCCCTCTCAAAAAACGTATAAAAACCACCCCCAACATGGCCCAGGCGCAGACTTCCTCAACCTGCCTCATTCCGGTCCGGGAACCCCGCCTGGGAGTGCTTCGCTATTAAAGCCTGTTAGACACTCTTTTGGGGTCCTGGTCGTCTTTTACCTAACAAAATTGTGTGGTGGTTTATTCCTCTATCTCCTTTTCTAATTTTTAGAGTGGCAAAATTGCTTTAGGAGTATGTTGTATGTTTTTCCTTTGTCTGCCTAAAGTGGTCACTTGGTTGTCTAGAGGAAGACACGTTGCAGGCTCTTATGAGTATAGGGGGCTGTGATATTTGAAAATCCAACAGGATGCCCTGCAAATCTGTTTGAGTGCATTGTTCTTGTTGATTTGATTCCATTTATGGGAGGGGACATTTATCATTTCATCCTTCATTACACTGTCAGTTTTCTCTTGCTTGCTGGGTAGATGTTTGAGAAGACATTTCAGTGTTTTCAATTCAGTTCAGTTCAGTTGATCAGTCGTGTCCTACTCTTTGCGACCCCATGGACTGCAGCACGCTAGGCCTCCGTGTCCATTGCCAACTCCCAGAGTTGACTCAAATTCATGTTCATTGAGTTGATGATGCCATCCAACCATCTCATCCTCTGTTGTCCCCTTCTCCTGCCTTCAGTCTTTCCCAGCATCAGGATCTTTTCCAGTGAGTCAGCTCTTTGCATCATGTGGCCAAAGTATTGGAGTTTCAGCTTCAGCATCAGTCCTTCCAATAAACACCCAGGACGGTCTCCTTTAGGATGGACTGGTTGGATCTCCTTGTAGTCCAAGCAACTCTCAAGAGTCTTCTCCAACACCACAGTTCAAAAGCATCAGTTCTTTGGTGCTCAGCTTTCTACAGTCCATCTTTCACATCCATACATGACTACTGCTAAAACCATAGCCTTGACTAGACGGACCATTGTTGGCAAGGTAATGTCTCTGTTTTTTAATATACTGTCTAGGTTGGTCATAACTTTTCATCCAAGGAGCAGTTTTAATTTCATGGCCGCAGTCACCATCTCCAGTGATTTTGGAGCCCCAAAAGATAAAGTCTGTCACTGTTTTCACTATTTCCCCATCTATTTGCCATGAAATGATGGGACCAGATGCCATGATCTTCGTTTTTTGAATGTTGAGCTTTAAGCCAACTTTTACACTCTTCTCTTTCACTTTCATCAAGAGGCTCTTTAGTTCCTCTTCACTTTCTGCCATAAGGGTGGTATCATCTGCATATCTGAGGTTATTGACATTTCTCTCAGCAGTCTTGATTCCAGCTTGTGCTTCATCCAGCCCAGTGTTTCTCATGATGTACTCTGCATAGAAGTTAAATAAGCAGGGTGACAGTATACAGCCTTGATGTGCTCCTTTCCCTATTTGGAACCAGTCTGTTATTCCATGTCCTGTTCCAACTGTTGCTTCCTGAACTGCATACAGATTTCTTAAGAGGCAGGTCAGGTGGTCTGGTATTCCCATCTCTTGAAGAATTTTCCACAGTTTGTTGTGGTCCACACAGTCAAAGGCTTTGGCATAGTCAATAAAGCAGAAGTAGATATTTTTCTGAAACTCTCTTGTTTTTGCAAAGATCCAACGGATGTTGGCAATTTGATCTCTGGTTCCTCTGCCTTTTCTAAAACCAGCTTGAACATCTGGAAGTTCATGCTTCATGTACTGTTGAAGCCTGGCTTGGAGAATTTTGAGCATTACTATACTAGCATGTGAGATGAGTGCAATTGTGCAGTAGTTTGAGCATTCTTTGGCATTGCCTTTTTTGGAATTGGAATGAAAACTGACCTTTTCCAGTCCTGTGGCCACAGCCAAGTTTTCCAAATGTGCTGGCACATTGAGTGCAACACTTTCACAGTATCATCTTTCAGGATTTGAAACAGCTCAACTGGAATTCCATCACCTCCACTGGCTTGTTCATAGTGATTCTTCCTAAGGCCCACTTCACATTCCAGGATGTCTGGCTCTTGGTGAGTGATCACACCATCATGATTATCTGGGTCATGAAGATCATTTTTGTATAGTTCTGTGTATTCTTGCCACCTCTTCTTAATATCTTCTGCCTCTGTTAGGTCTGTACCATTTCTGTCATTTATCGAGCCCATCTTTTCATGCAGTGTTCCCTTGGTATCTCTAATTTTCTTGAAGAGATCTCTAGACTTTCCCATTCTACTGTTTTCCTCTATTTCTTTGCATTGATCACTGAGGAAGGCTTTCTTATCTCTCCTTGGTATTCTTTCAAACTCTGCATTCAAATGGGTATATCTTTCCTTTCTCCTTTGCTTTTCACTTCTTTTATATTTATAGCTATTTGTAAGGCCTCCTCAGATAGCCATTTTGCCTTTTTGCATTTCTTTTCCTTGGGGATGATCTTGATCCCTGTGTCCTGTACAATGTCACGAACCTCTGGGGAGAAAGTAAAAAATACAATCTTAATAATGTTGGAAGCTTTTGTACTTTGTAGACTTTTTGGTTGTACAATTCTAATTCATTCTTGCCATCTGATTTTCAGTGCCATAATGGGGAAGGAAAGAAGGGAATTTAAATAGTGGAAAAGATTTTCCTTGCCCATTCCAGCCATTTTACATATTTGCGTGTTTGTATTACCTTCATTGCTAAGTGCATCTTACATGTTATACTGAAAATTCCTTTCCAGATCTTTCCAGAGAATAAAAATGAAAAGATAATGCTAAAACTTGTTTTAGTTTTCCTGAGCAGGATATTGCAAAATCTATCTAAGATCAATGAACTAAATGATTAAATTATGAAAAAATTGTTGAAATATGGAGTGATTTTGTGCAGTTGAAGTTAAAATTTAAGGTCAAACCACTGGTGCATGAAGAGAGATGTTTCTGACAAGAGAAAAGCCATATTTTTCTGATTCACTTTGAAGTCTAACTCCAAGCCATGCATTAAATTAACAATATTATCATAAAAATGAGAGTGCTAATTCTGTTCCATGCTGAAATTTGAAAAATGATTTTACAGAAGCCTAAGCCATGCATTAAATGAACACAGTATTAACTGGGCTGATATTGTTAAATCAATTTAAATGCCTCCTGTAGGCCGTGTTTGTGCAGACTTGAATAGGGAAGAGCGTCATTTGTTAGTTCAACTCAGAACTTTCTGGTGCCCTGGTTTTAATTTGCAGATTTTCTTCAGAGCTGTTTCTCCAGTGCTTTGCCCGCTGTGGATTTGCTTTTTAAAGTAATCGATTCCGTATTAAATGTATAAGGATGGTATTTTCTTTCAGTGCTCATTTGTCCTGTATTACTAATTATGTCCAGTTGTGTTTCAAATTACACAAGAAGCTTTTATAATGCAAAAGATCCCTGGGATGCCTTGTGTCGGTGAAAATATTGTGGGTTCATCTGCTTCATTACATAATCTCTACACATTTTCATTCTAAAGGTTATTTAATCAAAAGTGCATCAATAAGGCCATAAAGTATTTAATGGAGTTCCAGCAGTTCCGCATCACTTTCCTGCATTGTACAATCATGTCAGTATTTTCACTCTGTGCTTTTTTGGTTTTTGTTTTGTGCCACTTAGGATTCTCTAAAATGTACCGATTTACTTCCTTTGCATTTTATCATCTGTTTTTTGAAGAGGCTAGAGATTCTCATCATGTTATTTTATTTATTTTTTTGTCTTTGTGTCAACTTTTTTTTCTTCTTTAGGGTTTGTTTCTAATCTTTTCCATTAGGAATCTTTAATTTTTCCTTTCATTTCTTTGTTCTGGTTATTTATTTGTTCAGCAAATGCTATTGAGTGGTGTGAGTTAAATACTGCGGCTGCTTTGGTAGGTAGAAAGACAGGTTTTCCTCCCACATGAGCTTTAAGGTTTTGGGTTTGTTTGTGTTGGGTATGGATGCAACCAGGAAGAAAGAAGGTGCTCGCAGTCGAGTGTAGACAGAGCAGTCTCAGAGAAGGGCAGGATAGTGTGGAGGCTGAGAGAGCACAGAGCTGGGCCATGCAGCCAGCTAGGACTCAGTGGTGGTTTGTTGGAATAAACAGTAATGAAGTGAACACTTAAAGACAGATAGGCATTGACCAGGAGTACGCAGTGAGGCAGAGCAGGAAAAATAGCAAACAGTTGAGGAGGAAAGTGCTGTTTTCAAATTGTAATAAATCCTCTCCCACCCCCAGGGAGTATAGACCTGGCTGGCTTGACTGAAAGGAGTTCAGTGACTGGATGTAGTGGACTCGGGGGTGAATGTGGGAAGCAGAGAGAACGGGTGAGTGGGGGTGATGCGGAAAAGAATGGTACTGGATTGAGAGGGTCGGTCCAGGTCAATCTGTGTATTCAGCCAGGTAAAGGAACTAGCACATCCCCTGAAGTCAGGGAAGAAGTCTGAGCTGCAGGATGACATGTCCACATGTTCCCTAAAGTCTCACCCTTCTTCATGAGGCCTTTCCTCAGTCTCTTTTATAGGCAGCTGATCATCCTGTTCTGCTAGGCCTGAGAGATGTGTTGCTTTCATCGATCACCTCCAGCTTCCAACGTTAAGCAGGATTTTGAATCCCCAGTATCATGCAGAAACCACAGTAACCTGCCCTTTGTTCTCCAGTCTCTGGGCTGAAATTTACGCAAGCCAGCATGTGACACGATTCTGCACCAATGCTAAAGCTTCCATGAATCTTAGCTGGTGAACCCAACCCATTTATTCTTTGTTTTTAGATTCTTCTCCCCAAAGTGCTGACCATTCACTGAATGAAACTTGGCTTTCCACTTTTACATTATCATTAAAATTCCCATTGAGGATATTGCTGTGTCCTTAAAATGAGAGATTTGGGAGTACTTCCAGAGATTGATGAAAAGGAAAAAAAGCAGATAGTGATGTATCCCTTGCTGCCAGAGTATAGAGTTTGGTGGTTGGCCTGAAGAGAGAGTAGTGGGTTGTAGCCTCACATATGAAGAATAACATGGGTTTCTTTTGAGCAACCCTACCTGCCCCCCACACTTTTTGGGGGTGGACCATGGGCACTTCCCTGGTAGCTCAGATGGTAAAGAATCTGCCTGTGGTGCAGAAGATCTTGGTTTGATTCCTCGGTCAGGAAGATCCTCTGGATAAGGGAATGGCAACCCATTCCAGTATTCTTGCCTGGAGAATCCCATGGACAAAGAAGCCTGGCAGGCTGTAGTCCATGGGGTCACAAAGAGTCGGACACGACTGAGCGACTTAACTTAGTTATGATGTCGCAGATAAGTACTTTTTATTGTGAAAAGGAAAAGCATGTATTATTGAACATGTTCTTTTACTAATAAAAGTAAGAGGAAGTGTTTCCATGATTACCCCACAGTGATGATCATGGGCAAATTTAGCCAGTGTTTGATATCTGTGACACATGGCAAATGCTTAGTTAATATTCAGGAGGGAAACGAACAGAGGATTTCATGGCAGATACCTTCCTACGAGGGGATTTGGCAGTAGGCCACCAGCACTGTCTTGGCTCCCTGTCTGCCAAAGACCCAGGGTATTGGGAGGGTTCAGAGCTTGGCAAGGAGTGGGCAGCGTGCAGCTGCACAATGTGGTGGTTTCTGTCTCAAGTGCTTCGAGTCACCTGTGCGTGGTGGAGCAGTTCCTCTTTCCACCATGTATGGTGTCTGTGCTCTCTGGGGAGGGGAGGGCATGTGAGCCCTGTTTCCAAGAGTAGGTCATGGTTGTCGGCCCGCCTCTTTCCTGCTTACCACCTCCTGTGTAGTCTGTCAGTCTTCTATGAAGCACACAGGACAGCCACATATATATTTTCTTTCTTTCTTGGTCTCGTGCACCCACACACTTTCTTTCTTTTTCTTCCATGAGGGTTCTGTGTTGACTCTTCACTGAACCATCTCATTTCATCCTCACATAAGTTTTCATGAGAGATGTTGGTAACAATCCCCATTCCCCTAATACGAACAGTGACTCTAAAAGAGCAGAGATGCTTTAGCGAAGATCACCTCGCTAGTGTGTGTCTGAGCTTGGATTTGAACCCCCCCTGTTTGCCCCAGTTGCTTTAGCTCTACCCTCTACCCTTGTGTCAGTCAGAGGAGAAGAGCCAACCAGGCAGGCGAAAGCAAGAAGGAAACTGACAGCGACTGGTATCTTGCATCTGTGTGGCAGATTCTAAGCTTTTTAAAGAGTGAAAGTTCTATGTCCATCTTCTCACCATGTGATTAGTGGGCTGGCTGGATCATCTGTAGGGCTGCCTTGGCTCTCTCCTATCCTGCTAAGAGACTCCTTCCATTTTCCAGAAACTTGCAGGAAAGACTGAAAATTTGAGGAGAGAGGGAGGTAGTTGAGTGCCTCCCTAGAGTTTACTCCTAGTCATGGGAGGGAGCCAGAGCAAATGGCTGAACATTATTGCATCTGGCTAATGATTATGTGGGCTTATTCAGTTCAGTGGTGACGGATCTGCCTGCAATGCAGGAGTCGCAGAAAATGCAACTTCAGTCTCTGGGTTATGAAGATCCTCTGGAGGAGAGCATAGCAACCTACTCCAGTATTCTTACCTGGAGAATCCCATGGCCAGAGGAGCCTGGAGGGCTACAGTCCATGGGGTCACATAGAGTCAGACACAAATGAAACGACTTAGTATGCATGCAGGCGATGATTATGTGCACTGCATCCTTCTCTATAAGACCGCTGATATCTAATTGTTTAAGTAGAGATGAAGGAGAACTGAAGGAAGCCATTGTACCTTA
The DNA here is from genome assembly GCA_006408695.1 of Aepyceros melampus. Taxonomy (NCBI): domain Eukaryota; kingdom Metazoa; phylum Chordata; class Mammalia; order Artiodactyla; family Bovidae; genus Aepyceros; species Aepyceros melampus. Next base: position 675,707 of record SJXQ01011041.1, on the reverse strand, counting down.
GGAGGGGAGGTGACCAGACCTTTATCGTAAATCGACTCGGCCATCTCACATCACTGTTTCACAAAGTAGAAATATAGGGGACATCCACTAAAATGCAGAAATGGAAAGTTTTCCAAATGGAGAGCTGCTGGGAGCCTGGGAGCAGCTCTGCACACAGGGTGCTCTTGGTGTCCCCCTCCAGAGGAGTCTGGGTAGCATGGTGAGCATGCACAGCCCACGGGCCTCTGGCACAGCCGCCTGGTGTGTGCTGGTCCCTCACATGGACAGCTGAGCCCAGCTCCCTTTGGTGATACAGTCCAGATTGCTCAGCATAGTTTTGTCCTGATGCAGTCAAGGGAAATTAGTTAACTGCAAGCTTGGATGATGCCACTAACAAGCTGGCGGGGGTTCAGAAGAGCAGATTCCTCCGTTGTGGCCACGACTTGTACAGTGACAATGAGCATGGTTTTGATTACTGCACATGTTCCTCCTTGATGAGGGTAAGAACTTCTTGGTCTTCTTTACTTGTAAGCCCCCGCTGCAGCCCCCTACACATATAGGCCTTTACATACGAAAGCAATTTCAGGTATTTTGCCTTGTTGGATCTTCACAGGGGCCTGTGGAGGGTTCACAGAAGGTGAATTAGCACCTTATACATAAGAATCTAGGATCAGAGATGTTTAGTGACTTCCCCAAGGCCACACAGTTAGTGTATGACTGAGTCAGGACTTGGACCCAAGAGTTCTGACTCATGCCTCGATTATATAACCCTAAGAATCAATATTGTGAATGTGTTTCAGGCAAAATATAGAGTTTTAAATTTACCTGGAAACTATAGTTGAAAAGTTTTGGGCTGTAAGTTACAGAACAACTGAATGAAAGTTGCTTCATTATATAGACATCTCTTAGTCTCATGGAAGAGGCCTCAAGGAGAGCAGCTGCAGTTTGGTTCAGTGGTTCAACAGTGTCAACAAGGACCCGCACTGGATCTGTCTTCCTTGGGCCTTGCTGTCCATTTTTAACCTTGTCAACCTTTGCAACCTCATGGTTGCAAAATAGCTGCTGCAGCTCCACAGTAGCATCCCAAGAGGGAGAGAAGGCAGTGGAGATAGAATTCTGAGTTTTCCTTTAATGGAAAGAAAAAAAAGTTTATGGGAACTGCCCAGAAAACTTACCTCTTGTGTTTTATTGGCTAGGAATGGATTACTTGACCACTCCCAGTTGCAAGACTGTTACGAAGTTCTGTATCCAACAGAGGGGGACCAAATACCTGTGATTGACTAGGAATAATTATACTTCAAAAATAAAAGGAATTAAGCTTTAGGAATGGACATATCATCACCTTAGACCAAACCAGTCAACAGAGGCTACTTCCCAGAGGAAGTAAGAATGAGGTGGCCAAGAGGGATGAATAGGTACCATTTGGGAGATGCCAAAGGAGTAGTTCAGGCAGGAGGCACAGTGGTGGAAGGCCTGAAGGTAAATATGGGTCATCTCAGAGGACAGGAAGGGAATTAGGGCTGACCAGTGCTGAGTTTATGGGGAGAGCTAATGGGTGAAGATGATAGAAAGGTTAATGGGGTCAAGTGTCCAGAGCCCTGCCAAGCCCTAGGAATGTTCCTCTGCGGAGCAAAGGGGAGCTCTGAATTGCATTGACAAGAAAGAGCATGATTAGATTTGTGTTTTGAAATGTCCCAGTCTAGCTACAGTGCAGAGTACCATGCTAGATGAGAAAAATTAAAATAAGAACAGTCAAATGTTTTCTTCCTAGTTGTGAGCTTTGGACAGAAACAAAGCTTTATTATCTGGGTATTCTGGAATCAAAAATGATTCCTGGCCTTGGTCTGTGTGGACAATGTTGTCACTACACGTGTGTACTGCTCTAACACCGCAGTCTCCTATAGGGGAGCATCAAGATCTCTGCTTTCCAGCCTTCTGTTGTCGCTCATATGTGACCTGCATATGGGTTCCTTGGCTCCATGACACCAAAGGCAGGAGCTACAGTCATATCCACCCAAGTTTGGAACACTGTTTAGATCTCAGCTGGACCACGTGCTGTCAGCCATACCCCAGGAACCCCTGTGTTTGGAGTCGCCCCTGAAGGATTATCAGTTAACTGTGTACACTCTGGTCACTGTCATCCACCAACATGTGCTCTATAAGTTTCCCACTCAAACAAAGAAGTGAATAAAGTCTGTCTTTGCACTTAAACAAAATTTTTTAAATAGGACCACCAATTGAGAAAGTCACCTACAGAAATGAATTGAGCCTGTGATCTTGCTGCTTTTTTGTTTGTATGTGTTATCTTTAAATTATTGTGTACCCCTCATATGCTTAATTGTTTACTTTTGACTATTTCTTCCCTTTGCAGTATAATGAGGAGCTTCACTACGTGGAACCTTGCCTGAATGGAACATTGGTGCAAGCTGACAGGACAAACAAAGAGGTAAGGCCTGCTGCTGGGCAGGTGCCTGACACACCCACCTCCCACACAGTGATCCCTAATTCTGTCCTAGTTTTTAGAAACTCATCAAATGTACTGTCCTTTCATTGAGGGCCTTGAAATCCAAGTGTGTAGAACATTTATGAAGAGACCTAAATAAAATCATGGCAGTGAAATATACTGAGTTTTGATGCTCACTGGTTATGAAACATTCTCATTGATTTTCTTTTTCTTTTGCTCTAAGCACAGCCTGTGTTGTGCTTTTCACCCATATTGACACCATTGAAAGCATACAGCTCTTGATGAGATTTCAAAGAAAATTGAACCCACTTGCTATATCTCTTCTTGCACTTAGTAAAAGTGATTAAGTTACTGTTAGGAAATATTGGGGTAACTTCATGGATTAGAAGGTACACTTTACAAGGATAAGGACTGTGTTACTCTTGACTGTATCCTTAATTACCTCTGAGCATTGCCTGCTAAATAAATATATTGTCTGACACAAAACAATAGAATAAAAGTTTCCTTTACAATTGGAGCATTCCTGGAAAATTTCCAAGATACGTTTCTATGAAAATCTGTTTTCCTTTGGCCACCTTTAAATATGTCAGTGCCACCGTCACAGCCATTGCCAGTTACCTCCACAGGGCCAGGTGACAATTTAGGTTGAAAGTGTAGCTGTGGCTGCAAAAATATCATACCTCCTGGGACTCAACACTGCCATCACTCCCTTTATTTGGTTGTACATGCTATGTGGGTCCAGTAAAATAATGCTCCTCCCCTATAGAGTAGGTATGGCTTAGGCAGTGGGCAAAGTAGCACCCTGTGACGTCTATGCACGTGCTAGGAAGAACCACTGGCCCAGATGGGGAGGGAGTGCCGTTGGTGCTATGCTAGATGCAGGGAGTAGAAGTGTGGGCATCTCTGAGGGAGTGAGCCTAGAGGATTGGGAGAAGTTCATTACAACTGGAACACGGAGTGAGAAGAGAAGTTATACCAGAGTTCATATCCAACCTTCAGTCTGAGGGAGAAGCACACTGTAATAAGCTTAGCTTTTAGGAAAGAAAAGCAAGTACCTTGTAGTTCAAAGAACAAGTGTATCCAAGGACTGTTTGTTTATGGTTATTTTTTAGGGTAAGGTAGGAAAAAATAAACTTACAGCTAAATTTCTCTAGGGACTTTCTCTTTTGTTGGCCATTGCCTGGATCTAGAGTTCACCAGCTTACCAATTTTGTAGCATTGGAATATCTTCCAGAGTCTTAAGAAGGTGTCCAGTGATGGTGCTTGCAACAATAAATAGAAAAGATGCTTAAAATGCTTCCTTCAGGTGGATTCCTAGATGTATACAGGCAGTGTGATATTTGGAGAAACGAAGTCTTATGAATGAAAAAATTATTAGAGAATGTGAGAAAAGAATTTCATTTAAAATTACCTTTGAACTTTTGAATGTTGACATTTGAAGTAGTTTTTATTAAAATTAACCCAGACTTTTGAGTCTGCCAGTATAGAGTAGCCATATTTTAATCAGATCACTCCCCTTACAAATGAAAAACCATGGGTATAACACCAGCAATGAGTATAGGAAGACATACAAGGTAGAAAAAAGTGAACTGTCCAGTCTTAAGGACATGAAGGCAGGTTCCCTGGGTTTCTTATTGATTCCCATGTATCCCAAATAGAGAGCTCCAGAAGTTTCCTGCCTGTGCCAAAAACAGGTACAGACAAAAATCACACAAACAGAAGCCAGTCTTAATAAGAATCAGATGTTGAAATTTAAATTTAAAAAATAATGCTTTAAAAATTGAAATGTTTCAATAGCAGTTAGGAATTCTCTTGAAATAAATGTAATCAATTAAAGTCTCAGCAAAGAAATATAAATTATAAAAGAAAGAGCCAAATGGAAATTATAGAACTGAAAAATATAGTCACCAAAATAAAAAGCTCACTGGATCAGCTCAATTGGAGATGACAGAAGATAGAATCAGTGAACTTCAGGACAGATCAATAGAAATTATCCAGCCTGTGCAAGAGAGAAAATAGATTGGAATGAAATGACAAGAGTCTAAGAGACACATGAGACAGCAGAAGGCTAGCATTCATGTCATAAACATCTCAGGAGATGAGAAAGTGGGACTGGGTAGATATTTTAAAATATATTGGCTGGAAACTTCCCCAAATTAGTGCATGTTCAAGAGGCTGAGCAAATTACAAATTGGATGAATCCAAGTAAATGCATGGGAAGACAGTATAATTAAATATAATCGTGTGTGTGTGTGTGGAGTCACCTCAGTTCAGTTCAGTTCAGTCGCTCAGTCGTGTCTGACTCTTTGCGACCCAATGGACTGTGGCACGCCAGGCTTCCCTGTCCATCACCAACTCCTGGAGCTTATTCAAACTCATGTCCATCGCATCGGTGATGCCATCCTACCACCTCATCCTCTGTTGTCTCCTTCTCCTCCCACCTTCAATCTTTCCCAGCATCAGGATCTTTTCCAATATGTCGGTTCTTCACATCAGGTGGCCAAAGTATTGGAGTTTCAGCTTCACCATCAGTCCTTCCAGTGAATATTCAGGACTGATTTCTGTGTATTTAATTAATTGTTAATTAAAGTATATCAAACATATAGTTAAGATCCATTCCTTCACAAGAGTTATTTACATTTTGATAAGTAGCTCTTCAAGCCTAAAGAGATTCATGACACTTGGAAATGATTATGTAACAGTATAAATTTCACAGATAGGTATTGGGAAAAAATAAGGAGATAGATCTACTTCCTCAATTGTTGCCATTTTGCCTGCTACCTACTTACAATACCAGTTCTTCGCATCAGGTGGTCAAAGTATTGGAGGTTCAACTTCACCATCAGTCCTTCCATGAATATTCAGGACTGATTTCCTTTAGGATGGACTGGTTGGATCTCCTTGTAGTCCAAGTGACTCTCAAGAGTCTTCTCCAACACCACAGTTCAAAAGCATCAATTCTTCGGTGCTCAGCTTTCTTTATGGTCCAACTCTCACATACATAGATGACTACTGTAAAAACCATAGCTTTAACTTGACAGACCTCTATTGGCAAAGTAATGTCTCTGCTTTTCAATAAGCTGTCTAGATTGGTCATAACTTTTCTTCCAAGGAGCAAGTGTCTTTTAATTTCATAGCTGCAGTCACCATCTGCAGTGATTTTGGAGCCCAAGAAAATAAAGTCTATCACTCTTTCTACTATTTCCTTATCTATTTGCCAAGAAGTGATGGGACCGTATGCCATGATCTTCGTTTTCTGAATGTTGAGCTTTAAGCCAACTTTTTACTCTCCTCTTTCACTTTCATCAAGAAGCTGTTTAAATCTTCTTCACTTTCTACCATAAGAGTGGTATCATCTACATCTCTGAGGATATTGATATTTCTCCTGGCAATCTTGATTCCAGCTTGTGCTTCATCCAGCTCAGCATTTCTCATGATGTACTCTGCATATAAGTTAAATAAGCAGGGTCACAATATACAGCCTTGATGTGCTCTTTTCCCTATTTGGAACCAGTCTGTTGTTCCATGTCCAGTTCTAACTGTTGCTTCTTGACCTGTATACAGATTTCTCAGGAGGCAGTTCAGGTGGTCTGGTATTCCCATCTCTTGAAGAATTTTTCACAGTTTGTTGTGATCCACACAGTCAAAGGCTTTGGCATAGTCAATAAAGCAGAAATAGTTGTTGTTCTCTCAAGTCACCTCAGTCGTGTCTCTTTGTGACCCTGTGGACTGTAGCCCACCAGGCTCCACTGTCCATGGAATTTTTCAGGCAAGAATACTGAAGTGTATTGCCATTTCCTTCTCCAGGAGATCTTCCCCACCCAGGGATCCTACATAAGGGGAAAAAAGTGAAATCCACCAGAGAGAAAGGACATATATTTAAATTACCAATTTGAATAATAGCAGATTTTTCATATGAAATCGTGGAGACCAGAGGGAATTGCCATAGCATTTTTCAAATAATGAAAGAAGTGCACTGTCCACCAGGATTCTATATTCAGTGAAAAAATTATTCATGAATGAAGGAATAAAGACATGTTCAGATGAAGGAAAACTATGACAATTTTCTTGCCAGCAAATCTGCCGTTATTAGAGAATTTCTCCCAGCAAAAGGAAATAGCAGAAAAAAAGCTTGAAGCTTCAGAAAGGAAAGAATATTGAATTGGTTAAATTTAGGAGTAAGAATAATATAGTATCTTAATTCTCAGGAGATTAAAAAAAATTTTTTTATTGAGTTCCCAGGTGGCTCTGTGATAAAGAATCCACCTGCCAAGCTGGAGATGTGAGTTCAGGATCCCTGAGTTGGGAAGATCCCCTTTTGAAGGAAATGGCCAGTATTCTTGCCTGGGAAATCCCATGGACAGAGGATTCTGGTGGGCTAAAGTCTGTGGGGTCACAAAAGAGTTAGATGTGATTTAGCAACTAAACAACAATAACAGTAGTTGATTTACAATGTTGTTTTAATTCCTGAGGTACAGCAAAGTGACTTAGTTATGCATATATTTATATATAAACTTTTCCACTATAGTTTACTCACAGGATTTTGAATTATAATTCCCTACTCTTGCCTGGAAAATCCCATGGACGGAGGAGCCTGGTAGGCTGTAGTCCATGGGGTCGCGAAGAGTCGGACACGACTGAGCGACTTCACTTTGACTTTTCACTTTCATGCATTGGAGAAGGAAATGGCAACCCACTCCAGTGTTCTTGCCTAGAGAATCCCAGGGACGGGGGAGCCTGGTGGGCTGCCGTCTATGGGGTCGCACAGAGTCGGACACGACTGAAGCGACTTAGCAGCAGCAGCAGCACGATGGCTCCCAGAGATACCAGAATCACCCCCATCCCTCTCTCCTTTGATAACTACAAATCTGTTCTCTATGTCTGTAAGCCTGTTGTTCTTTGTAGATAAGTTCACTTATATTGTATTATAGATTTCACAAATGATATCGTATGGCATTTGTCTTTGTCTTTCTTTTTTAAATTTTATTTGTGTATTTAGGCTGCACTGGGTCTTCGTTGCTTTCTCTAGTTGCGGCGAGGGGGGCTGCTCTTTGCTGTGGTGTGTGAGCTTCTCATTGTGGTGGGTTCTCCTGTTGCAGAGCACGGGCTCTAGGCACACAGGCTCGGTAGTTGCCCTGTGGCATGTGAGATCTTCCTGGACCAGGGATCAAAACCTATGTCCCCTGCCTCAGCAGGCAGGCTCTTAACCACTGGACCGTCAGGAAAGGCCCTTGTCTTTCTCTCTCTGACTTACTTTGCTTAGTATGATCATCTCTAGGTCCATCCATGTTGCTGTAAATGCCATTATTTCATTCTTTTTTCATGGCGAATAACAGTTTTGTGTGTGTGTATCATGTCTTCTTCATCCATTCATCTGTCAGTGGACATTTAGGTTGTTTCCCTGTCTTGGCTATTGTAAACAGTCTTGCTATGAACATAGGGGTGCATGTATCTTTTCAAATTATACTTTTATCTGGGTATATGTCCAGGGGTAGGATTGCTGGATCGTATGGCAACTCAGTTTTTAGTTTTTGAGAAGCCTCCGTACTGTTGTTTATAATGGCTGCACCAGTTTACATTCCCACGAACAGTGTAAGAGGGTTCCCTTTCTCCACACCTTCCAAGATTCTCAAATCATATTTGATAGTTGAAACAAGAATTATAGCTTCATCTGATGTGATGCCCAATATCTGTTGAGGAAATTCTTAAGACAGTTATATTTGAAAGTGTAGAAGGTAAAGGAACCTAAGTAGAAATAAGATTTCTACATACTGTAAGTAGTAAATCCTGATATCAAGAGAATGTGATAAATTGCATATTTGTATTATGGTACCTAGAACAGCCATTGTGAAAACAATAAAATGAGGAATATTTAAAAAGTAATTAAAAATTAATAAATATATAAATAAATAAATTGCATTTCAGGGGGCAAGAAACCAGATGTGAATATTGGCCTGTCAAATTTCTCATGCTTTGGTGAAATTCAGAAGATGGTGTTCTAATCTTAACATATGCCTTGCACAAATATTGTTATGTTGTATTTTGTATTGCAAAAATGAGCTGCTTCTTTTAAAAAAAAACAAAAAGATTTATATTTGTATCTCAAAATGCTAATTAGTTATTTTTCTTAAAAAAGTAGCTCAGAAAAATGTAAGAAAAGAGAATTAGAGATAAGAAATTAAGAAAAAATGAGCAGATAAAAAAGATAAAAAGGAAGGCTCAATCTCTAACACATCACTAGTTATTTTAAACACGAATGGTCTAGGCACACCAACTAAAAGATACTGATTGGCCAAGTAGATCTGAAAAAATATGAGCCAACCATATGCTTACTACAAGAAATTTGCTTCTAATACAGTGACAAATGTATGTTATAAGTAAAATGATGGGAAAAGATACACTATGCAAGCTTTAAAAGAAATGTAAGTGGTTATATTAATATCAAGTAAACTCATCTTCAGGGCAAAGAAAAATACTAGAGACAAAGAGGGGCAATATATAATGAAAAGTGTCAATCCACCAGGAAGAAAGAATAATTTTAAGTATGTTTGGACCAAACTATAGAGTTTCAAAACACATGAAGCAAAAATTAACAGTTGAGAGTAGAAATAGAAAAACTTACAGTTATAATTGGGGACTTGTACACTTCACATCTGTGAATTGCTAGACTATTAAACTGAAAATCAGCAGGGATATGGCGGAACTGAGCAACACCATCAATCTATAATATCTAGCTACCATTCATTGCATCTACCCAACAACAGTCCAATGTATATTCTTTCAAATATGCGTTGAGCATTAGCCAGGATAAAAGAGATCCTGAGAATTCCCTTGTGGTCCATTTGTCCTTTGTAGAAGGAAATGGCAACCTACTCCAGTATTCTTGCCTGGAGAATCCTGTGGACAGAGGACCTTGGTGGGCTACAGCCCATAGGGTAGCAAGAGTCGGACACAACTGAAGTGACTTAGAATGCACTGCCAGCAGTTAAGACTCTGGGACTTTCCTGGCAATTCAGGGGTTAAGACTCCATGCTTCCAATGCAGGGAGTGCGGGTTCAACCCCTGTCAGGGAACTAAGATCTTACATGCCATGGGGCATGGCCAAAACTCAAAAGGTAAAAGACTGTGCTTCCACTGCTGGGGGCCCAGGTTCAATCCCTGGTTGGGGAACTAGGATCTCACATACCACACAGCCAAAAAAGTAAGAGAAATGATAGACCTTGGGTCGTAATACAAACCTCAGCAAGTGTAAAAGAGTTAAAATGACGCAGAATATTTTTTATGATTATAATGGAATCAAATTAAAAAGTATTAGCATAAAGACATCAGAAAAATCTCTATAAACATTTCTAAATCAAACAATATGCTGCTAAATAATTCATGGGTCACAGAGAACATCTTGGAGGTGATTTTAAAAATATAAAGCTGAATGAAAATGAAAAGACAATGTATCAAAATGAGTGGGACAAAGCTATAACAGCATCCAGAGGGAAATTTATAGCACTGAATTCTTACATTAAAGAGGAATGCCTCACAACAATAATTTAACTTTTACCAAAAGAAACTAGAAAAAGGAGAGCAAAATAAACCCAAAGCAAACAGAAGGAAAGAAATAATAAGGAGCAGAAATATTCTGCCAGGAGACCCGGGTTTGCTCTCTGGGATAGGACAAACCCCTGTAGAAGGAAATGGCAACCCACTCCAATATTCTTACCTGGGAAGTCTCATGGACAGAGGAGCCCAGCGGGCTACAGTCCATGGGGTCGCAAAAGAGTCGGACACAACTGAGTGTCTAAACAACAACAGCAGAAATCAATTACAGGTATACCTCATTTTATTTTGCTTCAGTTTGTTGCACTTTGTAATAATATTGCAGTTTTAGCAACCCTGCATCAAGAAAGTGTTGGCACTGTTTTTACAACAGTTATGGTGATCTGTGATAAGTGATCTTTGATATTAGTAACTAATTGTTTTGTGATGCTACAAACTGGACCCACTTAAGATGGTGAACTTGGTCAGTAAATGTTTTGTGAAAGTCACTCAGTTGTGTCTAACTCTTTGCGACCCCATGGACTATACAGTCCACAATATTCTTCAGGCCAGAATACTAGAGTGAGTATCCTTTCCCTTCTTCAGAGGATCTTCCCAACCCAGGGATCAAACCAAGATCTCCCTCATTGCAGGCAGATTCTATACCAGCTGAGCCACAAGGGAAGCCCAAATGTTCTGTGGTTTAGTGCAGTTCCAGCAAGGTTTTTGTAGACATAGACAAGGAGATTCTAAAGTTTGCACAGAAGGGCCCTAAAATAATAAACAGTCTTAAAAAGGAAGGAAGAGGCATCCCCACTGTCCCCAGTGCACCCCCTGTGTATCTTCTGTAGACTTTGATTCTGCAAGGTCAGGTGCCCATTCTGGATCCATAATTGCATCTCCAGTGGGTGGAACAGCCCAGGCAGCAGCCTAGTCTGGGTGGCTACAGCTGTGGGAAGGAAGCAGGCCTGTGTTGGACAGATCTGCTTGGTTTTCCAGAATGAAAAGACTGGGCAGCTAGGCCAGTACCTATGAGGCTGATGCTCAGTAGAAGTATTAATGAATGAATGAATAGATAAATGAATGAATGAATAGATAAGCTACCTGGGAGAGGATTCTCGTTGAATACTTTGTTTCATTTCAATAGAAGATCCACAAAATGTTGAAAACAAAAGCATGAAATGAATTACATTTGAATATAATCAGAACATTCTGAACTTGATTGTGAATGAAATTATCTGATTCCAGGGTTGACATTCCTTACTACTCTGTCTAGTTCAGTCCAGTCCCCTGAATGGCAACTTTGATGCCATTTTCTCTTGTTCTTTTTAAAATAGGGATTGGGATTATGGCCTGTAAAAACTGTGTATAACTGGCATTGTTTTTACACATTGATGCTAGCCTTCCATCCTGTTAGTTCAATAGTTCTTACTAAAATGTGTCAAATCCTTTGGAAATTTCATTCTTCACTCAAAAACTCCATTTACCTCCTGAGAAGTTCTCATGACAGTGAAATAACAGATTCTTTCTTACTTTGTCATCTTTTGACTATTTCCCTGATGGCCACTGAAATGCTACTTGCAGTTAATGAAAGGGCTTCTACAAGGGGACACCTGGGATTATTATGTTATGTACCTTTAGTCCAATAGCAGCTAACTCTGGTTTCCAAATATTTAGATGACCTCCTAAAAAAATCAAAACTGGATAATTTTAATTAAAGCAGTATTTGATAAAATTCACTTTTGAAATTTAAAAGAGGAATGAGACCATCTTGATGTCATGAAATAAAAGAAAATGTTAGAGCAAAAACACTGGCCTTGGACAGACTAAAAAGTCCTGTTTCACAGATTTCCTGTGATTTTGCTTGACACAGGCCATGACACATCATTCCTGAACAAGTGATCTTGAGGTTCTATTAAGCTTTTGTCTTTTAAAGGCATTGTTTACTGTCTAGAGAGAATTTTCTTTTGCTGCTTTATGTACCAAATAACTGAAATATTTTTTCTTTAAGGAAAGAGAAACCATGACAAATTGGTTGAGCCTGGAGTTTAAATATAACATTCAAATGAGTAAATTCTTGTCCTGATCTACTTCAGGCCTTCTGAAGCATTCATCAGACCTTAAAATGAGCCTCCTATGGTCTCTCTCTGGGATGGGAAGGAAGATTAGTGATATGGTTTTTCTCTGGTATTATAATGAAGATGTTCTGAAATCCACTGAATTTCATGGCTCTGTTTAAGATGCATTTCTGTTTATTTCTAAATCAACTATCTTAGAAACCCATGTCACTCTCATCTTTCTCCGAAGTTTTGATCTTTTCCCATGGGATCAGGAGATGTTGAACTTCTGTGAATTAACAAAAATACACATCAGAGTTGCTGAATTTTCCCTAGTATTGTTTCTGCCAACCTGAACTTTGTCAAAAGAGGTATCCTGGATTCTGAAACTTCCCACGTCTCATGGCTTCGTGGGCATCCATGAACAAGTGGGTGTCCCCTGCACAAATTTGCCAATGTTATGGGAGCGAGGGGTATGTTATGAACTCTAAGTACAAAGTAACTCTGCTGCCCAAACACCAAGGGAGAGAAAATTACAGACTAAACACACACTAAGCCAGTTTTATTCAATTTAGAGTTAATAAAAAGTAGTAAGAATTGCATTGCTTTAAAAAATGTCATAGTACATTAAAAATCTGAGAAAATTTCAAAATAATTTAAATGGAAGCAAACATTTTTAGATCTAGTGTAACTTAACACAGTGCAACTCTAAACAAGAATAAGGTAGGTTTATGTATTTTACCACAAAAGACTGACTGTGGTCTAGTCTATAGTTAGATAAACTACAAGCATGATGTTGAATAGCAGATCTTTAGAACTTGTCTTGAAATGCTGAACTATTGGTCCCCTCCTTATTGTCTTCCCTCCTATGCCTCTCATTTATCTATCCCTTTTCTTCTCTTGCTATTATGACATTTACCCCCACCCCTGTTCTCCATCATCTCTTTCTTTCCCTCCCTCCTTCCTTCTCTCTTTCTTTCCTGTTCTAGTCATATTAAAATCTATATAGCCTGGAAGTCAGTGTGAACCCTCTAAAACCTTATATATGTTCTGTTTTCCATCTGGAACATACAAATTTTTTTTTCCTTCCTATTCTCCTGCATCTCTTGTGCCCAGTTAACTCTTTCACCCTCTGGGCTCAGATAAAATAACAGTGCCCTTTGGGGGTTTCCCAGGAGGCCATGTGGTGATCTGGCTTCTTCTTCCCTTCCCAGTGGCCAGTCTTCTTGATGATGTTGTGTTTGCCACTGTTTCTGTTGCATCCAGCGTAGGGCCAGGCCATCCATAAAGAGCACTGAATGGAGGAAGCACTTGATTCTTCAGATCAAGTCAGCCTCCTGATCAAAGCCCTTCCAAGACTTCCTATTCCACCTAAGATGAAACCTAACCTCCTTTATAGTGAGTGCAATGCCTGCTGACCACCATGCGCTCTTTCTTCATCCATCAGGGCATGGAGTAGATTTCTTTGTCATCACACTCTACAGCATGCCCATTACCACTTCAGTAGGGCCTCAGCACCAACTCCTCCTAGGAGGAGAAGCGTTCATTTTTGGTTAGATCTTAGTCCAGAGGTCACCTTCTCTGACTCCTCCTCCATGTGACCTTACTCTGACTCATGTGAGCCCTTGTGACATATGTTCCTTTCTTTTTATTTACTTGTTCATTTGTCTGTCACTCACTACCTGAAAGACCACTCTGTGGACACTCATACTCTGTGTTTGATCACTGCTGAATCTCTTATAAGGAGTCCTTGGCCAAGTGCCCAGATACTACTGACTAAACAAGTGAATGAATGGAGAAAGGAGTATTTATTTTCTCATCCTGCTATAGTTTAAAATGAGGTCTTAGGTCTTGAGAGTAAAAGAAAAAGCTCAGTCAGTTCAGCTCAGTTCAGTCGCTCAGTCCTGTCCAACTCTTTGCGACCCCATGAATCGCAGCACGCCAGGTCTCCCTGTCCATCACCAACTCACAGAGTTCACTCAGACTCAGGCCCATCGAGTCAGTGATGCTGTCCAGCCATCTCATCCTCGGTCGTCCCCTTCTCCTCCTGCCCCCAGTCCCTCCCAGCCTCAGAGTCTTTTCCAGTGAGTCAACTCTTTGCATGAAGTGGCCAAAGTCCTGGAGTTTCAGCTTTAGCATCATTCCTTCCAAAGAAATCCCAGGGTTGATCTCCTTCAGAATGGATTGCTAGGGGTAGGCAAACTGACAGCTGGAAAATGGAAACTGATAGCCTGATTTTGCAAGGAAGAAAGGCCAAAGCTGGTTTCGGTGAAAACAGCTGAGAGTATTTAAGCAACAGCTTGGAGTGTCTAGGATTTTGATAAAAGTTAGAGCAATATACTTGTATCTACCAGAGTTACTGTTTAGCATGACAGTCTTGAGTTGTTGGGGTGAATTGAAGTTCAGATCAATAGTCTCTATTTTGGAGAGAGAAGTAGTATTAGAGGTAAAAATGCCTAATTGTTAGAACCAAATTAATGTGGCTATGAGTCTGGCCACAGTGAGCAGCGACAAGGCAGTGTGTGTCACCTCACCTCTGTCTCACAGGTGAGCCTCTGTCCCCTTCCTTCTTGTACTGTCACATAGGATTCTGGCAAGGTTTAATGGGAGAACGGCATTAGGGGGTTTTGCAGGGCCAGCATCTTAACAAATTTGAGTAATTGATTATTTACTTAAGTAATAATGATTAGTAATGATTCGTTAAGTTTCTCTACCCCACATTTTAACATATAGAAAGATAGAGTATATAAAGACTAAACTGCGGTTCTCAGAACAAGCCACTTCCCAGAGCATCTCTCCCAGAGTGACCAGCCCTTCTGCATGAAATTCTCCTGTTCATACATACCACCAAGCTTATCTACCTTTTGACATTTTTAATGGGAACACTCAAATGGTTAAGCTAGAATGTGCTGTCCATGATTTCACAAATATTTAGTCAACAGTCATGGGAATTGTACCTTGCAAAGTGGCATCGAAACAGGTCAGCACTTGGAGGCAGACATATGGGCTGAGCCATCATTGTAAATAAAGCAACCTAAGTTATTTTTATGGCAAGTGTCGCTGATGTGAAAATAGAAAAGAAAGTACAAATGGCATGAAGTCCTATAGCACATGGTAAAATCCTGCCTTTTTGAGTGGCAAGTGCAGCCACCTTAGCTATTCTGCTGTAACCTACACAATGTTCTACATTGTGAATGTCAGGGTGATGGGAACCCAGCCATGCCTCCCTCACACATCAACACATCAGTTATGACTCCTTAATTTCCAGAGCCTCATTTTCTCTCTCCTTCCACTGGATCATCACTGATTCTGGGACAGGAAGTCTCACCCTGCAATCTCATATTTTATTTTGGACAAAATGAATCCAGAGCAACTTGATCAGAATAATAAGCTATTATGAGCAACCTTATTAAATTGCTATTTTTGTAGGCAAAAAATGGTCTGATAGTTCAGCACTTCAGTTATTTATTATGGACAGTGCCTGTTATGGGACTGCAACATTAGGTTACCCCATTAGCCTGTCTGCTCCCAATAGGTCATGCAGCTGATTCATTTAATCACTATTAATTGTATAAATTAACTGTACAGGAACCTAGATGCAAATAAAGTAACTAATTAATAAGAAAAAAACAAAAACAATCTGGCAGTCAGAACAATGGACTTTCATATGCAGATTACCCCAGCAGTGTGAAACAGGGCCTATCAGTCTGCTCTCTAATTTAGATTATTTCTGAGGGATTAAACCTCTTACTCTCGCCAAATTTGGTTAAAATGACCTATGAGAGACCCCTGAAAGTCTTAAAGCTGTGTGACTTCACTTTGTGATGTTCCTTTAGTCTGTGTATGGATGTCAGGCTATCCAAGCATTAACTAGCACTCTGGCCACATGGGCAGAGCCCGCGGACAGTAGGGAGCTGCCAGGGTCTCTGCCTCAGCTGCCGCCACTGAGCCTGGGGAGGCCCATCCAGATGCCAGGCCCAGAGCCTCCTCTCTCCCTGCCAAGGCCCTGGCGGTGAAAGCCAGCTGGCACAGGCTGTGTGCAACCCTCGAGTTTGCAGCCAGTTAGTTGCCCGAAACACTTTGGAATCGGATGGGCGCTGAAGGCATTTCTCAGGAAGGAGCTGTTATCTGACTTTAGTTCTGCATCGTCAATCATTGTCTGATGCAGCCTGTCCCTTCCCTGGGTGTGTGTTGGGGGAGGTACAATGGCACACTTGCTTAGAGGACTCAACAACTAAACAGTAGGAAGCTTCTGCAGCCTTACTCCCTCCAGCCTAAGCCCCCTGAGCTGGCTTCACACATTGTGTGTGCCCTGTTGCTAATTCGAGAGCACTCCTCTCCATTAAAGGCATTCGGTGCACAAAGTGGAAGGTGTTTTGCTTCTGTAGCTGCCTCTTATCTTTAGAGAGAGATGTTCTTCCATCTGTAATACTTAAAAAGATTTGCTTTAAGTCTAGCAGATTTCTAGAGTATTTGCTGTAAACTCGTACTGGATTGAGCTGGACTGACTCATTCAGCAGCTCGCCGGGTCTTGGAGGGGCGTGTCTAGCACAAGTCAGTGTGCCTTGGTTGGAACTGCTATCTCATGATAATTCCCCTAGGAAAGTCAGAAAGCTGCACGCCTGCCTTTTTCTCAAGGACTGGTTTTGTTTTAGGGACTACAGAGTGCCGAGCACCCAACATAATGGGATGTGCTGTGAGGCACCAAGGGAGCTAACTCATAAATGGAACCTCCTGCTGTGCTTGTTTTTGGCTTTCCTTCCTCGCCAGCTGCATAAGCCTTCCATACCCTGGCTGCACTGTGTGTGCATCTAATGAGCCACGTATGGAAGCTGCAGGTCTTAAAAAGGGGCAGGTCAATGAGTGCAGCTCTGACACAAAGTCTGGAGCCCTCCCTGTCATTCTGCTCCCTGCATGCTGCTCTAGACCTCCTTGCCCAGAGGTTTCTTCAACTGGGACTCATTTTCCTTGATAATAAAATGTTTCTCTATCTATTATTTTTTGATGGTGCCCAGATCGTGTGCCTGAGGTCTTGGACTTGGATTTGTGTGATCCAGAGTAGCTGACCAAAACCAGTCACTCACATTTTTATCATGGACACGTCATGTTGGATGAGACTGGTCACGTTTGGCTAAAAGCATTTCAACTTAAATAATTTCGAAATTTCCATTCTTGTCATTGGGGTGGTGAGTGATTAAAACTTGGCAGCTAGGCATAAAAATCCCAAGAACAATATTAAACAATGTGTAGATTCTGAGCCCACTGGAGATCTACTGGATTAGACTTTGTCAGCCTGGAGCCACAGGATGTTTTTAACAAGTTGCTGGTACTTCTGTTGCATTCTGTTCATGAACATATTATTTAGACATCGCAGGGGTCTAGTACAATCCCAAAACTTTCACTTGAGTCACCCCACGGAAATTAGCTATTCTTGGATTCATTTGAATGCGGAAGCTTCTTAAGCATGGATCTTCTGATCTCTCATTACTGTTTTCATTCTAAACCTTGGGAGCCTGACTTCAATATTTGAGTATTTTTAGAGTTAAAATATTAAATATTTTCATGGTTATAAGATACCTTCTGAATCTCTTCATTTTTTCCTGATATTTGACACCAGATAATTTTAATACCTAGTGTATCAAGCTAATAGTTGTGAAGGACTCCATGTACAGTTCTAAGTTAAGGATAAAATGCTGTGTTCTTGTTTTATCCTTTTAGGACACTGGGAATAAAACCAGGCATTGATGAACATGAGTAGACATTTATGTAGAGACAAAAGGCTGTGAGTGGAGACAGTCTTCCGATACAGTGCCAAGTTCCTGTCCCTGTGTCTGCCCCAAGCCACAGCTGCCCTCAGGATTGGCTAAATCATCTGCAGGGCCTAGTGCAAAAAGAAAATGAGGGCCACTTGTCCAAGATGTAAGAATTTCAGGATGGTGTCATCAGATCATTAAATCTGGGCCCTTCCAAACATGCGTTCTTGTGCAAAGCCAGTCCCTGGAATTGGTCTCAAATTATTTAGTTCTGAAAATGAATATTTCCTCTTTTTTATCTCTTTATAAGATGACTTCAAAAGAACATTCACACAATAATAAGGAGAAAAGAGTTCTGAATTATTGTAGAGATTTTTGAGGTTGAGTTTTAGTGTTTCTGTCTTTTTTTTTTTTTCTGAACCAGTGTTAAATTTGTTTCTACAGAAGGTATCTCTTCTTTACTACCACCTCAGAAGGAGCTTCCGTTGGGACCTTTCAAAAAACACCAGCCCCATAATCTGAGATTGCAAACCGGAGTTGAAGCAGTGCATGTCAGCTGTTGTTTAGACATTTCCATTATCTGAAGTTGAAGGTTTTTGTGGGTGGTCCCCCTCTGTTGGGTGTCACTCTCAACAAGCTTGTGGAAAGAAGAAATAACCACAGATGCAGCCGAGCTTCAATCAGCTCTGCCTGAATTGGCCAGTCGGTTGCTTTTGTAGCACAGGCAAAATCAATTAGGGAGCCGGGCTAGGAGACAGTGCTGGCCCTGCCATCCCCCCAGTGGAGAGTGGGGGTTGTTGCTCCACCAAGAGGAATAGGTGCTATTGCTGGCCTTATCATAAACGAGGCTCCAGGACGGCTTAGTTCACCCAACCAACTGTTTTCAGTTCTTTTATTTTCCAAGAATTCCTCCTGCCCTCCAGGCTTTCTCTGCCTCATCTCTCCACTCTTTCTTTTCTTTCAAGGGCCTGCCCCTCTGAGGTGTCATTGTGTGGGTCTTTCTGGTTCCCTTCAAGGCAGGGATTATCTCTTCTTCCATTGTCCCCAGCGCTCCAGGCCCAGAGTCGGGCATCCAGTGGCCACTTGATAGCATGTCTTGTCTGTCATGTAGACCAACCTGGTATTTCTGCAAGTTGAAAGGTGGTTTTGAGGCTAAGATCCCAAAATTTGAAATTCTTCTACAAATATGGACATGTTAGGAAGAGGGAATTCATTTACAGCAATAAGTCTGTCTGTCTAATGATGCTTTCATTTTTAACGTTTCTTTTTATACCAAATAATAAAGAATATGGATAAGCAAAAGGAAGAAAAATTTTAAAGTTGCATGTAATCTTAACAAAAAGAACCAACTATACTGCTGTATTTATCCTGAAGGCCCTTATATCAGATAATTGTGCTTTAAAAAAAAAAAAAGAGTAGATTGTTACTTCTTTAAATGTCCTTTAAAGTTATTACAAGTTGTGATAACCCTTCTAGTCCCTGAAATATTCTTATAAAATATTTCAGATGACTACAAAACATTTCAACCTATTTATTGTTGAAAATACAGTTTTGTTTCCTTTTTCCCCCTGTTTTTATAAACAGTACAGTGATGAGCATCTGTATAAATATTTGAGTGTTTGCTTGATTAATTCCCTATAATAAATTCATAGAATTGAAATTGGCTCAAATCATATTTAAGTGTTGCATGAATGTAAGGCCTTTTATCTATTTTAGTTTTTCCATTGATTCAACAGGTATTTGAGTGTTTGCCTCGGGTTGGTACCATCAGGGTGTTGGGGCCATAAAGTGAGTGAGACAGATGAAATGAGACATCTCCTTTTCTTGTGGAGATGCCAACTATAAATATACATCTCTTTGTAGCCGAAGTTTGCAGAGCTTGTCACTGTGTTTGGAATGAACTGAAGTTGTGACTTGTATCTGTTCTCATGTAGTGGAGCTGATGAAAGTCCCCTTCCTCCAAGAAGCTAACCTGAGTCAAATCAAGGTTTTTATAGTTTATGAAGGATGGACTTGGACCTTCAGAAATACCAGAAAAATGTGAAGGGTGAGACCTACTTGTTTACACACATGGCATCTTGCCAGGAGAGACACAAAGCAGGCACATCTGTATAAGTAGCATTTAGACTGTGACTTTCCTCAGTTGCTAGAAGGTTCTCAGACCTGGCTCCCTCAGGAGCCTCACAGGGGGATGATGAACTGATTAGATCAGCAGGGAGTCCTCCTGAACCCTGCCATGTCCCACTGTGCAAAGCTTCTGTGGAGGCACCGGTTCTACTTCAGATATTTCCACGTCAGAGAGAATCATCAGTTCTGGGCTCATCCGCATCACCTTAACATGGGACAGTAAGTGCTTCTGCCATTGAAATGAGGTTATAGTGCAGCCGACTTCCTAGTATGAATTAGTACTCATTGTTCATATCCAGGAGATCTATCTGGTCTCTAATTTGGCACTAGTGTTAAACATCTGCTACCTTCAGACACTTCAGTTTGTAATATACAACATTAAGGACAAACGGGGACTGACTCAGACACAGTTCTATCAGGTCTGCACTTTTTCCCCCAAATTGCAAACATCTGGACCTACCTCTTTAATACCAGCTTTCTTGGGTCATTGTGTTTTCACGTTTGAGAAACACCATCTCACAGTCTGCCTTCCCACCAAATCTAATCACAGTCTGATTCGCTTTGAGACAGTGGTGTCATAAGAAGTGTACAAAGTGCTTCCCTCTGCAGCATGTAGAAGAGAAACACGTGGTGAAGAGATAGAAGACACAGAGGAGCTTTCCCCAGGGGAAAAAAAAAGTACAATGCATCCCTAACATTATAGAAAAAGGTTTCTGGAGGTAGTCCATGGGGGTCACTTGAGGCCTAGCAGAGAGAGCATTCCCAAGACAAGGCAGGGTGATACTGACGGTCACTGTGTTTATTAGATGTTTTCTGTATACCAGCCTTGGCTTGAGCACTCATGCCATAGATCCATGACATACATGCCCAAAAGATGTTGTAAAATTCAGCCAAGGAATTTCTCAGACTTCGCTGGAGCATGAGAGAATTATCCCAGAGATGAGCGTGAAGGAGGGCTTGTCGCCAGGAGAAATTATATCATGATGAAGAGGCCATGTTCATATGAAATCATACTGTGGCCTAGTACCAGGTGTGGAGGCCATCTGGGTCTCTGGCAAGTGGGCTTCTGTGGTTTGGATTTGGGGCTCAGTAGTAACGGAACCACTGAGGTGTATAAAGGCATGTGTGGAAATTCCTGTGATGAGTTAGACATCAGAATGAGGCAGTCATGATCACTGGGGCCCTGCTTCTTGATTCAGGCTGACTTTATGTTGATGTGAGCAGTATCACTATTTTAGGAGAAGGTGAGTGGTACCATGTCTTATTACTGATAGTGCTGACGACTGAAGAGCTTCTACAGAGCACTCTTACCTTTAGCTCCTTAATTTTAGTCTGTCATCTGATGACCGCAGTACAAAACAGCTTAACATAGCCAGGCACATTTGATGAACACCTGCTCTGTAGCTGTCCATCAGAATTTTGTGTTCCATGAGCACTGCCAGATGCTAGGTGCGACCCAGGCAGCAAGGAACGGGGGCCTGCACACTTCTCATACCTTCTTTGCTCACATGCATAATCTTGTTCCATTGGATCTCATTAAAAAAAAAATAGATTCCACAGTAAGATTATTAAGAATTTCCAGGCAGTGGCAGCATAGTATTAAACCAAGCACAGGCCCTTTGAACACAGGTCCCTGTGTGGCTGCATTCGTCTTGTGCTCCTGAAACCAGGCCTGTGTGAGATCCCTAGGGCTCTGTATGCCACATCGTCAGGGATGTCGAGAGCTGCACCCTGTGCATGGAAGGGCTGTTTGAATATGGATTTAAATATGGGGCTTTGCACTTTGAAACCCACCTTCCTCATACTTTACTCTGCCATCCTGAACACATATTTCACCATTCGAAGACTCCATTTGCCTGTGTGTTAAATAGGAACCTAATAGTACCTTTTAGGGGTGTTTAGGAAGATGGAGTGAGGTTATGGATGAAAAGTACCCAGTTCCCAGCATACAGTTATCATCCAGCCAGCGTTGGCTGCCTTTGGAGGAATTGGGTGAGGCAGTTTCTGAAAGCCTTCCTGTGGCTGCAGCGTCCCTTGTCCAGATGTAATGGCACAAAATACAGGTCTCCTGAACTCTAGTGACCCGGATGGGCATCACTGATAGGTAGCTGTTAGCCTTTTCCCCAAGTAACCCCAGCCAGAACCACCAACACTTATCAACTCCATAGATGGGGGATTGTTTTGTCTCCTGATGTCCACTTTTTATATTAATCCCTTGCTTTTAATTGGGAGGACTCAGACATTCATTATAATTACATAGGAAAAAACATGATTGCTATTATCCCAGAGTTATCAGAATTGATTCAGCTAAATCGAATGCTGGTGGAGAGAGAGGGTTGTGTCGCCAGGACCTTCCGCTGGCCTGGATGTTGTGACTGTTTCACAGAGATAAGCAGCCTCGCTGTGCCTGCTGGCATCCGGGCGTAGGCAGCCGCGGCGCTCGAGCTGGTTCATCTCCCCAGGCGTTAAGCTGCACTAATTGCTTTGGAAGGGAGGCCTTCTCCCGGACAGCAGCATATGCTGCATGAGTGCCTGAAGCAAAGATAAAAAGCCACCCTCCTCCTCCTTTATTGAAGTTTAATAATAAAATGGAACTGTCACCATTTCCAATAAATTGTTTGTTTTAATTTAGAAAAATAATGGAAACTGGCCACCTCCTGGCACACAGTTGTTGAGGACCGATTTCCTGGCTCAGCTAATTTTGAGCCAAATACTGTCCTTCAGTAGCTTGCTCTAGAAGACACTCAGGCCTCAGTGTCAGAAAATCAACCACATGTCTCTCCACTTAATAAAACCTAGCCCTTTAAGGTGAAGCGAGTCATTTTTCAAGGTGGATTAGATTGTAAAGTTGCAAACCAGGAAGTTGGCATAGGTGCTTGAAGCATAAAGTTTTGTAGAATTTTTTTCAAGTATTTCTTTTAGCAAATATGAAATTAAAGTATGCTCACATGTTTCTGTCATCATGGTGCTTTCAGATGTCTTCTTTTTTCCTGTAAAAATAGTGAGAAGTCAGCTTGATGCCTTTTGAATTAAGTCAGAAAAGAAGGCATCGATTAAGGAAGTATCTTACTAAGGCTTATAGAGGGAGGGTGAGTGGCAGCATGGAAATTGGACTTCAAGCCACCTGGCTCCTGCCTACTGCTCTAAGGCACAGATGCTCTCACTTTTTTACCAAATAAACAGCTTTCTCACCCCCATTTCATAGGTAGCAAAACTGAGGCCTGAGAACCAAAGCTACTTGTCTTGGGATATCAGAGCTGGTAAGCGGTCTAACCAAAACTAGGGCTCAGTCTCTTGGATCCTAGTTCAGTTTTATTCTTGCAGAGTCCATGGGGTCTATATACTGGTTGCTAACATGCAAGTACAATATAATATGATTGCATTAAGTGTAAAAATTTTTATCTTACAGTAAGCAGCCATACCTGAGAATAGATTTTTAAAAATCTGTTCAGGAGGCTGCAGGGCAATCAGCCAGTCCCCTTCATTCCCTTTCGGACATTATCCTTGGAATGCATGCAACTAGAGTTCATCTTCAACAGATTAGTACAGGCCGTGGGGAGGGAAAGCAGTGGATGTTCCATCCACGTGCGCCAGGAGTGTGCTGTATATGAAATGCCTGGCTTTGTCCGGCATGGGCACTCAGACAATGTAAATCAGGCAATGAAATGACAGTGATTAAGAAGAGGAAGCGGGGCATAGATGAGATGAGAAAGGTCATTGTAATGCAGGGAGGTCTTTGGGGATATACTGCCTCAGTCAGGGTTATGTGATGGGCATGGTCATAAGGTCCTTTGAATTGAGTGGCCCAAATACAGCTAAATCTAGTCAGGCAAGGAATCAAATTTGCTGGCTCACTTATCCGAGAAAAGTAAGCTTGGCTGGATCTAGGGGCTCGAGTCATGCTGTCGTGACTCTGTCTTGCCCCCCTTGCGTTGTGGACTCTGTTCCTTGGCTGTTACATTTATTCAGATGAGCTCTTCCTGTGCAGTGGCTTCATGGCTGCTAGCAGCACCAGCCTGCCTCCCTGACTTTTCAGTAATCTCAGTGGAGAGAGAATCTTCTCTATCATGTTTCAGTAGAAGCCCAGCTATGGCTGATGGGATAGAATTCACAGATGGAA
Source organism: Aepyceros melampus (assembly GCA_006408695.1). NCBI lineage: Eukaryota > Metazoa > Chordata > Mammalia > Artiodactyla > Bovidae > Aepyceros > Aepyceros melampus. Next base: position 651,677 of record SJXQ01011041.1, on the reverse strand, counting down.
CAGGGCTGATCAGGGGGCCCAACCCTTGACCGGAAGGAGAGAGAGATTAGCACTGTTCAATTCATATAAATTATGGGGTGTTGGGGAAGAGGGAAAATCAGCAGAAGGGAAAAGGATGCTGGATAGGAGAAATCATGCATACCCACTGGCCTTAGAGTTTCCTCTGACTCACCATCAGGCAATGGCTTGGTAAGGAGGAAGGACTAGTCTAGCTCTTGTGTCTCCAGGTTAGTATTATCCAACACAACTTTAGGCAATGATGGAGATATTATTTAATCTTCACAGTCCAGTCCAATGACCACTAGGCACATTGGGCTGTCGAGAACTTGAAATGTGGCTTGTGTGATCCAGGAACTGAGTTTTTAATTTTAGGTAATTTTAATTAAATTTAATATTAATAGCTACATGTAGCTCATGACCACTGTAAAGGGCAGAGCAGCTCTTAGTGGAGGTCACATCACAGGAGATAGTTCCCTGGAAGGCAGGAGCCCCGTCCCCACTTTGGAGGAGGGTTGGACTGAGAGTTAAAGGCAGAGGCTGGTTGACCAGGATGATGCAGTTGAGTTGTTTAGGTTGTGGAGTAGGAGGAAAGGGGGGTTGAATGTGAGAGAGAGGACCAGGAGGCAAAAACAAAGAGAGAACCCTTCATCTGTGACATCATTTAGAAACCTTTAACATGAAGAAAATTTTTTCTACTTCATGTATGAGCTCAGTTTCTATCAGGAAGAAACAAAATCACAACTGACCTTGTTATAATAGCAAATTGAGGGGAATTCAATGACATGTTATTGCATTTTGCTCTTAAGTGTCCAACAATAAAAGCAGCCATTGCCTAAAACATCATTCCGCACATGACATGCAGCTACACGTGGATTAAAAGAAAAATTGCTATGTTGTAAAAAAAAAGTCCTGTGTAAACTTGTGTGACTGAGCACAACTGAATGCAGCTGACAGAAGTGACATCAGATGAACAGAGCGAGCTTGTCGAGGCAGAGTCCACTGTGCTGTGAACCTGGGTCTGGTTAAAGAACACACTCTGCACAGTCTGCATGACCGGCCTGCCATCCTGCTTCGTGTCCTGTAAGATGTGTGGGGTCCACCTTGGGGTACACTTACCAAGCCGAAGTCTTCTTGGTGGTCACCACTCACTCACAAGTCAGGTATCCAAGGGTGGAGTTTCTTCGAGAAGGCAGACTGATTTTCTCTGACTACTTGCCTACCCACAGTGGGACCCGTGAGCTTCCTAAATTCAGTGAGCTTTCTGGATTTATCCACTGAGTGCTCTTAGAGGCTATGCCATGAGTTTGGCATCCTGCTGCCAAGTCAAGAGCAGCATGAATAGAGAAGCAGGAATCTTGGTTCCTGGCTGTGTAGTTTGCCTAGTTCCCTGACCCTCAGCATGCCACTTGATAATCACTTGTAGACTCAGTTGAGTGCAGAAACTAAGAGCAGGCATACTGGAGACATACTGGCCAGGTCTAAGTCAAGTTCATAGCCAATGCCTGGCATTCAGGTTACCCCCTCTCCCACAACACACACACACATACACACACACACACACACACTAAGCAGCAGTGGGTGTGTAGTGGAAAGGAGAGAATTAGAGCAGCTGAAACTCTCCTGGATGGAACCTGGGCTGGGCGGCTTGGAGGTATGTGAGTTTAGGTGCAATACTGGACCTCAGTCTTACTCTCTGCAGAGTGGAATATGGAACTTCACAGGGTTGTTATGTGGACACAGTTGGCTGTTTTCTTTGTTCAGAACCTGACATCGAGGAGACTTCCAGAACCGAGGCTGCTCTGTGAGCAGCAGAGTGTGGTTGCTGTGAGGGAGGGGTGGCTCAGGGAGAAGCTCTTGTGGGGGTGCACGTATCCCCAGGGTGATTGACCAGCTTCACATCCAGCCTTGATTCGTGTTCCGCTTGGATGGCATTACAGCTGACTGTCCTAAGGAGCGCACTCAAGCTTGCCAGTCCAGTTTGCCAGCAAATGTGCAGACCATCCTGATGACTAGAAGCTCCAGGCAGAACAGCATCTTAGAACTACAAGTCCTATCCTAGGATCAGTATCTGTGGTGCTTTGATCACTTTCAGAGTCCCAAGGCAGGCACATTATGAGTGGGCGTCACCATTGGTTTCTGATGGCATTCTTGGAGTACTGTTGGGTCGCAGGCACAGTAGGAGAAATGAAACCACTCCTAGGCCAGAAAGTCACTAGCAGGCCTTTTCCCCTAACCTACCTCTCTTGTCCCTCTCCCTCCTAGTGTCTTTAGTGACTTCTCCAGCTATTTCCCCAGCAGACAAGGGTTGGATGCCATTGGGAACAGAATAATTCATTTCAGTAGAAAACAAATGGTTTTGGATTGGGTCAGCTGGAAAGTGTTGCCAAGCGCTGTGCTGCTGTGAACATGGGCTTTGGGCCAGTGACCATCATGTACATTCCCGTGTACCTGGGCATAGGCCTGGACCCACTCCTGTCTCTTTTTGGAAAGCAGAAATGTTTGGATTTCACAGTCAGTTTCTTTGTCCCCTTTATTTTCCAGCTGAGGCTGGGCTTCTGTGGAATTGACATAGTGGAAAGGCCTGGGGCTGCTCCTGAAGAGCCTCCTTCCCATCTGCCTGTTCCTCGAAGCCCTCTGTATTTGTTGCCTGGATCTACCTCCCATAGGCACGGGTCTCAGGTTGTGATCCAGTCTTTAGCCTCACTCTTTGGCTCTTTGGGGGCTTCCCTGTGGCTCAGCGGGTAAAGAATCGGCCTGCAATACGGGAGACCTGGGTTTGATCCCTGGGTTGGGAAGATCCCCTGGAGAAGGGAACAGTTACCCACTCCAGTATTCTGGCCTGGAGAATTCCATGGGGTTGCAAAGAGTCGGACACAACTGAGCGACTTTCATTTTCACTTTTGGCTCTTTGGAGGTGGTTTTTGATGTGTCGGTTTTATATGTGTCAGAAAGTTGGTAAATGTGGAAAACAAAAGACCATCAGATGTGCCCTGTCTTAGAAACATCACAGTCTTGAATGGGGACAGAATCTAATCCGGTGATGACACACCTGGAGTGCTAAGTGCACGGTGGATCTGAGCCCGGCAGCCTGGGCTTGCAAGGAAGCACTCCACGCTCTCAGGGGTGGATGTTCTGGGAAGCCTTCCTAGGGCAAGAAGGGCTGAGTCCCTCTAAATGGATACGCCCTGAGAAGATAAGAGAGAAGTAGATAAGGGGAAGGCAGAAGATGGATGGAAAGTGTGCTCCCAGTGGAGGGGGAGCATGTATGGAGTCTAAAAAAAATGATTGAGTGGAAAAATAGGGGAAAGGAGGGGGAGGGGGAGCTCATGCACTCCCTGGAAGAGTGGAGGGTCACAGGAGATGAAACTGGAGAGGGAGGCAGACATTTTCAACAAATTATAAACTTTTCACCAAAATCTTAACTTTCTTTCCCCTAACATGTAATCAAAGCTTTAAAAAAATACATATGGAAGGTAAATTTTATATTAAGTTCTTATGTTTTGAATTTGGAAGGCAAAAACTGAATTATGGCCACTGGGGCCTGAGAGTGAACCATGGGTTTTGCCTTGGCATGTGCTTGTTCATTCAGGGTTGGTATTTCATATAACAGGACAGATGCTAATGGATTTTTTTGCCTTGTTGTTTTAGCACTTCAGGGAGCATCTGGACAAACTTTTTGCCAAAGGAATTGGAATGCTGGATATAGCTCTGAATGAAGCCTTCAACATTCTCAGTGATGTAAGCTCCTCTTGATTTGCCTTTCTCTCCTCTAAGAGAATAGATGGGATTTTCGTGGGCCAGCATTATTGTTAGCCAGGCAGGGGATAAGAGGGTAAGACTGGGGAACCAGGTCCGGTTTGGGAGGCCATCCCAGCCCCCTCCTACACAGAGTCGATGGTACAGTCTGGTTAGTGGACTCACCTGCCACCATCATTGACTCTGTGGCCATCAGTGGCTCAATACTAGAGCACCATCGACCACAGATTTCTTTCCCTCTGAGAAACTCTCAATTTCTTCATGGAGTGGATTCCTTATTGTGAGTCACACTGAATCCCTGCCAATGGCAATATTCAAAGGAAGGAGGGCTTCTCTTGTCCTATGTTCAGGGAGTGTTATAGGCGCTGCCTATACCAGCCTTCCTCTCGCCCCCTGGAGATGCCAAGACACAGTGCACACTGGAGCCTCCAGGAAGTCCTGCAAAGGCAAACCCCGCTGTACCTACTACTTCTCCTGCTTTGCTGAACAGAGAATTTCGGATTAATAGCACCTGTTAACATCTTGTGAATACATTGTGGAATTTTGGGCTGGTGATTCTGCCCCTTGAATGCAGTTGTGTCAAGCTAAAGCATCATGTGACTTCTGTGTTCTTTTTACTCTGGGAGGGCAGTAGGAAAATAAATGATTGTCTTTATTAATGCAGATTCTCTATTATTTATTTAACTACTATAGGCTGCATGCTTTTTAAATGTCAGGCACTGGAATTAGTACACCAGTGAACAGAATAGATTAAGTATTTGCCTTACTGGCCCTAAAATCCTAGTGAAAAAGTCTGCAAATTTTGTCCCAAGAGAAACATCAGCCTCCATCTTGTTTTTGTAAATAATGTCTTATTGGAGCACAGCCATGCCCACCTGACTACATATAGTCTAGGGCTGTTCTTGTACTACAGTGGCAGAGTTGATTATTTTCAATAGATACCATATGGCCTGTAAAAACTAAAACAGTTACTATACGGCCCTTTAGAGAAGAAGTTTGCTGACCCAGGTTCTAATGTGGGAGACATATGAAATGAGTAGTCTTATGGAGAACAATAATTCTTCTGTTCCAAAATGATAAGGGGCTGTTCCTTTATACAATGAGGTCAAGAGTTCTCTGGCTGCGGGAAGAGCTCTCTGGTTCGGTGATGTTGGAGTGCAGACCTGAATGGTATCTTGAGGAACAAATTTTCAACAAGAGGAACAGCAAGTGAAGAGGCCCTGGGGGAGGGCATATTTATGGTACAGCAAGGAGACCAGCATGACAAGAGCAAGTAGGAAAGAAAGAGTGTACTAGGAAATAAGGTCGCAGAGGCAGCAGCATCATGTGGAGCCTGATAGACCCAGTGAGGACTTTGGCTCTCCTCTGTGTGGGATGGAAAGTCATGGAGTCTGAGCAGAGAATGACAGAGTCCAACTAGATTTCAACAGCATCCACTGGCTGCTCATTGATAAACAAAGATAATAGCAGGAAGGCCATTATCTGAGTGACATACAATGGTGGCTTTGGACCAAGGAGGTAGTGATTTAGATGTTAAGAAGCAGAAAAATAGAAGCTGCTCTAGGTATTTCAAACAGCAGGAGTTGAACTCAGGAAGTTGGTTGCACAGGGGATGGAAAGGCTGAGAAATCAAACAGAGAATAAACCAATCCATTGATTAATACCACCAGGAGGCAGCTTCCCTCTGGGTCAGGAAGGACCACAGGAGGGAGGGCTGCCATCAGAGCCTCATCACTATGGCTGACCAGAGCAGAACAAAACCACTGAGGGGGCTGCCAAGCAGGAGCTGCAGTGCTAGGGAGGGGCCTGTCCTGTGGAAGCTAGTGCCTTGGAGGCGATGCTGCCATTGCTGGAAAATGCCCAGGGCCCCAAAGCAGAGAGAAAAGGAGAAATGGCTTAGAAATACCTTGGCCTCTCCCTTGAGTCCTTCAGTATTCACCTGAAGACAAAACTTGTCAAAACTATTGCCCAGTCTGGGAAGTGTGATTTTCAGGAAAAAATATGGGGTGGAGCTGAGAGCAAGCAAGCCCTGAATGGGGAACAGCTATGTTGAAGTTCCAAAAGAGCTGGGAGAGCAACTGGACATTCAGAGGCTTCTCCTCCAGGTAGCTCTGCAGGCCACCAGCCATCTGCTTCCAGGTGAGACTTCACCTGGCGCTGTATGGCTTGTTTTGGTGGTCAGTTATGTCTGACTCCATAACTTGAGCTTCTACCACTAAGCTACAGTGGCTCTCAAGCCAAGGATAGGTCCTAATTCTATACTCTTTTTTTAACCAATAATATCTGCTGGCACATAGAAGGCTGTTTACATCTCAGTCCTGAGTCAGTATTGTGCATCAGTGCAGAGGAGAGGAAATAAGGAGGGAGGGTGTCATTTCAGCTTCTGTTACACAAACCGGAGGCCCTTCCTACTCACCTGGCTCCAGATAATTAGCATTTATGGACAGCTCGGTGTTTGGGACAGCACATACCTATTCAGTTCAGTTCAGTTCAGTCGCTCAGTCATGTCCGACTCTTTGCGACCCATGAATCACAGAACACCAGGCCTCCCTGTCCATCACCAACTCCCAGAGTTCACCCAGACCCACACCCATGGAGTCAGTGACGCCATCCAGCCATCTCATCCTCTATTGTCCCCTTCTCCTCCTGCCCCCAATCCCTCCCAGCATCAGGGTCTTTTCCAATGAGTCAACTCTTCGCATGAGGTGGCCAAAGTACTGGAGCTTCAGCTTTAGCATCATTCCTTCCAAAGAAATCCCAGGGCCGATCTCTTTCAGAATGGACTGGTTGGATCTCCTTGCAGTCCAAGGGACTCTCAAGAGTCTTCTCCAACACCACAGTTCAAAAGCATCAATTCTTCTGCGCTCAGCCTTCTTCACAGTCCAACTCTCACATCCATAAATGACCACTGGAAAAACCATAGCCTTGACTAGATGGACCTTAGTTGGCAAAGTAATATCTCTGCTTTTGAATATGCTATCTAGGTTGGTCATAACTTTTCTTCCAAGGAGTAAGCGTCTTTTAATTTCATGGCTGCAGTCACCATCTGCAGTGATTTTGGAGCCCAGAAAAATAAAGTCTGACACTGTTTCCACTGTTTCCCCATCTATTACCCATGAAGTGATGGGGCCAGATGCCATGATCTTCGTTTTCTGAATGTTGAGCTTTAAGCCAACTTTTTCACTCTCCTCTTTCACTTTCATCAAGAGGCTCTTTAGTTCCTCTTCACTTTCTGCCGTAAGGGTGGTGTCATCTGCATATCTGAGGTTATTGATATTTCTCCTGGCAATCTTGATTCCAGCTTGTATTAATGTATTAATAATTAATAAACATGACTGATCAGAGCCAAGGACCAAGCTACATCTTTAAATTCTACTTTGAACCTTGGGTAGCTTTTGACATAGCTCAGATAGTAAAGAATCTGCCTGCAATGCAGGAGACCTGAGTTCATTCCCTGGCTAGAAAGTCTGACACTGTTTCCACTGTTTCCCCATCTATTTCCCATGAAATGATGGGACCAGATGCCATGATCTTTGTTTTCTTCATTTTTTATGTTAAGTCCTCAGAAAAATCTTAGGCAATTAGCCTGTCATTTTAGTTCATAGGTCTTTAAGTAATTGCACCTGAAAAACTTCTTTTTCTTTTCTGTACCTGATTTAAATGATGAGATCTTAGACCATGATCTTGTTCTTGTGCTTGATCTTATTCCTATAGTGGGTTACACATTCTACAGTCTTTTAAGGATGATAATTTGTATGTGTAAGGATTATGAATAATTTGTGTGTGGAGTACAGATTTTAGTGGCTTCCCTATTGTTGCTCAGCCACTAAGATGTGTCCAACTCTTTGCAACCCTATGGACTGCTGCATGCCAGCTTCCTCTGTCCTTCACGATCTCCTGGAGTTTGCTCAGATTCATGTGCATTGAATCGGTGATGCTATCTAACCACCTCATCCTCTGCTGCCCCCTTCTCCTTTTGCCTTCAATCTTTCCCAGCATCAGGGTCATTTTTCCATGAGTCAGCTCTTCACATCAGGTGGCCAAAGTATTGGAGTATTGATTTCCTTTAGGATTAACTGGTTTGATCTTGCTGTCAAACTAAGTCTCAAGAGCCTTCTCCAGCACCACAGTTTTAAAGCATCAATTCTCCAAGTCTCAGCCTTCTTTATGGCCTTCCTATACCTCTGGATTTTTAAAATTTTCTTTCCATCTAGAAAGATAGGTGGTCTGTTTTTCCCTTTGTCTTTATTCTGTACAGGATTCATGATGCTTTGAGCAAAAGAATGTGGCAGAACCCATGCTGTGTCAATTTTCAGAGCCAGGCCAGCTTCTTGTCCCTTGAAATTGTTGCCTTTGTAAATCTAGCTCCCATGACATGAGAAACCCACGTGTATATGCTCCAGTAATAGCCGTGGCTCTTGGCAGAGTGATTCTCAGTTTTCTACGATTTCGGTTCACCTGATCCTTAAAGATCCTGACAATTTTATGCTTTCAAAACTGTGATTATATAACTAGAAATTATGAATTATACATGAATTTGGTTATAATGAGGTGTAGTCAACACTGCTAATTGCTTTTCCCCCAGTATCCATTTCACAGTCTGTCTTTACAAATTAACCTTAGTTTTGAGGGCAGGACAGGATTGAACTTAGTCTTCAAGGTTTCCTTTTAATTATAGGGATATGAAAAATCTGTGGCCTATGATATGTGGACATCAATGGCTGGGTAGGAAATAAAAAGTTAATGTATCAGAGGAAGACATTCTGTGTTCATGAATTGGGAGAATATTGTTTATGAATATTGTTAAGATGGCATTATGACCCAAAGTGATCTAAAAACTCAATGTAATCCCTACAAAAATTCCCAAAGTGTTTTGAGGGGAACAGAAAAACTGACAGAAAAAAATTCATGTGGAATTTAAAAAGCACAGAATAGACAAAGCAATCTTTAAACCAAAAACAAAATTGAAGGATAAATTTCAAAATTTACTACACAGCTACAGTAATAAACACAGAAGTTGTGCTTAATTATAGATGTGTAGATCAATAGAATACAGCTGAGAATTCATTGGTAAATTCATAGATGACCAGTTGATTTTCAACATGGATTTCAGGGTAATTCAATGGAAAAATAATAGTCTCTTCAAGAAATAGTGTTTGAACAACTAGATAGCCACATGTAAAATAATAAAGTTGGACTTAGCAGTGATTTTGGAGCCCAGAAAAATAAAGTCTGACACAGTTTCCACTGTTTCCCCATCTATTACCCATGAAGTGATGGGGCCAGATGCCATGATCTTCGTTTTCTGAATGTTGAGCTTTAAGCCAACTTTTACACTCTTCTCTTTCACTTTCATCAAGAGGCTCTTTAGTTCCTCTTCACTTTCTGCCGTAAGGGTGGTGTCATCTGCATATCTGAGGTTATTGATATTTCTCCTGGCAATCTTGATTCCAGCTTGTATTAATGTATTAATAATTAATAAACATGACTGATCAGAGCCAAGGACCAAGCTACATCTTTAAATTCTACTTTGAACCTTGGGTAGCTTTTGACATAGCTCAGATAGTAAAGAATCTGCCTGCAATGCAGGAGACCTGAGTTCATTCCCTGGCTAGGGAAGATCCTGTAAGAGAAAGGAATGGCTATTGACTTCAATTCTTTCCTGGAGAATTCTGTGGAGAGAGGAGCCTGGCAGGCTACAGTCCATGGGATTGCAGAGTCAGACACAGCTGAGTGACTAACACTTTGAACCCTGAATAGGGACCTTCGTAGGGCTTGGAGATGCTGATCTCCACAGCTTAGCAGGCTTTTTCTAGAGGATGATATTGAAAGGACTTGCCACATTTGGGGAACTGGCTTTCTTTATTTCAAAAACCTGGTGTCTAGTTCAGGGGGAGGCTACTGTGAGATGGAGGGAGGGAGTCCCTTGCTTGGAAATGTACCTTGCAGATTTTTGTTTTCCTGCTATTTGACAGAGGTGGTAAAGGAGTAAAGAGTTAAGAGATGCTTCTTGTGTTGAAGTTTGTGGCTTCTGGAGTCAGGCAGGTTGGGTTGAGAACCTGATCCACTTAGAGCTTGCTGTGTGACCTTTAAAAAATTGGTTTTACCTTATTTTCCTCATCTTTAAAATGAGGCTGGGAATAGACCCAACACTGGTCACTTAATTTGTGAAGCCCAGTGCAAAATGACAATGCAGGTGCTTGTTCAAAAGTTAATAGGAATTTCAGGAAAGTGATACCAGAGTGTGCAACCAAGTGTGGGGCCCTGTATAGCTATGTACATCACATGTCATGAGGCCGGCCATGCTGGATAGGGGTTGAGGATTCAGCATGAGGCAGTGGCGCCCAGCTCCTTCTCAGTCATGCTGGGTTGGGTGGGAAGTGCCATCACCGTGACCGCAGAGACATTAGGCAGCCTCAACTTTTGCCAGGCTGCCTGAGGTTTCTAGAAGCAGCTCCTACCCTTAATGCTTTGGTCCTACTCCCTGCCCAAATCCTCAAGAATCTCTGCTTCCCTTTATCCCCCTCTCTTCTTTTCCTTGCCCTGGTACTTTTTCCTCTCCCCATGCCTTTCACTTATCAAATTTGTTTTAAAACTCTCCTAAGCCAGTGATCGCTTGGAATGCCCAGTGGAATGCTGTCTGCTTCAAGGCTCCAACATAGGTGTTGTGGTCAAGGTGTGGGATGCCATCCTCCTTTTGGACACTTACAATTCATTTGCTACTAGAGGCCTTAGCAGTCCTGCAGTGAACAGACCTTTTAAAATATGTCTATACCAGCACTCAAATTATTGACCCCAGAACTCTGCGTCATGTTATAACCTCAGGATAGAATTTGTAGAGCTCATAGCTCCCCAGGCACACCTTCAGGCATAATATTTTTTTATCCTTTAAGGGGGTGTAGTATTTCCAACACCTCCAAGAACCAGAAAATCATCAATACATGGTGGATTTTTTCCCTTGAATCCTAGTGAGAGAAGCATTTTTGAACCAGGGAAACCATCCACATACCTGCTTGATCTACCTTTATTGGTAAAAGCCCTTTGAAGTCTGGCCAGTCAGAAAGTCTGAGGGGTCGAGTGAAATTCCAGAAAGTAAGAAATGGAAGGAACAAAAATGTTTCAAAATGTCCCTGCCTGAGATTTGTTGACAGTTGGCACCATATTGAGTGCACATTTATCCCAGAGAGAGAAACATTTCCATCCCATTTCTTGCCATGGGGCTTTTAAATAGCCAAACACTTTGAAAAACACAGAGATGGTTAATCTCCCATGAAAATGAAGCTTTAGCTATTTTCCACTTCATCAATATGACCTTTAGTGATATAATTCTCTTCCTGTGTATTATGTCTGCTTTTGCAAGCCAGTATGAAATTAAAAGCTATTTCTTGAATGCAGAAACACATATACACACACTCTTTCTCTCTTAGACACACACAATTGAAATGCCAATTGTGGTTATGGCTTAGAATGGTTCAGAAGTTACTATAACTAAATGAAGTTAATTCTGTTTTGCATTTACCTGCATTTCAGTTTCAGTGTTTGCTCAGATGATTTAAAGGCTTGCAGTTGTTGTACAAATGGCTTTGAAAGGAGCATTCAAATAAACTTCTAAGACCCTTCTAGCTATTGATCTCTGCTGCATTCATTAGATTCTCTTAAGAACACAGAGCTGGTTTGCTACAGTAGTTAGCATCTACCTTGTCATGTGACAACTGCAATTATCTTTTTTGGCAATGAATACAATCTTTGCAGTGATTACCTTTTAAAAATTTTTCTTAGCCAATTAAATAAAATTCGGTGACATTTCAAAGACTGTTAATCACAACCAAATGCTCTAAATGTCAGGATGCATTGAAATTTTTGCTGCTAACTGATGAATCACTGAGCTAATTGTAGTTCATCATCAGGCCCTTGTCATTGTTATTATTATGGAAAACACTTTCATCACTCCCGCTATTCAATAAAAAAAAAGTTCTAGACAAATATGAAGAGAAGAGATATTACTCATCAAAGCATTTGAATTTAATTGCATTCTTCAAAATTCTCCCAACTGCAGATTGCTGCAGAGGAAAACCAGAGACTCAGTCATGGAAGAAAGTAATGATTTAAATAAACAGCTCGGGGCAGCCCCTTCTTCCAGTGTGCAGTATTCAGATATCTTCATTTTCCTCTCTTTCTTGCCTTTTGTTTGGGAGAGTTTTTCCTGGGTGTTTTCAAATGAGTTACATGAACAACAGTCTCGAGGTGTCCTGATTTTTTCCCTCTGCAGCCTCTGTGGTCAAATGAATAGATCACTTGTATTTGGTGGCACATTACTGAGTTTATTCAGTGACATGAAGGCTGTGTTGAATCGCAGGCTCTCCAGAAAATCTCCAGAGCAACCTGTTGATAAGACAAGGCTGCAAGACTGTTTTTTCTTGTTGCGCTATGATGATAGAATCTTAGTAGCATCTCCAAGTGGAAAGGGCAGAGTCATTTATTGAGACTATTAAGTGGGTCCTCAGGGTGGAAGAGAGGGAAAACGCTTTGTTAAGACAGGGTATAAATCGTAAATTATAGTTCATGATTGGTGGATGCAGCAAGGGAAGATTTTGAGGTCAGAGGTTCAAAGAGTCTCAGGGTATAAATTGTCCTTTGATGCTTTCTGTTCAAGAGTTGATAGGTCTTTTAGGAAGTTCCTGGAATAAGCACTAAAGTTATTTGCAATTTTCACCTTCTTTAGCAAGAATTTTCTAGAATACTAAGTTATGTCAATGAAGACAGTAGAAAATAAGTTATGTGAGAAGTTTTGTGGTCCAGTGGTCTTAGTTCTCAGGTATTTCTTCCAACTGATACTGTATCATGTGCCTTGTGTGTTTATTAATTTAAGGACACTCTGCCCAGTCAGAGTTGCAGGAGTGACTGCCAGGGTCAGGACTAAAATGAGCCACATTCTAAAGGCACAGGATTTAAGGAGCAGTCACTCTCAGGTTAGTGACCTTGGTGTTTGCCATGTGACCCTGGAACACTAGAAAGAATAGAACAAGGAAGAACAGGAGAAGGAAATGAACACTTGTGGAGCTATCAGATTGAGGAGTGTCATCTCATTATTGGGAGGCCATAGGTCAAGTGTACTGAATCTGAGATAGATTCTGGAGCTGGACTGCCTGGGCTTACATCTCAGCTATGGCAGACTGTGTGATTTTGGGCAAGTTAGCTAATCTCTGCACCTGTGTTCCTCACTGCTCAAATGGGGATGATGATAATACGTACCTCAGAGACCAGTAGAGATTAAGTAAGTTCATACTTGTAGCCCAGCATATAATGGGCATATAATCTGTGCTGTAACAACCTTATAAGCATGTTGTTCCCATGTTATAAATGAAGAAAAGGGTATTCTTTTGAAATATTTATTTATTACTCATTTATTTTAAAACTGTGTTTGAGTGCACCTGGTCCTAGTTGCAGCATCTGGGATCTTTCAGGTATGGCATGCGGGATCTAGTTCTCTGACCAGGGGTCAAACCCAGGCCCCGTGCACTGAGTGTGTGGAGTCTTAGCCACTGGACCACTGCGCTAGTCCCTAGAAAAAATATTCTCAAAGGGAATTTATATTAGGTACCGGTTTGTGGTGCTGAAATAAGATTGAATATTTTCCGCTATACTATGGTATTCCATCCGTGTTGGAATACCAAAGTTGAACTGTGTTTGAACTAAAGTTGGTTTTACTTTGTCCTAGTATGACCATGAGGCCATTCGTTCCATCCATCCATCCATTCATCCAGTCTTCTCTAAAGTCACTGCAACTTCAAACTCCACATTAGAAATCTAAGTTTGTGGAGACTGGGCATTACACTTCAGTGTGAGTGCTCTTGGTAGCTCTGGTTCATCAGTCAGCAGAAAGTCCAAGGGTGACCATTATCCTTCCCCCGTGTCACTGTTAGTAGATGGAACATGCCTGTACATTGTCACTCATGCCTGTGCACACATCCTTTGCCCTCTCTGAAAGGCCCTTGCCCCAGATGCTCACCTCCTTCTGTTATTATTCAAATGTCACCACCTCATTAATGGCTTCCCAGACTATATTTTCTAAAGTTACTCCTCTGCATTTTCTATCCTCCTACTTTTTTTTAACTTTGCATTGCCATATCAAACATAAAACATAATTACTCCTTTACCTTGGTATCTCATCAAACAGAATATAAACTACATGAGGGAAAAGATTATTCTGTGTTTCATCCTCAGCACTGTGTGGGCACTTAGCAATAATTTTAAAATAAATGAAAACAACAACAACAACAACAACTTCACAGTTTGCAGTGGTGGGAGTTTTCACTACTGAAGGTTAAAATCTTTTTGTGTGTTCCTCATTGGTATGTAACTGTAGGGTTTTTAAAGGACACTGCTTTGAATTTGTAGCATTAATAGCATTCATTAAGAAGATTCTTCACCCATGATTCAAGGGAAGGACATGAATCTCTGATAGCTGTCATCTGGTTAGCCAAGCTACCACTCACAAAGGCTGGGCACTTTTGAAATTCTCTGTAAAACTGAAAGTTGAAGTATAGAATTGGTATCATAGTGGGCATAATCTTGGGATTTCAGCAAGCTGTGCATGCTAACATACATAATATATAACATTGCTAAGTCGCTTCAGTCGTGTCTGTCTCTGTGTGACCCCATAGACGGCAGCCCACCAGGCTCCACCATCCCTGAGATTCTCCAGGCAAGAATGCTGGAGTGGGTTGCCATTTCTGTCTCCAATGCATGAAAGTGAAAGGTCAAAATGAAGTCTCTCAGTCATGTCCAACTCTTAGCGACCCCATGGACTGCAGCCTACCAGGCTGCTCCTTCCATGGGATTTTCCAGGCAAGAGTACTGGAGTGGGGTGCCATTGCCTTCTCTGAATATATAATGTTACATGCTAACAAATACATGTTTAAAACAAACCCTAAAAAGAGTGCTTACTGTATATTCTAAACTGGCATGCTCCTGACTTTATTCTCCATGTGTACAAAACCTCCTTGATTTTATTACATACAATATGTATCCATTAGACTCATTCAAACTAAATTCATTTAGATTTTGAAAGAGATGTTACTCATCACATATTCTGTTGCCCATAATTGTGTTTCTAAAAGGTTGCTCTGCCAACTCCTTTGGGCTTATATTCTGAAGCGCTGTCCATGTTGAAGGTAAGAGAGGTTAACTATCCTAGAATCTCATGCCTACCTTGTGTGTATTTTTAGGAAATCTCTTCTGTGGTCTGTGTTTAGTTTCAATTTCTCAGAGTAAATATGGAGATCCATAAGTGGCAGAGGCTTATCCTGTAGGTTCTTTCTGGTGGTGCAGAATGAACTCTCATTTTAAGAGGCTTCCTGAACCTAAGATCTCATATTTCTGAAGTCTCGTGGGTACACGTAGCCCTCTGAGGTGTTTTTCAGTTTGTACTTGTTTCTTTCCACAGTTCAACCACACTGGACAAGGAAGCATCTGCAGCCAGGCCATTATGCTCATCACTGATGGGGCAGTGGACACCTATGATACTATCTTTGCCAAGTACAATTGGCCGGATCGAAAGGTAAGTTGATGTTGATGGCATCATGGTGCCATCATCTGTGGAGGATCTCGAGTGCACTGTTACCTCCAGCTTGTCCATGGATAAGTACCCTGTGTGGACTTCATCTCATGACCTATGGTTTCTCAGCCTTGTGTTTTCTGGTTGACCAAAACCGAATACTATGGCTTTCCCTTGTTTTCAGAATGAAACTTTCTTTGGTAGCAAGAAGAAACCCATGTAGAAGTGTTCAATATGTTCAGTGAAAAGAGTCACTGAAAAGAGTCATAATGGACAGTGCTTCTCTTCGTTTCTGTTTGCCTTGGAGCCAGCATGGTGGAGCCAGCTGGCTCCACGGCTGCATGGTGAACCCAGCACCGAATGGGGAAGGCAACCATGTGGCCCGGTAGCTGATTCCTCTGTTTCCATGTTCCTGTAGTTCCTTCCTGTACCCTCATTGCCATCCAGAATCTCCTCTTCATCCCCCAGTGCCATTCCTTACTCTTGTCAAGGCTTGTCTCTTCTCTATCCAAATTCTTTTTTATTTCCAAGTTAACATTTATTTATTTGATAAACCCATATGTTAGGGTGTCAGTGACAGATATCAATGTTTTGGGTGTCTTTTGAGTGCCTTACCCCGAGGCTCTTCAAGCTTTAGCCAGTTTGAATTTCCTATGGAGAGCTTTTAAATTACGGATCCTGTTGCACACTTACAGAATCAGAATTTCTGAGGATGTGGCCCAGGATTCCATGTTTTTATTAAGTACCTCAAGTAGACACCAGTTAGCAGATTGGTAGCTAGTGATCACTATCTCAACTAAATGGTGAGGTCTGAACAAGAAATAGAGGTTCATCAGAGAGGGCGCTAGCCTGCAGGTATCACAAAGGCCCTTTCCTATCCTTCGTGTCAGTGGCATTACTCTGACTGTCTCTGTAGGGGCATGAGACTGTTTAGATCAAGTCTGTTTCGCTTCTTCAACTTTGTATGTTTAATTTCTGGGAATTGAGCTAACCACATGCATGGCAAAAAGAAACAGAAGACAAATGACAACTGTGCACTCAACTGTATCCAGAAAGCACGCGCGCTTGAGGCACTGCGAGCTGCGGTTCCTTGTTCTTTTAGTCATTCTTGGTCCTCCCGTGTCTTTGGTAACATAGTCGTCTCACTTCACCAAGCACGACTCTGTTGCTTTAAGATGCTTTAAGATGTTTTGTAGAATGTGCTCCCCAAATGGATAACGTCTCCTTCCCTTGTTGCTCAGCCTTAGAGACAGCCATTATTTCTGAAGCTGGAGGGAAGTCTAGCTGTTCCGGGCTTGCTGAGAGTAGGTGGGCCTCTGGCCTGGCACCTGCCTGAGGGATATCCAGGAATAAGTATGGCTGAATGCAGCTCTCACAATAAACACTGACTTTAGAGTTCAGTAGTTGAATAAGATGGAAGTTCACTGTTGGAAAAGAGATTTTAAGTGAGATACTTCAGGTGATGATTTCCAGGGAAAGGTAGAGGACGGAGTTAATTCCTGGTAAATGTACATGGTGCAGAGGAGTGGGCACGCGGTTTACACTTGCACCCCCACAGCGCATAACGTTGCTGAGCACGTGGCCGCTGCCTCAAAGCACAGCCCTGAGGGGCTGAGTGACTGAGGAGCCTCGGGGCAGCGCTAGCAAAGGGTAGGCTGCGGATGTGTTGGCATCAAATACGGTGTTCTCAGGTGCCATGACCTCTCACACCATGTTGAAGGGTAGTTGACATTATTTGAGACCATCTTAAATGAAAGAATGAAGTAAATGGGCCTTGTAATAAGCAGCTTCATTAACAGCAACTGTATTAACATCTGAGATTTACATGCTGAATCACATGAATCCCTCTTCCTTGGTGATAAGTGATGGATAGCTATAGCCCAGGAATGTTGAAATTTAAACATCCTACCCTTACTTGCTGGGAGAGGCATAGGATGAAGGCTGCAAAATTGTAACTCTTCAGACAAAAAAGGAATTTCAACATATCTTTCCAAAGAAACAGTGTTGACTTCAGGCCAGATGCTTTCTTGGATTAATTAGAACCAGGGTCCTGCAAATTTCAGCCTTCCATGAAGCAGTTTGATCTACTTATGAAGTGTTACCAAGCATAGGCAGACTTACTTTCTGTAGCAAGAGGGCCTTTCTAATCTATGATTAGAAATTAATAGCAGGATCCCTCTCCTCCTGCTCCATTCTGGAGCGTTCCATGACATTCATATGCATATGCATTCATCTTCTTGATGACTTTCTGTGAAGGTGCAGGTAATAAATTTGTATAAAACAGCAATGTGCTTTAGCACTGTGTTAAAGTGAGATGCTGCATCATGTCTAAGCGGTCATCCTTCTCTATGATTCTGAATGTTAGGTATTTAGTAGAGGGTTGGATTTTGCTGTTGTTTGCTATCTTCAAAATTATAGAAACAGGAAATGGTTCAGGAGAGAGTAAAATGATCTTAAGGCTGGAACCTGATTCCTGTAACATAGTGATTCTTAAACTTTGGTGAGAATTAAGAATCATCTGGAGGGCTTGTTCCAACACAGATTGCTCACTCCCAGCTCCAGAGATTCTGATTCAGTTGGGTTGGTGGGGCCTGAGAACGTCCATTTCAAACAAGTTTGCAGGTGATGTGAATGTACTGGTGGGCAAACTGCACTGGGGAACTAGTGCTGTAGAAATGACCAAGGAATAGGGTTTGGTTACTCAGTGGGCTCTGCCACTTTTGCTTCCCTATGTTTACCTTTTGTTGTTATTTAGTTAGTAAGTTGTGTCCAACTCTTTGTGACCCCATGGACTGCAGCATGCCAGGGTCCTTGGTCCTTTCTTGCTTTTTCCCAGAGTTTGCTCAAATTCATGTCCATTGAGTCAGTGATGTTATCCAGCCATCTTATCCCCTGTCGCTGCCTTCTTCTCCTGCCTTCAGTCTTTCCCAGCATCATGGTCTTTTCCAATGAATCAGCTCTTTGCAAAGGTGACCAAAGTATTGGAGTTTCAGCCTCAGTCCTTCCAATGAATCCTCAGGGTTGATTCCCTTGAAGATTGACTGGTTTAGTCTCCTTGCAGTCCACGGGGCTCTCAGAGGGTCTTCTCCATCCAGCACCATAATTCAGAAGCACCATTTCTCCAGCGCTCAGCTTTCTTTATGGTCCAACTCTCACATCCATACATGACTGCTGGAAATTGACTATCCAGACCTTTGTTGGCAAAGTGATGTCTCTGCTTTTTAATATACTGTCTAGATTTGTCATAGCTGTCCTTCCAAGGAACAGGCGTCTTTTAATTTCATGGCTGCAATCACCACTTCAGTAATTTTAGAGTCTAAGGAAAGAAAATCTATTTACTGCTTTCACTTTTGCCCCTTTTATTTGCCATGAAGTTATGGGACTGGATGCCATGATCTTAGTGTTTTGAATGTTAAGTTTTAAGCCAGCTTTTTCACTCTCCTCTTTCACCCTCATCAAGAGGCTCTTAGTTCCTCTTCACTTTTTGACATTATAGTGGTATCATCTGTATATCTGAATTTGTTGCTATTTCTCCTGGCAATCTTTATTAAAGCTTGTGATTCATCCAGCCACAAGCGTCTATTCCCTCAGTCAAATCCAGTGCACGGGTATGTGTTTCTTGGCTCATACTTTGTTTAAAAAATTGTCAGTTACTGATTATCGTTTTAAAATTGGAGACAGAATAGTAATATTAATAATTTAAAGCTTTAGTTTCACAAGGATGTACACATGGCACTTTGGAGTCAACATTCTCATATGGCAAACAATGGCTGGAGCTGAAGAGTGGCTGCCCTTAGACGGCAGATGTCTGCTTCTTTTGGCCACGGTCTTCACCATGCTCCATTGTTTCCTCTCAGCCGACTTCACCTGAGTGCTTCACATACCCACAGCTTTAGAATTCTGGACCGTGCTCTGGGTTAACACAGGCATGGTCTAGATTACCCAGCCTCTAGGTGTTGATTTCTTTCTCTTAGGCCTGCCATGAACTTTCCCTTCTCTTCTCTAGCCAGATGCCATCTTGTCTTTACCTGCGTTTTACTCGTCACACTCCCTCAGAACCATATAAGGGGTGTGTATAGCTTCAAATCCAACACTGTAATCACCTCTGGGCCTGGTTTTTCACCTTTGTTGGTTTGATAAGTCCTTGAGGAGAGGTTCTGGATCTCTGACCAGTCCCATCACCATGCTCTACTCTGTCCCTGAAGTGTAGCATTGAGTCCCTAGAGTAGTCTCATGATTCCTGCCCACTGGTGTTTATGCCCTGTCCAAGCGCCTCACCTAGAGTGTGGGTGGGACCTGTGACTTATTTCTAAACAACAGAATATGGAAAAGGTTAGAGAATCTTGCAGATATAATCAAGGTCTCAAGCCAGTTGATTTTTAGCTAATTAAGAGGAATATTGTCAGGGGTGGGCCTAACTTTATTGAAAACCCCTAAGAGAGAGACTGGACACTCCCTAAGGGCAGGAGACTCTCCTTGCTGATTTGATGAAGTAAACAGCTGTTTGGAGATTCTGTGTGATAAAGAACTGGGGACAGTCTGCCTCCAGCCAACAGCCAGCAAAAACCTGGGCCCTCAGTGTTAGTCACAAGGAAATAAATCCTGTCAACAGTCTGGCTGAGTTTGGAGGCAGATGCTCCCCCATTGGAGCCTCCAGATGAATACCTGGATTGCAGCCTTGTGAAATGATGAACAGAAGATTCAACTAAGCCATCCGCAGATTCAGACCCACAGAAACTGTAATGTTACCAATGTTTCCTGTTTTAAGCCACTGCACGTGTGTCACTTATGCAGCAATAGAAAGCTATTTGAAGAAGCAAGGTGAAGGGAGAAAGGAAAGAAAATCATTTCATGGTAGCAATGCTATGAAACATCCCCAAACTTAATGGTTTAAAATAGCAATCTATCATACCTTTCAATTTTGTGGGTTAACTAGGTGGTGGTTCTGCTCCCCATGGTGTCAGGTGGGGTCACTGAGGAAGTTGTATTCATTTGTGAGTGTGGTGGGGCTGCCTTGGTTCTATTCTCTGAGGGCTTTCTCTCCATGCTATGTCTGACCCTCCAGGAGACCCTGTGAGTCTTCTTTCTTCAGTACAGTAGCCTGGACTTGCTTACCGTATGGCAGTCAGATTCCAAGAAAGAAAAGCAAAAGTAAGTGGGATGCACTTGTGTTTGTCATGTTTTAATGCTCAACCTAGATAGCATATTCAAAAGCAGAGACATTACTTTGCCAACAAAGGTCCATCTAGTCAAGGCTATGGTTTTTCCAGTGGTCATGTATGGATGTGAGATTTGGACTGTGAAGAAAGCTGACCACCGAAGAATTGATGCTTTTG
Organism: Aepyceros melampus; assembly: GCA_006408695.1. Lineage (NCBI taxonomy): Eukaryota > Metazoa > Chordata > Mammalia > Artiodactyla > Bovidae > Aepyceros > Aepyceros melampus. The sequence goes on along the minus strand of SJXQ01011041.1, from coordinate 631,028 downwards.
AACTGTGGTGCTGGAGAAGATTCTTGCGAGTCCCTTGGACTGCAAGGAGATCCAGCCAGTCCATCCTAAAGGAGACCAGTCCCAGGTAGGGGAAGGACTGATGCTGAGGCTGAAACTCCAATACTTTGACCACCTCATGCGAAGAGTTGACTCATTGGAAAAGACCCTGATGCTGGGAGGGATTGGGGGCAGGAAAAGAAGGGGATGACAGAAGATGAGATGGCTGGATGGCATCACTGACTCAATGCACATGAGTTTGGGTGAACTTCGGGAGTTGGTAATGGACAGGGAGGCCTGGCGTGCTGTGATTCATGGGGTCACAAAGAGTCGGACACGACTGAGCCACTGAACTGAACTGAATGTTTCCTAACCAGGGTCTTGTGCAAGGCAACTGCTTAGTAAAACATATAGGTTGAATTGGAAGAAGGAAGGCATTAATGGTGATTTAGCTTTAAGTCTATGAAGGCAACATCGTGATCGCCTATGCAATGTGTCCCTTGCCAGTGTGTTATTTCTGGAAGCAGAAATGAGGAATTATTTATCCATTTATTGGATGCCATTTACTTTTAGATAATATCCATTGGTTAGTGGCTGAATGGCAGCTTTATACACTTGGAATAAAATATGAACTCTTCAGTATGAAAGGGACTCATTCCAGCATCTGCTCAAGAAATAAAGCTGCCCACATTTCTATGTTTAAATTAGAAAAATGGCTATGCCTGCCATCTATGTAGTTGCTCTTCCAAATGAACTTTAAAAAAAAGAAAAAGGTCATGGAATTATTCGTCATTACCTCCCATGATGCATAAGATAGAGTGACAGGTAAGAAAATGGTAAGTTAGTGATTTGAAAAAGAGGTTGCCAGACTGTGGCCAACTGCCTGCTTTGGGAGGTTCTTGAGTTAGGAATGATTTTCACATTTTTAAATGGGAAAAAAATAACTAAAGGAGAAGAATATTTCATGATTTGTGAAAATTAAATGGCATTAACATTTTATTATCTGTAAGCAAAGTATTGTTGTAAGAGTTATACCCATTTGATTACACATCATCTGTTGCTGAAAAGTTGAATAGCTGTGGCAGAGACCATCTGACCTCTAAAGTCTGAAATATTCATTATCTGGCCTTTTAAGAATATGTTTTCCAGCTCTTGATCTGAAGGAATCTTTGAGGAAATTTAGACTAGCGAGTATATGGTTGAGAGTCATTGCGATGCCTTTAGAAATATATGCATTGGCTGAATTCAACAGAAGATGATAATGGCGAGTTCTTCCTGCCTTTCCATTGCTTTTGTTCTACTCAAATAAATAGATGAACCACATGATAGGAGAGTTGATGGCAAATACTTCTCTCTGTGCTGTAGGCATCTCTCCCCTAAATGTGATGCAGCCCTTTCTTTGCTGTCATGAGCTGCTTCTGTCCTTCCTTGCCCTGACCTCTCCTTCAGTGCTGCCCAGGGCTGGGGCACAGTACACCGTGATCTGGTGGTTCAGAAGGAGAGCCAGTGGTGGGTACACAGCCTGGGACTGCACCCAGTGCCCAGAATGTCAGATCTTCATAAATGTGACATGTAACTGCCCCTCAAACCCCATTTTGATTGTGACATGGTGCATGGCAGAGTGTCAATCTTTTGGGTCCCTGAAGCAACAAAGGAGACACCCTAGAGAGAATCAGATTCCCCTTTTACCAAGACCCAGGAAACTAGAGACACCCTGAATCCAAATGAAATGGAATTCATGGAATCCCTGACACTGTGGGGTCAGAATGCACCCACTCTGATTTCACACCTCTTGTTTTGCCCTGTGTTATTCTTCAGGGAGAAAGATTTGGCTGCAACTGTCACCTAACAGACCATGTCTTAACTCACTTCTGCTTAGGTACACTGTGCAGCCCTGCCCGGGTGTGCCCTGCAGGCCCTTCTGTACGTTTAGGTGTCACCACGCCATATGTCTTTCATGTGGGTCTGTGATGAGAAACAAGGTTGCTCAATTTACTTCCCAGGTCTCCATCAATAAGAGAATGTTGTAAACCAATTTCCTGTACTTAAATATATAAAACAAAATGAATTCTTATTGAATGCTCTCTGAATACTTCTTGTGCACTTAATTCTCACAGAAACCCCATAAGGTAGGTTCTGTTACTATCCTGTTTTCAAACCTGGGGGAAACCGAGGCAGTAAGAGGCTCCATAATTGACTCAGGATTCTATAACCGATCTCATGGAGCTGAAATGACAACCCAGCAGTTGAACACTCAGGCTGAGCCCTTAACCAGGATGCATAAAACTGGAAGGCCAAAGTACAACTGAATGTCCCCCGTCAGAGAAAGGACTCTGTCCTCAGGGCAATGGGTTTGTCTCCTCGGCCTTCCCATCCCCACGTGTGGGAGAATCTACAGTGTCAGAGCTTTGCGGATCTCAGAGCCCACTGGGGCCCCAGGCAGAAAGTAAGTGCGGGCCAGCTGTGCAGCCTCAGAAGAGGCTGTCTGGGTGTACTGCCTAAATGATTGTCTTCTTCTGAAAGCACAGGGCGACCTCAAATGTGAATGTTACTTCAGTTATGAGTCTCATGTGTCTTATTTTTCACCAGAACAAAAGTGGAGGTGGTAGCTATGAGGCCCCTTGAGAGACAGCCAGGACTCCAGGTCCTTTGGGGATGCCTGATGGGGCTACAAGGAGGTATAGGCACAAGCAGCTTTTGGTTTGAGCTTTTGATGAAGGGAGGCCCTTGATCATAAAATGATTTGGGGATCTGGCTTTGGAAAACTTTTGAAAACTGTTGGAATCCATATTCTTTGAGCTCCTGTCTGTCACCTGGAACTCTTGGGAGTTTTGCCCCAGACCTCCCTCCCTTGGCATAATTTGGGAGCTAATGCCTCAACCAGATGGGTCCTAGTGGCCTTGGAGGAGCTGAAGGATTTAGCTGCCTCAGTATCTCTGGGGTGGTTTTGGAAAGCTCAGGAATCCCTCTCTCCTCTTTGGGGGGCGGGGGGTGGGGGGCAGATGCCAGTCTGGAGAGCAGAATTCCTGAGCTGAGTGAAGAGTGAGGGCTTATTCCTTTAAGAATGCCAGCTCTGAAATAATCTTAAGTGATTTGGAAGGAAGGTTTTGTTCTTTCTTTTTTCCTAAACTGCTTTGTTCCCTTTGACTTTCAAATGATTTTACAAAGCCCCTCCCATCTGTTTTTGCCTTCCTTTGAGCCCATTAAGAGGAGCAGGGGTTTTCCTGAAACCACAGGCAACTGGGAAAGGAGTTCAATCCCACTGCTCTTAGAGGAGGGGTCTCGACAGTCTCCTCCCACCCCACCTGCACTCTGGCTCTGTCATCCCTTATCCCATAGAACCAGCTTAAGGTGGAGGCTTAGGGTGGCAAAGGGCTGTTTGAAGGGGAAGTAACAGGGAGTAGCCATATTTGAGGGGGGCAGCAGTTCATTTTTATTGCAGACCTTCTGTGTCCCAGGCCATTGGACCAGAGCCCGAAGTATGGGGCTGACATGATAGCTCCAAGGAGATTTCAGAGAGCAAATAACAGATTACAGATAAAAAGGGAGAAGACCAGTAATTGGACATATTCTGAAGAGACAAACAAGGGCGAGAGACAAGAGTAATGGGGTGGCCAAGGGAGCCCCCTTTAAGCAGACTGCGTGTAGGGAAAGGAGCTGGGGGGGAAAGGGCAGAGGAGCAGTAGTTTCAAAGGCCCTGGTGAGGAGAAGACACTACTGTCTTCAGAAGGCAGGTGGGCAGTCAGTGCACATTCCCAAGAAACCCCCACACCCTCCTGAAAATGGCTGTCCTGTAGCTACTCTTCAGGGAGTCCATCTCTGCTCCCCACGCTGAATGCAGAGTCAGACACTTCAGTTGGTTTTGTCATTTAATTTTTAGCTCTGCCTGATGGGTCAGTCAGTCAGTCAGTTCAGTCACTAAGTCGTGTCCGACTCTCTGCGACCCCATGAATCGCAGCATGCCAGGCCTCCCTGTCCATCACCAACTCCTGGAGTTCAACTCAAACTCATGTCCATTGAATCGGTGTGAGGAGCTGGGTAAAGAGCAGCTGGCTAGAGCCTGGTGGGCTGCGGCTGTGTCATAGGTGCGGTACTGGTCGGACAAATCAGGGCCAGGTCCTCTGGCCTGTGCTTGGCACAGTAGGAGTTGGGATTGTGCTGCAAGGCTAGTGGGGAGTCACTGCAGGCTCCTGAGCAGAGGAGAGACATGCTCTGGATGTCCTCAGAAGCTTCCTCTGGCTACTGTATGGGAGACAGTCTTTGAGGCATGGACATGGGTTGGGCACGCAGCTTGGGTGCTGGCTCTCTTCACCATAAGTAATGTGAGTGGACGTCCGTGAAGGTAGTCAGCTTTTTAAAATTCCTGTGAAAGTTCCCAGCTGCTCCTGTTTCTTACTGCTTTTCCACTTCAGGGCTTAGTTGGGTGGTTACATTTTTCTGCTCCCTCCCTCTGTCCCTGACTAAAGTCGCATTTGGTCTGAACGTTTTGGGTGAGTTCTGTCGTTGCTGTATTTTCTCAAGGGTGATCAGTCCTACAGCTGTCTGGGGAAAATAGCAGGACCATTCATTTCTCGTGGTCAGTCACTGGTATGACAGGGAAAGACATTTCTAGTCACCGTGGTGAGAGCTCATGCAGGCCCTCCTCACTGCTGAAGGCAGAGTTGAAACGGTTCACTGTCTCCCAGCTTATTTTTAATTACTTCTGCTGGTACTAGACATCCTGTGACTCCTGCAAGAACATGACGAGACAAGTTAGGAACGAAGTCTAGTGATGCATGCCTGCTGCCAGCCATTGCAAAAGCCTTTCTTGTCAGGGACTCAGAACAGCTGTGTGGGCACCTCCCCTGCTGCTACCAGTGCTGTTTCTCTCTGTGGGCTCTGGTGGGGGCCTTGACCTCTGCCCAGACACTACTGTCTTCAGAAGGCAGGTGGGCAGTCAGTGCACATTCCCAAGTAACCCCCACACCCTCCTGAAAATGGCTGTCCTGTAGCTACTCTTCTGGAGAAGGCAATGGCACCCCACTCCAGTACTCTTGCCTGGAAAATCCCATGGGTGGAGGAGCCTAGTAGGCTACAGTCCATGGGATTGCTAAGAGTTGGACACAACTGAGCGACTTCCCTTTCACTTTTCACTTTCATGGATTGGAGAAGGAAATGGCAACCCACTCCAGTGTTCTTGCCTGGAGAATCCTAGGGACGGGGGAGCCTGGTGGGCTGCCGTCTATGGGGTCGCACAGAGTCGGACATGACTGAAGTGACTTAGCAGTAGCTACTCTTCAGGGAGTCCATCTCTGCTCCCCATGCTGAATGCAGAGTCAGACACTTCAGTTGGTTTTGTCATTTAATTTTTAGCTCTGCCCTATGGGTCAGTCAGTCAGTCAGTTCAGTCACTCAGTCGTGTCCGACTCTCTGCGACCCCATGAATCGCAGCACGCCAGACCTCCCTGTCCATCACCAACTCCTGGAGTTCACTCAAACTCACGTCCATCGAGTCAGTGATGCCATCCAGCCATCTCATCCCTGTCGTCCCCGTCTCCTCCTGCCCCCAATCCCTCCTAGTATCAGAGTCTTTTCCAATGAGTCAACTCTTCGCATGAGGTGGCCAAAAGTTTCAGCTTTAGCATCAGTCCTTGGGTAGACACACTTTATCACCATCCTCATGTCATAGGTGAGGGATCTCAGGCTCAGAGGGGTTAAGTCACTGGTCCCAGAGCCCAGCACTCTGCAGCTGGGGGTCTTGATCATCATGTACATCAAACTGTTCACACTTGTACTTGAAAATTGAGGGTGGAGTGGTTGGGGGAACTCTACAAATGTTTCCTTGGTTCCATTCTCTGTAGGTCCAGCTCTAGGACTGGCATTTTGATAGGTGACTCATAGATCCGCCTCTGCTCTGAGAAGCTGGGCCCACTGAGAAATGCCACTTACCTGGTTTGTGTGCCCAGTGGATCAGGCAAGGCCCAATCGGGAATAGAAATCCACCAGTTATTTTAGCAAAAAGCATTTAACATTAAGAATTGGTAAGCAGAAAGGGCAGTTTAGGGTATCATGGAAGTCACTACTCCCCTTTGGCTGGTGGGAGAGGAGAGGAGTGGGAAGGGGAAGAGAAGGTCATTATTAATACTTAGAAACTTGGAAGCAAGGACTCAGAAGGCTGGGACCAGGCCTCTGAGGAGGACACACTGCCTAGGAGATACTTGGGTCCTGGGGAAGCTTTGGCCAGGTTGAGCCCGTCTTGCCTATTCATCAGCTCACCTGTGAGCTGTTACCCCCTTTCCTTCATTTCGTTTACGGGCTGAGCCAGGGAGGGTGCTTGGCAACATCAAGAAGAGATGCTTTAGTGTGCTGGGATTAGGGGCAGTGCGGCATGGTGGCCAGCATGCTTCTCCACCCGTTGCTCTCATACATGCATATAAATTACAGTCAGACGACATTTCTTCTTAATCCCAGGTGGATTGGTTTCACTGAAAGTAGGCATTCCAGAGCCTGTTGTCTACACAGCAGCCAGACACTTTGGGAACTGGAGGCCGATTGTGCCAGTGAGCTTCAGATGCTCCCACTCTTTGCTAAGTTTAAGCCCGAGTGCCAGTAGAGTCCCTCAAGGCCTAGTTTGGTGGGTGCCCATTCATCGTGACCTCGGCTCCACTCTGTTCCTTCACACAGCCCGCTGCTCCCAGCCTTCGGATGTCTGCAATTCCTGTGCCCTCAGCCTGGGGCAGTCTGCCTCCCGATTTCTACATTGTCTCACTCCTCACTTTCATGATGTCCTTGCCTAGACATACCTTTTCAATGAGAGCCATCCTGACTACTTGATTTAAAGTTACCCATGGCCCTAAACTCCAGCAGTCTTAGTTATGGCTTTCCTTTCAGTGATAGGTTTTTCATCTTGTTTTATATTAGGCAAACATCACAAGGAAGTGAAGTAACTGTGGGAATTGTTCCATCCATCAGAAGCAGAACTTGATCCCAACAACCCACCAGGAAAAATTCTCAATCCCAAACCTGAGCCTGAGCCTTGCACCTCCTGGTACTTTTTGCTTGTTTTATGTTGATAGGTCTTTATCCCAGAGGAGCCCTTTGCATTTTTAGCTATTGATACAGAGAAATCACCTCTATGCCTCAGAAATGAAACTCCTTCTTCCAGTAGATTCTTTGAAATCCAATATTCTCCATTGGCTGACACTTGCATTACCCCTTCAGACATCTGGGGGTAAAACCTGAGATTCCCACTGCCAAATGATTTTGATCATTGACCTGTTATCCTTCCGACTATTGTTTTAGTCAGTAAGTCATGTTCAGCTCTTTGTGATCACGTGGACCATAGCCCACCAGATTCCTCTGTCCATGGGATTTCCCAGGGAAGAATACTGCATTGGGTTGCCATTTCCTTCTCCAGAGCACTTTACCAACCCAGGGATTGAACCCATGTCTCCTGCATTGGCAGGAAGAGTCTTTACCACTGAGCCACCAGGGGAGCCCATCTGTCCGACTGCCTTAATCATTTCTATAAAAAGTACAGTTGGAGGAGATTTATAGGATTTAGTGAATATGTCCCATCACTACACCCTGCACTTTAGAGCCTTCTCTTGGCTCAGAGCCTCTGTAGGAGCCTTTCTGCTCCCTCCCAAGGTCTTCACATTAAAAGATTTGGTCCTATCTTCTTCACTCCTTGGAGATTCTCGTCTACAAAACAGAACAGCTGATGATGGTGGCTGATAAGGGAGACTTACATAAACTGCATGTTAACCGTCTTGCAGGAAGCCTGCTGCCTGATGTGCCTTATTAGAAAGCCAGGAGGCCTAAGTGGAAATCGCACTGGAATGCCAACAGAACCGGAAATGTACAGGGAAGAATAGCTACGTGGCTTTGCAGCCTCCTGGGACCACATCTAGCCCTAGAATGGTGCCTTCTGATTTGAAGAGGGTTAACCTGGTTAGGAGCAGGGATCTGGAGCTGTTTGGGTCAAAGCCTGAATTTTTGGCACTCTCAGTCCTTGGTTCTGTGAATCTGATCCTCAGAGCTCATGGCTTTTAAGATTTGGATCATTTTAATTTTGCTTTCACATGATTTGTTTCTGTGCCTCAATGGGACAGAGACAAGAAGTGATGGTTTTAGAATTTTGAAGGAGACTTTTCCAGTTTATACTTCAAACGGAAGGATGTCTATGTGAGCCAAAAAGATACTGAAATGTGTTTTTCCTCCCACAGAATAATTGTCTCAACTTTCCTGAAAGTACTGATCTTTTCCCTTCCTCTGACTTGGAAATAGCCTGTTATGCACTCTTCTCATTAAAAACAACCAAAAAGGTAGACGTTAAAGGGGAACTAGCCCTTCAAAAAAAATCCAGTGAAGGTGATCTTGATCTAGGAATAAACATTTGGCCCCCTGACATCAGGAGAAAGAGGTGGAACTCTCTAAGCTTCTAGTTTATAAAATAGCTTTGTAGCTGTTGTAGCTCTTTCCGAGTTTTTTGCAAGAACCATTAGAACAGGCATGTGACAATACCTTATGGTCCATGGAATAGAATGGGACAAACTTCTCCAGGAAGGCAGTACGAATGAGACAGGATCCCTGAAAAGATCTAAAGGGACCTCAGACATCAGAATGCAAAAGTGTTTGAGATGAGTCTTCCTGACCTTTCTCGAAGAGTGTCTGTCTGCTTTGTTGTGGCCATTGTCTTCATTGACTGAATTGTAAAACTTGTAGTTGCAGCCACCCACTGTCTGTCCTCCCATTGCCTCTGAGACCTGTCGGTCCATGGAGGGCAGGAGAGCTCTGTGAGCCCAAGTCCCGAGCTCACGCAGGGGTTGGCTTTTTATCGGAACAGTGCAGGGTCTCCTGCCATCCTCAGCCTAGCTGAGACTGAGGAGTGAGTGAGCTGATTTAACCACCCCTCTCATCACCCAGCTTCTCCACATTCTCTGTGTGGTGACTTGGCCTTCGAGGTGCTGGGACTTTGATCAACCTGTGGCAGAAGGTTTGTGTGAAACTCGTCCTGGTTTCGTTTTTTTTACAAACACAAGTGGGATCTGGAATTGATCCCAGATAATACATCTGCCTCTTAATTTCACTTCAGAGGGGCAGGATGACAAGAAAGGCGATGAAGACAACTAAATGCATTTATGATTTATGCCCCCTGTGATAAATCAATGGATGATTTCTCCCCAAAATGTGGTCACTGCCTGGCTAACTCGTACCAGCTGAGACATCTGTGAGATGCGTAGGTAATGGCGGCTGAGCCCCCTCCTTGCCATGTGCGTGCCAGGCCTCGAACTCCGTGCCCTGAGGATGGGAAGGTGGACAGGTGAGAGAGGGGGTTGTCTACACACAGGAAGATGCTGCTTTGCTGCCACCTTTTTTGCTCTCTGGGTCTGTGTTTCCCTTTCTTGTGGCCCTAATGGTGCAGCTTTGTTCAGCCAGTCCTTGGTTCATCTCCAGCATTCCTTGCTATGCTTGCCTTTTTCTGTGGTGAGTTAGATTTTTCCATTTCCTAAAGGTGATTTGATCAGGCCAGTTCTCACTAGAGTCCCTCAAAGCAAGTGGGGAGAGTGGAAAATCGCATTAACTCTTTCACTCACTCCAGCTGCCTGCACTGAGCTGCAGAAGGCAGGACGTTCTGTGTCAAGGGCCAGCTGCAGGCTTTGGAGGCAGCTTTGTGGCTTTAGCAGAGAAGGATGGCATGGGCCTGTCTGGCCGGAAAAGGGGCAGGGCCATGACCAGTGGGCAGACTGCTGTGCACAGGAGGCCAGTGGTGGCCCCCATGCCTGTGTCCGCCATCCCTTTCCTTTGCGCTTTCTTTGTATCCCAAAAGCCCTACCTTTCCTTTCTGGACTTGGAAAGTTGTATCTACATGTTCCAAAATAGACTGTCATTAGAAATTTTCAAAAGTCTATTGAACCATTTTTGGCTGCTTGGCAGTCACATAGCAGCTGGATGACTTACTTCCCCACCTTGTTTCTTTTTTTAAAGCATCATCTGAAGCTAATTTATCCAGGAGTAACTTGGGCTTTGGGGGAAAATGTCACATTCGTTTTATAAGTTACCTGCAAATGAAATGAGAGGTTGTGCCTTTCATTTTCCTTTTGTTGAAAAATGTCTTTGTTACTCCATTTTTCCCTTTCTTGAGAAACACTCTGAGTTGCCATTTGAAGAGTTATGCAACATTATTTTCCTTACCTTGCTTTCTGGAAAAAAGTGCCAAAGTCATTTCTGGGCCTGGACTGGGAGATGCAATCCCCTTTAGATGGGAAAAGGCAGATAAGAGAGTCCAGAAATTAACACTTTCTCCTGGAGACAGCAAGATCACTGATGTTCCTTATCAGAGTGAAAGCGCAGCATGGAGGGCTGGCTAGAGATTGAGGTGCTGACTGTAGGCTGGGAAGTGTGAGGCTTCAGCTGGAGTCCCTGGTGCTGGGACCAGATCTCCCTGCTTCATACAGACAATGTATAGAAAGGGGAAAAAAGTAAGCCAGCTAGTACAGGTTGTTCATTTGATGTCTCTGCTGATACCTCATATTACTGTTGCCCCAGCCAGAAATAATATACCTGCAGCTGTGTTTCTGTGGGACAATGGGGACATCTAGTAATATATCGGGATAATCTAAGCTGCCTTTTCTCCAGTGAGGCCCCAGGGGAAGATATATACTCTACCTTTATGTTATCCAGTGATACTAATCAGAAACCATTGCTGTGGAAACAGCTTGTCCGGTTTGGTCCCTTTCTAATGGGAAATCATAAATTAAAACAGAGCTTGATAGATTCAGCTTAATGCCAAAGTGAAATCCTCACATATTTTGTTGGCTGTTACATAATTAGTTGACTTCTCAAAGGAGTTCTAATTATGCCTATGGAATAAGCACAAGATAATGAAATGCATTCATCTCTCTGGCAAGCCGTCTGTCGCTCAGTACTGAGCTCTTGAATCAGTCCTCTGGGGTTCTCCTAGCTCGACCAACGAAGCTTTATTTACAGCCACAGAACTTGGAAGTGAAATACAAACTTATTTTACCATGTACTTCTTTTCTATTCCCTGTAAGAAAATCAGTTTTCCTTATCTTTATATACTGCATAAATAGCCATGTGTAAAGTAGCTGTAGTAATCCCAAAACATCGATTCACCCTCTTCCCAGTGCCTTACTATGGTTCATAATCCCACAAAAACTGCCAGAGACAGAGGGAAAAGGCCAAAGGGAATAAGTTACTTGACTCTGAATTTCATAATCTGTAATATTAATACTTAGTAAAAGAGTTGGAGAGATGGATGGATAGATAGATGGGTGTGTGAGTGGATGGTTAGATGAGATGGCAAATGTGTATTTGAGCAGATGGATGCATTTTTAATCAGGAAGGGATATAGATAGAAAAGAACTAACTCAGAAAAGTCTACTTTTGGATATGTTATCATGGATTTGATTGTTAGAGAAAATTGTGAAGAAAAAGAGGGAATTTATAATAATAAATTAGGTATAATTAAAAAACAGAGTGGGTCAATTAAACATAGAATACCTTGAATTCTTTTTTTTTTTTCGTGGTGAGTCATCAGCATGTGACTAAGAGGGAAAATACCCTAGTCTTCATTCTTTCTTCACACACAAATGTTAAAAGTAATATCTAATCAAGTGTGAACAGCCTAAGAGTTCAGGAAGCCAGGATTACAAGCAGGAGTGCTTCTAGGGTGTTTGGTCCTACATTCTGGGGATGGAGAACCATAAAGTCAGGATGGGGATATGGCGCCACCAGTTTTCAAGGAGGCATCCTTAGCCTTTTGCTGTTTTGAATTACAGTGACAAAATCTCCGTCACTGTTTACCAAGATTTATTTCTCAGGTGTAGAATTGTACTCTGAGCTCACTCTTGGCATTTGCCTTGCATCAAAAGGAAATTCTTTGTGTTTTAGATTACAAACAAAATCATTCTGTTTCTTCTGATATTACAAACATAAGTATCTTCTGAAAACCTGCCCAGATTGCTGCAATGGTCATTTGAGCCACTTGACGCAAGTGAGGAGGATCCTGGAAGGGAACTTATACAATTGATAAGGAACCACTCCATTGTATGCTTGCTGTTAATGTTCTTTTAAGACTGCCATGGCCTGCAAGACCCTGAAGGGGTCTGGCATCTTTCTCTCTCAGACTTCACTGCAAACCTGGCCTTTTTTGTGCCAAGACACCTCTCTTTCTTCCTAAGAGGGCATTTGCAGACACTACTCCATCTCAGGAGATCCTCCTGTTCATTATTCAGTAAAAGAGGTTTTAACATGTGTCCTAGTTTGTATTCTTTTGTCTTGCTTTTATGTAGGGCAGTGTTTCTTTCCCTCTGAGCATTAGTGTGTGTTTCTTACATTCGTATCAGTGGAACTATCTTACCATTTGACTCCTTCATTAAGCTATATGTTCCACACGGTACAGCAGGACTGTCTTCATGGGCATGCTACTGGACTGGCAGTTGCTCAGGGCTTCTCGTTCAGAATGGCTGTAATGCTCTACTGTTACCATCTTGAAATCCTTTATGCTTTTCTGAACAAGGCTGCTCACAATTTAATTTTGTACTGGGCCCTGCAAATCATATGGAAGGTCCTGGGTTGGAGCCATGTGTTTCTGTCAGATTTCCAGCATGTGGTATATGCTCAACACATATTTTGTAAAGGAATGTTTCAGTGACAAAAGATGGTCTCCTTCATTAGTGTGTGCAGTATAAAATGCCTAATACCTAATATCAAGTCAGGATGCTATATATTTCCTTGGCAGCTCACTACTTAATCTTATTATTTTCATAAAGTTTGGCAAATGCAACCAAAATTGAATTTAAAAGACATGCATATTATGATCTAAGAAAAAATTGATTATATAAAAGGAAGTATAAAAACATGCTGGTCTGTTGTTAATTTTTTGTTCTATATTTGAATTTAAAGGGTGATGTTTAAAGAGCCAAAATGCTAATTGTCTTGCAATGAGTGCTGTAATAAGCTGGGACAAATACTGCATTGAAGAAAACATCCCTCAAATGATAGAGGAAGTTTGTTTAAACAGTGACTGGGGTTACTGTGTGGTAAATATAATGCTTTCCCCTATGCAAGGTCAAGGAAATCCCTGAAATAATAATAATAATAAAGTCCAGTTTGATCTTTGCATCACATAATTGGGGAGATCTTGTGCTCCCATATAGCAAGCTTGGCCAAATATCTGCTGAGGAGTTCATGGAGAAATGGCAGGCATCCCCATTTCATACAGTGTGCCCATAAGTTTTCTGTCACTTGTCTGAGTTGGACACGTTTTTTCCATTCTCCCTTGCCCACCCCATAGGTGACTGCTGCAGATTGCAGATTTGGCAGGATTTTCCAGGCTGTGCGGGCACAAGCTGTTAATAAATTAGGTGCACAGAAGTGTGATGGCAAGGCGTTTCCTCCTGGAGTTCACAGGCCTTCCAGAACATTTATGTCTCATTACAGCCGGTACAGCAGTTTATGCCCTAATAAATCAGAGAAGCTTTGCAGAGATGGGCTGTACCATAATGAATCTTTCTGTTGGCATTTTCCCTTTACAGAAGCAAATAATGGAGCAAAACCGCCCCATCTGGCCACTCAGTAAGAGGGAACTCACAGCGGGAGCTATTTGCTCAAGCATGACAAAGGTCACTGCAGGTAGCAAGAGCAAGGGGTGACTGAGTGACAAGGTGGAATGAAGCCGTTTATGAACCTTATCACCGTGATTATAGGCATTAACTGGACTGTCAGGGTCCTGTTCTCCCTTCTTGTGATGGGCTCCGGGTCTTCACTGATTTTTCACACTGAATTTCCAAACCTGTTGGATGTTTTAAAGCAGTACAAGTAGACACACACCGCCAGCCAGCATGGTGTGTGGGCCCATTCACTTTGACTTACATCCTGTTATCTTAATAGGGTAGCCTTTCAGGTAACTGGAAATGGTTGCCAAGCAGAGTAAGGGGAGATCACCGTCTCTCCCTGCCTTCCCTCGCCAGTGCAAGAAGATGTGTGATGAAAGCCAAGTAAATATGAAAATTATTATTAATTATGTGGTTAGGAAATCAACTTGTTTCTAGTGGAGATTTACTGGATGTATTACGAAAAAACAGAGAGGGAGGTATGATGGCAGGCACCCCCCTTTTATACATTAAAAACAGTGCCTAGAAATAAGTGAGGAATTTGTTTTTGATCATTTATGAATTTTCACAAGAGAACCCAATCCTCCATTTTGGAAGAAAACATCTATCATTCACCTATCTATCATTTCCTTTTTTCCTAGTAACTGCAATTTCTTTTTATTTGGAGGAAAATTTACCTTGTTTTTTCCACTCTAGCTGGTCTGAGCTCCTACCCTTTGCAGGGATGTGGAGGAGCTTTGGGTGTGCATGAGCTTTTTGTTTGTGTTTACTGAGAGGTTTCTGGAAGCCCCTGGGGAAGGGAATATATCCGGCTATTTCTATTCCACAAAGACTTGCTTGGTGCCTCTTAAGTAATCACTTTGCTGCTGGGAAGGCAGAGGAGAAGCAAGTAAGGGAGTGCGTGATTTATCAAAAGTGACAAGGAGAACAGAACTCCTCCATCAGCCTGAGCTCCCCTCATATTTACGTAACACCTTCCTTCCAGAGTTTTCCCCAGCAGATGGTCAGGTGGAGTTCACCGACTCTGCATGGAAATACAGCTGCAAGGGACAGGCACGGGGAATATTTTGGGCTATCTCCCAGCAGAATTATACAACGAGCACAGAGGGAGGGAGGAAGAGGCAAGGAGGCAAAGTCACTCCCTATCTAAAGAGCCCCTGAAAATGTAGACTCGGTGCCAAGGGCGGCTTGGAATTTGGGAGGTTGCCAATGCCCAGTACCCCAAGACTCTCTCTTTGAGGAGTCAGTAACTGACTACAAGTGAGTCTGCCCATCTGCTGTGCTGTAATGGGAAAGTTAGTGAGACTTGGTAGGGTCACAGAAGGACATGAATGCATTGACTGAGGTGACTGGGCTCTGCTGAGGGCAAAAAGAGCTTACCCTTCAGAGGGAGTCTCCAAGTAAGTGGGAAGTTCTCTCGTTGTCCTGCTTTATAAAGATCCCAGAAGCGGATGAGGCACCTGCTCTGTGTGTGACTTGGCTCTGGGGCTCCTGAGTCCGTATCAGGAGATCCTGTTGGGTACAGGATTTTGAACACACGTGCCTGCTTTTTTTCTTTTTAAAGGTTTCCTTTGAAACGACTGAGCCGTAGCAGGTAATCAGCACCTTTGCTCTTGGAACAAGTGGCACTTTTACTGGTTGGTTTCTTGACCACTTGGTAGTTCTTGGTAAGGAAGCCTACAGAGAGAAGAGCGATGCTGTGTGTCCCTGGGGATGAGGCCAAGTTGAGAAAACACCCAGAGGGTCTCGGTTCAGTGCCCCACCCCCACTGCCATCTTCTAACCCTACCATGCAAGTTCTAACCCCACAAAGGGCTTTTTCTTCCCCTGAGATCCTGGGCAGATACCAAAACTTGCTCATAGATCACATTTCTAGTCTCTAAAATGCACTGCTATGGACTCTGGCCTCACCTTAGAATACAAATGAAGGATACAAAGGGTTTGTTGGGAATAGTCTGTGCTATCCCAAACCTGAGCATGTTGGTTTTGTAACTCAACATCACATTTATGGCTTGGACAAGACGGTGGATGTGTCCTGGAGATGACAGCTTGGCATAGCCAATATGCCAGCTAAGGCACTTTAAAACTGGGTGATTTTGCGCAAATGCATAAGGCATCTGTGATTGGTCTCCTGGGTATGAATAAGGATGGCTGTGTTAACTCTCCCAGCGTTATGGAGAGGGTTAAGCAGATGATGCATGTAAAGCCATGGCACGGTGGCTTGCACAGAGTGGCTACTCAATAGATGATAACTGTGTTGACAAGGACAGTGTCAACCCTGCTACTTTGGAAAACCGGAGTCAAAGACCTGGAAGCTAGCTTACAGATGACAGGTAATTTTACCTTCAGATGCCATCTTCTGTTGTGTTGAGCAAGATGCCAGCACTGTGTATGGGTTCAGGGAGAGAACACTGAAGTCAGGAGTATATGCTTAATGAGAAAGAGAATCAAGGCCGATGGTGTTATCACTGATGTTTCACTGCTGCCTTAAAGAGCTGTGTAATATAGGAATACATTCACCTCTTTTGGGCCTATTTTTTTAACCTATAACATGAGAAGGTTAGGCCAGATCAGTTTTCTTGAAAGTGTTCAGATAATTTAATGATTACTTTTCCCCACCATGAACTTTTCACCTTCACTGAAATGCAACTCCTTCTGAAGAACCACATTTAAATGATGACTCTCCATGGCTTGAGACAACTTTGAAAAATATCAAAGGTAATATTTGGTAAAGCCTTAATCCTTAATGTTTATAAACTCTTCATTCAGAATCTCAACTTTAGTTGGAAATCATTCTGATGGATTTGGCTCACTCTTCAGCTCAGTCACTTCTTTCTCAGTATTTGACATTCCTATCTGGAGTGGTCTGCTCTGAGGACCTGTCTACAGATTGACATTGCACTTTCTTCTCTCCACTTGATACTCCATTTGCCTGCTAAACCTGTCTAGGCTGCCCAAGAGGCAAAGAAAAGCCCCAGTCTGTCTTTACACTTGCCAGGCCAGCATCTGTGTCTTCCATGGTAGGTGAGGAACAGCAAGGGAGGTGGTCATGATGACACTGGAAATCTAAAGTTTTGTGTTGGTTTCTCATTAATAAATAACTTTCACTTTCATGTTATCCCTAAATGTTGTTGAAAACAATTTTTGGTCGCAATAATCCCATGCAGTGACTGTGGATAATTGGTCTCTTTTAATAAGCAAAACCTTAGAATGTGCCTGGGACATAGATATGGCCGCTGGTGTTCCTTTATTCTGCTGCATTATTTCCTCAGGGTGAATAAGAAGAGAAGGGTATGTTAGAGGTGAAAAGTGAAAAGGTTAGAGGGATGGAGGTTTGAGGAAAGAAATGGGGGCAACTGTTGCCTCTGGAAAGTTGGATGAATAATTGACCAAGAGTAAAGTGGAAGGATGCCATCAAAGGATAGGATTCCATGTGAGATATTTAGTGAGTGAATTAAAGTGGGACGGTCAACACAGTTGTGTATTTTTCTGCAGGTGTATTTAGCTGCTTGCTTAGCCACACAGAGGAGGTAGAAACTTGGATGTAATCAGGGTTGAAGTGCCAATTGGATGGAAAGAGAGTTAATGTAATTGAGAGTGGATTCAAAGGAAATGAGCTTTGGAATCTCAGGTGGGTAAGGAAGGAAGTGAGGGTAAGAGACAGGTGATAGACAATGGAGGATCAGCTATTTTGAGGTCCTAGTGGAGGGCTGCCATCTATGGGGTCACACAGAGTTGGACACGACTGACGTGACGTAGCAGCAGCAGCAGCAGCAGCAGCAATGGAGGGAGATGAGCTGGTGGTCTGATAGTTGAATACATAAAATTGAGATTTTAGAGGTAACTTGGTATTGGCAATGATAAAGTATGGACAGTGGCAATGATTTTTCATCAGGTTGGACCATTCCTGTGCCTTCTTCTTGATGCCATCTCCTGACCTCCTCATCACTCATGAATACTTTAGCATTGGGCTCACTGCCTCCTTCTTGCCTTTTGTTGTCATTCTTGGTGACATTGACATCGACACAGCTGTGTCATCTGGTTTCTGAATTCCTTAACACCATCCCTCCCAAAGATGGTCTCCTCTCTCCACTTCCAACACCCACTCCCATGCTTACATCCTACACTTTAACTCATTTTTTCCTTCTTCCATAGAACCACTTTAAGGAACTGTGCTCCTTACACATTATAGAGCTGATTGAAGGAAAAGTAAATTGGGGGTTGGAAGGGATGCGTTGATTTCATTGCCAACTTGTGCCTAAGTCTTGGTGTGACCTTGATAGATGCTGACTCTATACCTAGGCATTGTAGGGTTACTCTGAACCTCTTGCAACAGGATGTATGTTGTAGGGTGGTAAACAAGAGTGTGTGTGCTGGGCCCTACATGCTGGACTGTTTGCAGAACAGAGAGTTCAGATAAATGAGCCAGGTGGAAGTGGAAATCTGGGAAAATGACCTTTTGCTTCATCTCAATGTCTAGGTCACTGGGATCCATGGGCTGGCAGGAATTCCAATGAGCAGAGACCCCACTCATTTTCTCCAAGGAGTACTCCTGACATTCTGTTAACCAAAGAAAGTCAGAGGAGCACTGCCAGCTGTCTGCCAAAGAGAGGGCAGAGTGAATTAATTAAAACTAAAAATAAACCTTGACTGGAATTGCTCTTGTAGGTGGAGGGAAGATAGACTGGCCAGAGCTAAGAGTTTTGAGGCCGTCTCCCTTGCGTTTAACTGTGACCCTTAAAATGACCCTGAAAATGAGAAATGGCTTTCGGCATTAGGTAGGTGATGTCCAGACTGCGTTGGTTCTGGTTCAGCGCATTTAGGGAGTTATGGAATTGTTTTTGTTTTTTAAATTCAAATGGTGTGTGATCTTTGAGGTAGAAAGGAGTTGACACATACATATGCATGCCCTTGAACACAGCCTCCTGGTTAAATAAATATGTTTTCCCAAGAACAAACCTTTTCTGATCTACTTTGGGTGAATATGGACAAATATAAAACTTGGTTTTTCTTTTTGTACCCCTAAATATATAACTTTACATGCTGAACTTAAAACCGTTGAAATGTTGGATGCTCTTGAATGAAAAATAGTAAAAGTATTTGGTTATCATGGGCTTTATAGCCACTTGCTAAAAAGTAAACTCAGCTGGCTTATTTTATACAAGGAAACTTACTTTTAGTAGTTCTAAAAAGGAGAAAGTATAAAGGAAAGGCAGACCTGAGCATATATGATATCTTCCAAGTTTTCCCTTTTTTTCCAAGGCCAAGAGCTATAAATGGCAAGATTAATTTGACATTTGAACTAAGAAAAATTTAACTCTCATCACCTGAGCTTATAAACCATGATCGTCAATAAATAGAATTGGCCTCTATTTCAAGACAAATGGATGTAAATTCACTTCAAATAAGCATCAAGGTTTAACGTAATTTCAAAAGCGATGTGTTATTAATTATGGATTGTGTAGTGTGACTAGATGAAAATTCAATTAATGGTTGAAACAATTACAGTAATGGTATTTGAAGAATTGTCTTTTGTAGCCAAAGTTTTTTTTTTTTTTTTTTGACTCCTCTGTCCCAGGAATATGTTAAAAATCATGTTTTATTATTATGAAAGACTGTAGCTTTTATCCTAGTCAGTTCATTATTTGGGAGGGGAGAAAAGTCTCTGAATCAAAGTGAATATTGGAATTGTGTTACAGTGTCCAACACCACAGTGGGAGAGTTAAATTGATTAAGCCTTGGAACAGGGGGAGAAGAGAGGAATTTTAGTCTTGTTAATAAAAATAGATGTTTATCAGAGATAGAGTAAGGATGATGGGCTGCAGTATTTAGAAGTGAAAGTTTGGTTACCTTTAGAATCTTCAGTGATAAATTTGTGATGAGAGAAGGAAATGAAGCAAGATGTAAAAATTTCAGTTTTTCAGAAAAAAAAAAAAGATTTTTAAAAAGGAAGGAGTAGGTGTAGGTAGATAGATCTGGATGGGCCTGGTTTTTGAAGACTTTTATTTAATATGATTATCTGAATCTGAGGGATCTGAGAAAAAGTCTCAGGGCTTAGACCATTGTGGGGAGGGGTCCAAGGTTTGCCTTCTATTTTAGACGGGCCCTCCTGATTCGGCTAAAGATTTCCAAGAGTGAAACCTTCCCTGGTGACTCAGACCGCAGAGAACCTGCCTGCCTATGCAGGAGATCTAGGTTCGACCCCTGGGTAGGATGATCCCCTGGAGAAGAGAAGGGCTACCTATTCCAGTGTTCTTGCCTGGAGAATTCCATGGACGGAGAAGCCTGGTGGGCTACAGTCCATGGGGTCTCAAAGAGTCGGACACAACTGAGCAACTGTCAGTTCACTTCTAAGAGTAAAGTGGTCTGACCATAGCAGAAGTTAAAGTGCCTTCTCCTCCAAGATTCAGTGCTTGTGTGATTTCAGGTTGCTGTGGGTGAAAAAAAAATAAGGTGGCAAGAAGCGAGACTACCACTGAGGAATTCAAGAGGGAGAGCTTTTAATAAGAGAGGAGGGACAAAGAGGAAATCCCAGAACTCCAATAATACATGAGGGAAAATAACAAAATTAAGAGTAGCTGAACAAGTTAATTAACTGCACAGAGATTTCCCCATTTGGGAAAATTTGCTTTTTCTTCACATTTAAAAATATAAATGATAATGTTCCAGGGAACTGAAGACAAACACACTGACATCACGATCAGATGGGGAAAACATACAGTGGTGGCTTAAGTAAGGGACTGTGCTGGAATCCTGAGGAAACTGGCTCTTAAACATAAGTATTCAGAGTTCAAGTATAAGTCTCTTCGTAGTGGACTGTGGCATGAGTCAGGATGAAGGACGCTTATATTGAATACTAACAGCTGAGAAGATGGGTTAAAGCGCTCAAGACTTACCTGCCAATTATGCTCTGTAGAGAATATACCCCAGCTCCAGTAGGGACCAAGTCTCTCTTGTCTCTTGGATGCCCTCCACTTGAGCCCCTTCGGTCCTTTTCTTAGCATCCCTATTGTTGTTTTAGTTGCTAAAACATTAGTCATCCAGCTCATTTGTGACCCCTTAGACTATGGCCAAGCACACTCCTCTGTCCATGAGATTTCCCAGGCAAGAATATTGGAGTGGGCTGCCATTTCCTTCTCCATTTAGCCTCCCTAATGTTCTCTTAAACTCCACAGTGAAAGCAGAGGGGCTTTGGGACCCTTTGACTCCTGTGGGTATAAATACTGCTAAACATCAGACCTGTAAGACTGCCGGAACTGGCCAGCTCTCAACATGTTTCTGGGTATTGTTACACTCAGAGGCTTATCTCTTCTTCTATCTTCTTAAAGTGCACTCTTCTTATCCTACCTTAGATAGATAGCCAAGGAGAGAGGCCGAGGAAATAGGAAGTTCAACGAATGCTGAGTCAGAGACTGAGGACTCCAAATATGGGATGAGGAGGCGCTTTACATGAATCAGTCCCAAGGGAGTTGGAGTAGCAAAGAGTTTTAGCCATGATCAAATAAATCCCTTTGGTTTCTTAAAATGTGATGTACCTCCAAATATTTGTTCAATGCCATACCCTCTGCCTAGGATGATCCCTAATCTCTCTCTCAAATTCCTATTCATCCTACAAGTTATCACCTGGAAAACTCTTGGTGCTGGCACTTGCTAATTTAAGAACTGGATTCAGAAGTCCATGTAGACCATTCCTTGAAAGTGTGTTTCATAGTGGGTTCAAGGTCAGCAAAATAACAGACTTGCTCAGCATTGAGAAGATCAGTTGGACTCAAAGGAGAAACCATTTCTTATTTTTAACTAATATGGCAACTCTAATCTAAATACTTCCTGTAGTGAGTAAAATGACCTTTTGGGCAATTGCCAAATTTGAAAATTATTAGTTTTTACAGTGCTCTGGGGAAATAATTGCTTGTCAGTCTGACCCAATTAAATTCTGGCCTCTTTACATAGGGATAGTCTTAAGTTAAATTTTGAAACTTTTAAACTGCAGAATCAAATCTTTTATTGCCTCTCTGACCCTGAATCAATGTGATAGATATGAGTGAAAATTTTTATTGATGTTAATTTAAATTCTAAAACCTATACTTTATGAACACTGATACCAGTGTAAAGAGATATTTTAGTTCATCTTTCATGTGGGAACAAAAGATACTTTTATTATGCAAATTGCTTTTGTAAGAGTAGGTTGTAGGTTGCCTGAATTGGGGAGGCTAGAATTGTAAAATATCCTCCAAATTCATTTAGAGACTACAAATTGTTTACCAGAAAAAAAGATCAGTTATATCACTGGATCAAATGTATAGATATCTTTCGTAAAGATATGCCTTCACGTAATTGTGGAAAAGGAGAAGCTGAAATCTTACATAGCTCAACAACGATTCTTTTCATTTTAAGGTTTTGTTCTGTTGGCTGCACAGATGTTTTTAATTTTTTGGGTGTGTTTATATGTTTGCAAGTTTCTGAGGCTGTGCTGATGAATGGAGTTTTTATTGAATTTATATGTAGCTTTCAGATAGTAAAAATGTGCTTAAGCTTCTTCATCTTGCCCCCTACCCCCAATCTGGGTCTTATCTGAGGAAACTTATTCTACTATCTTAGTATCCTTCACATTTCCCTGATCTGTGCCTCTATGTGCTACTATAATTAAAATATTTGAAAAGGGAAAAAATGACATTTAGGAATTTAGTGGCAGGACCACAAGACACTGAATTTATTCTTGATGGTTTTCCTGTTGGTTGGCAAAGATTGACACAGCAGAAGTGATCCTCAGTGTGCATCTCATTATGCCATCTTCTACAGAAAAAAACATTCACTCACAAATTACAGTCAGGACCTTTGAATGCTTGGGAATTTTAGGGAAGTTATAACCATTTTATTAAATCTTAAAAATGGAATTATAGTCTACAGGCTGTAGAGATGAGGGAGCCCTTCCTCTGGGTCAGTTACCCTCCCAGTGTGTAGGGAGCACTCCCTCCCTGTCCGAAAGCTGTGCTGGCCATGAGGGACACAGGGAAACAGCCCAGAGGAAGTGTAGGTGCCTTGGTCCTCTGAGTGGGAGAGCTTTGCTGTCAAGAGAGAGAACATATCTGTTCTGTTTCTTTGTTTGATTATTACCTAATGGCTCCCCGCCCCCTACAGACCTTATAGCTATGTGAAGTTCTTATTTGTGGAATTTACCCTTTGTGTTCTAGTTCATAAAATTCTAGGGACCTAGAAATTAAGTGACTTGTCCAAGGTTGCAGCACTCGTGTGGGGACTCTGGTCCACGTTGGCATGTTGCAGAGTGTGACATTCTGCTATGTTGCACCGCCTCCTTTTGGGGTCTTGTTTGTACAAAACAGAATAAGAACAGCACACACCCCCCAAACCCTAATCATATAATAATGGAAAAGAAGCTTGTTTCATACAATATAAGATATAAGATAATGGAGAAGCATAATTATGCATGTGGACTGAAAGCTCCTCTATGTTTTATATTGTTAGAACATTGAGAATGCAGTCAATAAGGAATAGGATTAAACCATTTGAAGTTCAAAAAGCAAATGTTGTTAATGCATTCAGAATGGACTTTAAATATGCCCTTTTTTATAACTGTGCCTGGAAATCTGAGAAGGTAGATGTGTCTTCTTGCAAGATTGTCAGCAGTTATTCCAAAGCAGCAGGATTAGGGAGGAGCCAGAGGCGGTCCATGGGGTTGCAGAGAGTCGGACACGACTGAGCGACTTCTTTCACTTTTCACTTTCGTGCATTGGAGAAGGAAATGGCAACCCACTCCAGTGTTCTTGCCTGGAGAATCCCAGGGATGGCGGAGCCTGGTAGGCTGCCGTCTCTGGGGTCGCACAGGATCGGACACGACTGAAGCGACTTAGCAGCAGCAGCACCAGAGGTGACCAGCTGACTAGTCTCTGCTTGGGGAGACCAAGTTGATACTAAACGCATACTTAGTGCCTCAAGGCCCACTGCCTTCTACACAGCTGGGTCAGCCTTGGTGATATCTTTGAAGCTGAGCTATTAAGTTTAGCATCTGAGCTGATTAAGTTTATGTCAAGGCAGTGCTATGAAAATATAAAAAGCGAAAATTGAATCCTAGTTATCTTGCAAAGGAAACTAGATAAAGGTTCTTATAAACAAACCAATATAGTATCCTCTTCCTTTGCACTCTTCTCTAGAAAGGTTTTCTCTGACATGAATAAAAAAGAAGAACTAGAATTTCATTTCTGAAATGAAACACTCAGCATCAGATTTCTCCATGCATTTCCTAGATGCCACTCACCTACTCCTTCCTAAAGTTGCTGGATATAACTTGCGTGAAATGCGGACTCCTTACAAAGAGGAGTTCTAAGCCCTCTGTTCCCCTGGGGAAGGGCTCTTGGAAAGAGCTTCTCTGTGTCAGCCAGCTTGCTCGGTCCCAAAATAAAAAGCACAGAAACAAACACACAAACCAAGACCTTCCCTGTGAACGTGGATGTGCGTGTGCCAAGTCGCTTCAGTCATCTCCACCTCTTCGCCACCCCATGGACTGTAGCCCGCCAGGCTCCTCTGTCCATGGGATTCTCCAGGCAAGACTACTGGAGTGGGCTGCCGTGCCCTCCTCCAGGGGACGCTCCTGACCCGGGGATTGAACCCACATCTCTTATGTCTCCTGCATCGTCAGGCAGGTTCTTCACCACGAGGGCCACCTGGACTCCCGTGGTGGCTCAGCTGGTAAGGAATCCTCCTGCGATGTGGGAGACCTGGGTTTGATCCCTGGGTTGGGACGATCCCCTGGAGAAGGAAATGGCTACCCTCTCCAGTATTCTGGTCTGGAGAATTCCATGGACTGCTTTCTAGAAACTATACAGTACAGTACTTAGGAGATGAATTCTAGAGAAAGAACACCAGGGTTCAAATCCTGCCATTGCTGTTGACTAGAAAAGTAGTTGCAAGCTCTGTTTTCTCCTCTGGGAAGATAATGTAATGCATATAAAATGCTTAGCATGGTGGCTGACTCATTGTAACTACCTAATAATTGTTGGCAGTTAGCTGTGCCTAGAGACAATTTCAGAATGACTTCTGGTTTGTCAGCGCCACCCTTTGGATCATTTTGTGTCTCGTGGGGTTTTTTCAGTTGCTCTCACCTGAGTATTTCCTCTCCCTCCTCAGGTGAAATCACCACATTCTCTTCTCTGCTTTCATGCTACAGTCATCATCTTACTTGGTGGGTATCCTTATAGGCTTGGGATGCTAGAGGACAAGGGGAGCCCTTTTGTCCCTCTTCCCCAAGTAGTAATCAGCAGGTACTTGCTTAATTACCTGTCTGTTACAGAAGCACTTCTTACTAGGTGTGAAGTGTTCTGTTTCTCATAGCAGGGCTGCATTACTTCAAATCAGGAAATAGAGCTGTCTCCCTATCTAGCTAGACCAGGGTTTGCCAAAATACAACCTATGAGCCAAATGTGGACTGTCATCTGTTCTTGTAAATAAAATTTTATTGGAACACCACCATGCTCGTTCATTTATGCATTGTCCATGATTGCTTTTTCACAAAGTGGCTTAGTTAAGTAGTTGGGATAGAAACTATATGGCCCTCTAGGCCCAAGATATTTATAGAGAAAGTTTGTTGACTTCAGGCTAACACTTCCTTAGTACCCTAACACTTGCTGCCACTAAACTGCAGGTGGTTCAGACCTAGTACTTGAGACTTACATGCACAGAGATGTAGAGTTGTCTGCCAATATCAAAATTCATAGTCAAGTGTTAAAGTAATAGATTGAATCTACAGGCCAGCAGGGGATAAAAGAAAGTTTTCATTACTGGGTTTAGGTTTAAATGTCTTCCTAGTTTACATTGTATTGGTTTTCAGACACACTGAAAGTTAGGCTTAGTATTTGGCTGCAGTTCCCAAAATGTGTGCCATGGCAATTCAGGGCATGGCACGTAATCTCAGGAGCTCTGCTGGATATTTTAAATTCCCAAAGAAAGCACAGTGACAGTCAACACGGACACTACTTGAGTAATCAGCTTCAGTGGATCATGCTAATTTCCTTTCATTGATGTCATACCTTTGTGAGGATGGGTTTTTGGCTGTTAGTGTGCCTGAAAAAGCAAATACATGGTATTTTCACATGTGAAAATCAAGGAAATGAAAGTGTTACTACCTAGTCTGATTTCAAGACTTGCAAACTTGTGCCTGGTTCTTCAGAAGCAAATATACAACTGTTGAAGAGTGATATAAAATATTATTTTCCCAATGTCCATTAAGTTGTTGGAATATAGCTACTTAATAAATGAAAAGAGTAGAATTTTATTTTTCTTTTGACCTAAGCGCATTGTTAATTGAGAAGATTTTGGCATCTCTGATCTTAGTCTTTATAAATGCTAGGAAGAAACATTCAATATATTCTGATATTCAAGTGGGACTTTTCTGGGAGAAAACAACTTCCAAAATTTTTCTTTTAAGGAAATCAGAACTGTGGTAGATAGAAGGGAAAACAGGAAATGGATCAACTTAAAATTAGCTGGTTAATATATCCAAAAATTTTGGAAAGAATTAACCAAACCGAAAGGAATCACTTGGATTCATCAATAAATAATAACTTAATGGTTGTTGTATGTGGAGACATGGCCCTGAGCAGAAAAGCATGTGTTTGCAGGAGTCACTGTGGGAATCATTTTCAGAAAGCAGCTTGCCTTTCTAGGCACCATGAGTCTCCTATACCCCATCTCTTGTGCTGTGCTAAGTTACTTTAGTTGTGTCTGACTCTTTGTGACCCTGTGGACGGTAGCCCACCAGACTATTCTGTGGGTTGCCATTTCCTTCTTCAGGGGGTCTTCCTGATGCAGGGATGAAACCCACTTCTCTCTCGTATTGTAGGTATATTCTTTACCACTAGTGCTTCCTGGGAAACCCTATACCCCGTGTGTGTGTGTGTGTGTGTGTGTGTGTTAGTTGCTCAGTCGTGTCTGACTCTTCGCGACCTCATGGACTGTAGCCCACCAAGCTCCTCTGTCCATGGAATTCTCTGGGCAGAAATACTGGAGTGGGTTGCCATTCTCTTCTCCAGAGAATCTTCTTGACCCAGGGATCAAACCCGGGTATCACACTTGGCAGGCAGATTCTTTACCTTCTGAGCCACCATCGAAGCCCCTACATCCCATACTCGGCTGCATTTGATTTTCAAGGAGATACTTGGAGCATTGCTTTACAAGCTGCTCCTCCACACTGGCGGAGCACCTAGAAGGTGTTCGAAGTCATACTAGTGTTGCTGCTGCTGCTGCTGCTGCTGGTAAGTCGCTTCAGTCGTGTCTGACTCTGTGCGACCCCATAGATGACAGCCCACTAGGCTCCCCCGTCCCTGGGATTCTCCAGGCAAGAACACTAGAGTCACTGCCATTTCCTTCTCCAATGCATGAAAGTGAAAAGTGAAAGTGAAATTGCTCAGTCGTGTCCGACTTTTCGCAATCCCATGGACTGCAGCCTACCAGGCTCCTCTGCCGATGGGATTTTCCAGGCCAGAGTACTGGAATGAGTTGCCATTGCCTTCTCCCATACTGGTGTTAGATACACGTAATCACTAGAAAACCTCTACTGAGAACGATTCTTCTGCCTATAGGCCCCCCTTTGTCTCGATAGCTTGTCTGACAGCTTTTTTTTTTTTTTTAAGCCCATAAGAATAACTCTGTGAAATTTTTTGTCTTTGCATTGCCATTAACTAGAATGCTCTCACTTAATGATATACTTTGATTTCTGTCACTTAATGATATACTTTGATTTCCTTCCTGGTTTTATTATCTTTCATGTAATGTAAGCAACTTCTGATATTTCATTTTTTCTTATTGTTTATAAGAATCACCATGGCCTTTAAAAACAGAAGACAAGGGCTAGTGGTAAATCCTTAATGCCTTACATGGCTGTTTGTTCCTCTAAGAGCACAGAGTTCTTATTCCTTACTTTTTATTAATTGGTCAGATATTCATTATAAATACCCTGCGTCTTCCAAATTACCTGCTGTGGTTAGCCCAAATAGAAGCCATTTGTATCCATAAAGAGCCCTTTCTTATTTCTTTCTTTCCTCCCTCTTTTCCATACTCATTTTTTGGTTACCATTTTTTTTTTTTTAACTTTCTCCTTTCCTTCTTCCCTTTGTCTTCTTTCCTGGGGATGTCCAGGAAAAACAAGAAGTAGGGAGGAGGAAGGATGGAAGAAAAGAAAGAGGAAGGCAGTTTGCACGGCTGTTAAGAGCACCACGTTTGGAATCAGTGAGGTTTGTATTTCTGTTTTCTCCCACTTGGCTGCACACACACTGCACTTCAGACCTCAGTTTTCAGCCTGCATTATGGTGACCGTTGAATGGGTTCTAAGGATTGTTGTAAAGGCTGAATGGGGTCATAGAGGTATGGCCTGTAAAGGGCCCCTGACACAGAGAAGTCGCTCAGAAGTCATAGCTGCTCTTCCTCATGCTAATAATCATGGTGATAGTTGCTAAACCATGCGGTTTGGTGACTTTCTCTTCCTTCTGTTAGCAGAAGCACGTGACAGTTGCTCTCTCCCCTCCTTGAGGTGTTTTCATTACTTGGCTGCCAGGGCGCTCAGCCTCTCCTCAGTTCCTTTTTCTTGTGCATTATTGATCAGTGCATGGTGAAACACTTTTCTGTTGTTTGAGTGTTGCTTTTTCATTTACACAGCATCTAGAATAGAATCTCTGGAAGGATTTTGGCTTGTCTTCTGGAGAAGGCTACCTTTTAGGAATAATACAGCAAAACCCAACTCATTTGAGGACCTGTCCTTCCTACTCTGTGACTGATTCTATTTCATGATATTGTATGGCCTACAAATGACAAGAAAGTATAAAGTTTGTCCATTAAGCTTTTCTCTGTTTTTTGATGTGTTTTATTAAAAAATAAAAGATGACTTTACAACTAAGATCATGGCATCTGGTCCCATCACTTCATGGCAATTAGATGGGGAAACAGTGGAAACAGTGGCTGACTTTATTTTGGGGAGGCTCCAAAATCACTGCCAATGGTGACTGCAGCCATGAAATTAAAAGATGCTTACTCCTTGGAAGGAAAGTTATGACCAAGCTAGACAGCATATTAAAAAGCAGAGACATTACTTTGTCAACAAAGATCCATCTAGTCAAGGCTCTGATTTTTCTAGTAGTCACGTATGGATGTGAGATTGGACTATAAAGAAAGTTGAACGCCAAAGAATTGATGCTTTTGAACTGTGGTGTTGGAGAAGACTCTTGAGAGTCCCTTGGAGATCCAATCAGTCCATCCTAAAGGAAATCAGTCCTGGGTGTTCATTGGAAGGACTGATGTTGAAGCTGAAACTCCAATACTTTGGCCACCTGATGTGAAGAGCTGACTCACTGGAAAAGACCCTGATGTTGGGAAAGATTGAAGGCAGGAGGAGGGGATGCCAGAGATGAGATGGTTAGATGGCATCACCAACTCAATGGACATGAGCTTGGGTAAACTCTGGGAGTTGGTGATGGATATGGAGGCCTGGCATGCTGCAGTCCATGGGTCCATAGTCACAAAGAGTCAGACATGACTGAGCGACTGAACTGAACTGAACTTACAAATATTGTAACCTTCTATCCTAATGGCTTGGGCTGTGCCAATTCTTAGGAAGAGGGACAGGGTTCTATCCATGCAAAGCCCTCTGTAGCCTTGTGATAGCTTCCTCTGAAGGAAGGAAAATGGAGCTGCATCACAGGGTTTTGAAATACTCGTGAATAAATGTCAGGCCACAGAAATAGCCCTCTTCTCGGCTGAAGTGTGGTCCCACCTGGGGCAGACTCTTCTGCTCCCCTCCACGGAGTGCTCTGTCCAGATTTCAGCAGCAGCTGGGCACTCTGCTGTCAGGTGATGTTATGAGGGTTCCAAGATGCCACACAAGCAGTGCGACTACATAGTCAGCAAAAGAGCACAGTTGGGGGTTCACTGAGCAGCTTCCAGTCACAAATGGCAGGATTGCTCAGTTCAACGAGCAGGGGAAGAAGGAAGGGTGTGTGATGGAGGCCTGGCTGCCTTCAGCCTGCCTGGCCAGGAAGAAGTTATCAGAACTCCAAAGGAGGGTGCCAGAAGTACATTCCCAGCAGACAGCTTAGAAAGAAAAGTAATTATACTGATCTCGCGCTTAAAGTCCTTAGTTTATTAACATGAAAATGAGCAAATTCTGAGTTCCTTCAGAGCCAGGTGTTAAGGAGAGGGGGCAGTTCTAGGGTGTGTGTGAGTGGGTGGTGTTGCTTCCTTTGTGTGTAGGATACTTTTACATTCATTTACTGTGTGCTCAGTAAGATGTTCATATGAGCAGGAGATGTTTTAAGCCTGTAGAGCTGGTTCTTGGGTGAGACTGCAGTAGAGGTCTCCATCAATCTTTCTGTATCTTTTAATAAGCTGCCACCAGTCATCACAGCAGCTGATAATTAGTTACATTAGTAGATTAATTTCTGTTGATCCTCTGGTCAGATGTGTTTTCCTTCTCTCCCTCTAAGAATTTCTTTTAAACCAGGCCCTTCTGTCGAGGAGAGTGTTGCAGGAGAGCGCCACCTCCCTGGTTCTGCTGCACCTGCACTACCAGCACCGCCTGCAGGGGGAGCAGCTGACACGAGCAGATGGAAGCCTGGGCACAGGGCTGCAGGCTGAGAAGCGCCCTGCTTGCTTTCTTCCTTGGTCAGGGTCAGATGCCTCTCCAGATAGTAGTTAGAACTGGGCTTCTATTTCAGCTGTGCATCCTATCAGCATTTCTTTGAAACGCCCAGGTCTCAGCTCTTGATACAACCCATCAACAAGCAAGATGGACTTCAGCTAGGTTACCTGCTTCAAATCTCCAACAAGCAGGATGCGCTATAGCCCAGTTACCTGTTTCTCTCATTCTGCAGGTAGATTTTTGCGTTGTGACACCCTTTTTGGAAAGAGTTGCTCTTGTTTCACAGATGTCTCTGCTTACCCAAACCTGTTCAACGTTCAGGCAGTTTTTTATCATCCTCTGCTGAGAATTTACCCAGCAAGGGCCTGAAGGAAAAAGCCATTAAGGTTTTGCTCCCACAAATGAAATTGCCAACTCTTCTTAATCAGGGCTTATAGGTTGGACAGTTGTGTACTAGATATCTGGATTTCGTAGATCAGGAAAGAAATATTGGCAGTGTTTTATTTTGCTTAGTCAGAATGTTAAGAAAAACAAAATGGAATAACCATTGTCTACTATCTGTCATCTCATAGAAGAATGGACATATTAGCACTAAAATGTAGGCAGGACATTATATCATAATACAAGACAGTTCTTTGAATGAAATATATTTCAACTTTTTGGAAATATATTTCAACTTTTTTCAACTGTGTGCTCTTGCTATTTTCCTTGCATCCCTTGGACTGCTGTAGATGTCTTCTCGCAGGCTGGCTGCCCTGCCTGTTACTGTTCAGTGGCTGCAGGATGAATTAGAGGATTCTGTCGGCCCACTGCCAGATCCTATGACAGAGTGACTGGGGGATGCTTTATACTCAAAATGCCATAATTCATAGACTCAAGGAGTTACTTTAAGAAAGAATCCAAGGTTCTTCTAGCTGGGTTTCAGTACCTTCTGTCTGAGAGGATCCATTCTGTCAGCTCCCTCCTATGCTTGCTCCCTTATTAATTAGCCAAAATCCTAATGTAGTTTTCCTCGCCTTCTTTCTGTGGGCACCTTCCATTGCCCACCAACTGTTCCTAGAGATGAAACCTCAGCTTTAAAAAAAACCTTAGCTGTTGAATTTGTCTGTTCTTGATTTTGGGGATAGTGTCATGGGTGTTTGCATATGTCCAAACTCATCAAATTTTACATATTAAATATGCACAGTTTTTTTTTGTATATTGATATCTCAATAAAGCTGTTAAACTAAAATCTCTTAGCCAATCCAATTGCAGAATAAGTGAAACCTCCTCTTAATTTGCAGTTCTTTTATTACTAATATGTTTTTGTACAGTCATATGTTTTTCCTCCTCTGAATGACTTATCAAACTCTTTGCCTCCTTTTGTTTGAAATCAAGGGGTTATATCCAGAAAATCATCTGTTTCCTTACCAGTTTGTAAGAGGCCATTTTATGTAATAATATTAACCTTTCTCATCATCCACAGGTGTTTTTCTCACTTTTCTTGTTTGCCTTCTGATTTTTATGGTGGCTTTTGCCATGTCAAAATTTAAAAATTTTGTGATGTCAGAAAATCAAATTATTTCCTTTACGCCTTCTGCTTTGGCTACAGTTTCTGAAAAGGACTTTGCTCCCATGTTTCCTCTTCTTTCTGCCTCTCATTCTCTTTTCTCTCCTCACTTTTGGCTGGAGAGGTGGACGGCATGGCCAAGCCCAGGAGCAGGTGTGTTTCCTGCTTGCCATTTTTCTCTCTGGTGTGACTCCTCCACTGCTTTGAAGTTTGCTTCTTTTCAAATCTCTGTGCTTCTAGCTTGTAGTGACTCCATCATTATAAACATAAAAATCTTCAGGACTTCATTATAGCTGCTGACAGCTGTAACTTTACAAATAATTACTAGTGTTACCTGTGCTCTGGGCCAGTGCCTCCCTGAGCCAGCAGGGGACTGCTTCAGGCTTCACATTTCATCTTGAGGTGGTTGGTGAGAAGGTCCCCATTCTGAGCACAGTGGAATTCTGCCTGGCAGGGGAGGAGGTTACTTCCTGCTACACTGACATCTAGAAACTATTTCTAGATGCCTGTGAGGCTTCCTTCTATCTGCAATGCATAGAAATGCATTTGCTGTCCTTCATCAGCTGATTTTATAATTCACATCATTTGCTTTTCCTTGTCATAGGATGTTTCCTTCAGAGACGGTTTTGTTTCCCAGGTTGAATTCATGTACCTATCCTCACCGCATTACTTGCACAGCCAGTCTCTCTGTGGTTCCACTTCAGGAAAATCTCTGATTCTCTGCCCCAGGACTAAACTCTCCAGACAGCATTTTTAAAGGATGCTAAAATAAGTGTAGTCTTCTAAACTGGCCAGTAAGATTGTGATGAAAATCATCCTTTCTTACTTTCCATTATCTCTTGGACTGGTTTCCACAAATTCTGGGGTGTCCACAGAGTTCTTCTGCTTGTGAAACCCACTGGTAAGAAGCTGTGTTTCTGAACCTGTTTTGAAGCCTCCTGGCTTGGGAGTCCCCTGGAGCTCCCTTAAAAATCAGTATCAGAGCCCCAGCCTCAGAGTTTCTAACTCTGTGTCTGGAGTCAGTCCCAGGTATCTGCATTATAACAGGCACCCAAGGCGATAGCTATCCACAGTAAAGGGGAGACCCACTGCTTTAGAGAAGCCAGCTAGCCCTACCCTCCCTAGCCTACCACTGCAGGGTCAGCTATACCAACTCCAGGGTTTTCCTCACCTTCATGTCTTCATGAAGATTATGTGGGTAAGAGCAGGACCACTCCTGCGTCTGGAGTGACTCCACTGGAGCCTCCTTCAGACTCACGTCCATCCCAGCCTGAAGCTGGTGTGTGACCGTACTGCTCTCCCTTACAGGGGGAAAGGTGTATGGGCAATTAGGGGTTGGGGCACTTTGGGGTCGTGTGGCTCTTCATGCCTCCTTTTCAGCATTTACACAAGGTGGCTCTAGTGGTAAAGCACCCACCTGTTTATTCAGGAAGTAAGAGACACCACTTCAGTCTCTGGGACAGGACCATCCCCCAGAGGAGGGCATAGCAACCCACTCCAATATTCTTGCCTGGAGAATCCCATGACTAGCGGAGGCTGGCAGGCTGCAGTCCATAGGGTGGCAAAGAGTTGGACATGACTGAAGCAACTTAGCACACACTCATGCACAGAACTATAAAAGAAGTCAAGGGACCAATTTGGGCATGGTGCCTACATGGATATGTTTAATTGGTCAGTACAGCTTCTTTCTCACATAGTCTACCGGGACTGCCTTGGCCTCACAGGAGCAAGGGCTCCAATTTTAACAAGTGATGGAAGCACCTCCTCTGGGAGCCTGACCCCTTGCATCTTCCGTACATCCCTCTGTGAGACTCAAAGAGTATTTGTGTTTCCAGGGAGGGTCTTGACAGCCTCAGTTGAATTTCCTCCAAGTATGATTGGGAATAACAACCTTCTCTTCCAAGGTGGACTCTTGGTAGCAATAGCATCAGTTCTTCCTAATCCTACCAGTTTCAAGGGACAAGTAAGGATTCTGAGTTTGTGGGGAAAGTCTCTCTCCAACCATTTGTATAGAGATCTTGCTCTCAGTTATACATGTCCATTACCCTTTCTTGGACTCTTCTCTTTCCTTTTCTTCCCTCGGCCTGGCTACATGATGCCCTACTCTCCCTTTTCTGGGAAGGGAATGGAGCAGTTCGCACACTGATTTTTCATGCATTCCAGAGAGAGGGCATTGCAGCAAGAGTGCTGTAGGCAAGATACTTCTAGGCCTTTTCTAACTACCTTCCATAAATTCAAATCACTCATTTTAATGAACAGTAAAGACACTGCTGAGAAGAGGGTAAGGGAGGAAAGAAGGTAGGATATTTGCTAAATATATTTACACTGCACAGGTCATTCATTTAGCCTTTTTCCCTTTGCCAAACTTATTTTTTTTTCCTTCCAGAGTCTCATTTGCTTGTAGGCGTGGCGATCTGCATTGTTGGCATGTCATTCATTCTTATTTCTTTAAATTATGCACAATCAATATGTTATCTTAGCAACACTTTCTGCAAACAGAAAATTATGTTGTTTGCCTCTTTTGACCCTCTGCTGTCATGGTTGCTATTGTCTCCTTACAGTCATTGAAAACAGTCAACTGCAAACAATCCATATAACAATATTTTCAAGCTGTTGTCAGATCACAGTGACAATTGATTACTCACGGTGCTTCCCAGGAAACTGCCTTGTAGATACAGAATTAAATAGCAACAATAGGAGGTTTATAACCAAGGAGCAGTCTCAGGAATGTGAATAGCAAATTGGGGGATAAGTTTGGACATCAGGAGCTATGGGGAAGTTTAACTTATTGACATACCAGGATGGTGGTGTTTGTTTAGAAGATGAGTCACAGTTCTATTTTCCTTTGAACTCTTTAAAAAGAACTGGCTTCCAGACAAAGGGAAATAGAATACAGTGAGAGTTGTCCATTTTCATAAACTTTCTACTTGCTTTGTTGCCAGTCCTGTTTTTAAAAGTTGTCTTAGAAAAACATAAGACATGTTTAATATTCTACTCTGAACTATCTGATATTAATTTTGATATGTTTTCAGTCCCTATTGATTTTTAAAATGTTGAACACAAATACTTGACATTCAGGAGGGCAAGCAAAAGATTAAAACAAAACCTCTGCCTCTTGCCTGCCATCATCTCTGAAGAGATGAAAACGTTCAAGTAAGCAGAATTCTTACAGTCAGAATAAAACATGATTAGAACATTTGGGGAAGGAGATGCAGTATGACTGGGGAAAATGTTAACAGCATAGAAATAAGAAAAACATTTGCCTAACACTTTTCATCTCTTATGATGCATTTTATAAATTGATACATGGGCAATGGCCCACATATATTCTTCTGCTACCCTTTGTGTTTTCAAAAAATATAACTGTTTATACAGTTACAAGAATGTGTGGGAGAGTGAGTGAAAGCTTATACAAATCACCAAAACCGTGTAAGTGCAAGCAGTTTAGCAAGACTGGGATATGAAAGGCTATTGAGACCGTTGAAAGGTATTTAGGGTGCAATTACTGTTATCATTTCATGATTACTAAATGAATTTGACAGTATGTTCCATTAGAAACATAAAAGATGCTGAACTTGCTCAAAAGACTTAAGGTAAATCTAAGGTATTTTATATTTATACCGCTTTATGTTGCTTCTCTCTTTTCTAAGATAAATAAGGCATCGGGAAATGACAAAATCGAAGGGTGTAAGAAAGTAGCTCAACTCATAGGTAGTTGATGGTATCTAATTACCAGTTTTACAGTTTGACTTTTCCCTTTTGACCCCATGACAGACAGTCTTTGATAGAGCAAGACAGTGATAGGATGCTTAAGAAATGCAGCAGGCAGGAGAGGAGCAGGAGAGAACACTGGGCAGGATGCTGGGGGAGCGAGGCAGAAGGGAGCTGACACGAGTTTAACAGGGCAGAAAGTCCCATTTTTGCTGTTAAGAACCACAAGCATTCCATTTCTTGGACAACAACCTGCTTATTCACTTGACCGGCTATTCCACATCCAAGTTACCTGGAAGCTAGCTTTGTGGCCTCTTTTCCTCTCCTGTGTATTGTGTTTGTCTTACCCTCATTAGACAAGCAGCATTTTATTATATAGGCATACTCCATTTACTGTTGTAGTTTTCGGCAGTGGTTCTTTTGAACTGAGGCTATATCAAGCTGGATTTCAGTTCCTGCTCTCCTCTGTGCCTTTGCTTCATCCCTCAGTTTATCATCTCCATAAAATGAAGGTTACAACATTGACCTCAAGCTGTGCGTGTATTTAGCGTATGCTGAGTAATGTTAGTTGAACTTTCACTCTGTCCCAGTAGATCCCACCACCCAGCAAGGGTGGTTATTAGACAGTTTAGACTCTTGCTAAATGAATGACCCAAAAAAAAGAAACCATCCTATTAACCATGATGTTACATTGTGTGTTTGCAAGGGTGCTTGTGTGTTTGTAACCTGTGTGTGACACAGACGCATACAAGATTGTCACTGCTGGCTTCCCATTTGTAGCAGAACCCATTTCTAGCCTTTATTTTCTATCCCCAACACCCCAGCATAGCTGTGGGCACCAGGCGTACACAACCTGTGAGTGATAGATCCAGAATTTTAACTCCCAGTTCACCCTCGTCTGCTCAAACCCGTGTGATCCCCCGGATGTGCTGGGTAAGTGCTAAGCAATGATTGTCATTCAATTGTTGCTTTTCCCACTGGTATTATGTGCTTTTCCCACTGGTATTATGTTCTTCAGCCTATTTTCTCTCACTCCGGGGATGAGTGTGCTGTCTAATATGGTGGCATAGGCCACATATGACTACTTAACATTCACATTTAAATTAATTAATATTAAATAAAATTCAAAATATAGTTTCTGGGTTGTAGTAGCCTCATTTCAAGGTTTTATAGTTACATCTAGCTTATGGCAACCATATTGGCTCAAATGTATAATATTTTCATCATGGTAGAAAAATCCTATCAGACAATGCTGCTCCATGGTCTACTTTCAATAAATAATAGCTATGATGCTGAATTTTAATCTAACATACATAGTTTTAGTTTTTATCATTTATGATATTGAATAAGCAATTGGTAGGAGAAGGCAATGGCACCTCACTCCAGTACTCTTGCCTGGAAAATCCTATGGGCAGAGGAGCCTGGTGGGCTGCAGTCCATGGGGTTGCTAAGAGTCAGACATGACTGAGTGACTTCACTTTCACTTTTCACTTTCATGCATTGGAAAAGGAAATGGCAACCCACTCCAGTGTTCTTGCCTGGAGAATCCCAGGGACGGGGGAGCCTGGTGGGCTGCCATCTATGGGGTCGCACAGAGTCGGACACGACTGAAGCGACTTAGCAGCAGCAGCAAAAGAATAGTAGTTACACTATACATTTTGACTTAATTGACTGTGTGCTATGTGTAGGCTTCATTAAAAGTGTTTTTTAGGAGTTGTCTTATGTAATTCTCGTCATAGTCCATTGCAATAGAAGGTATCACCAGTCCCTTTTTATGGGGGAAACATCAGCTGCTCTTAATGGAGAGACATGGACCTACCCAACACTTGTCCTTTGCCCTGCCTCCCCCAAAAGTCACAGCAAGTTTTCAAACATTATAAATTGTCAGTAATTATTCTAAAGGCCAAGGCTGCAGAAACCTCTATTCTAAATATAAATGGAATTGGGCTAGAGTGGATGAAAGAAGTCAGGTTCTTTTTATAGTGCTGAAGTGCCTCTGGTTCCTGAAAGAAACCAACTTGGCAACTGAGCTGAAATTTTCTTCCAGGCTTTAAAAATCATCACTGGTCTTTATCAGTACCAATGAAATGTGGACAGCCCACCAACAGAGATCATCTGATGTTCAAAAATGGATCAGAAACAAATTATAGGAAAATCTGATTGTATCATTAAGGTTTCTAAAACCACGGATTTTAATGAAAATAAAATGAGCCTACTTTGTGCAAGAAGCCTAAAAACTGTTTGCAAAAACACTGTAGGAATTCTGCTGGATTTCCTTTCCCATTGTCTCTATACCCAGTGTACCTAGCTTGAGGATGGGCTTAAAGGATTGGATTGTATGTTGTAAAAAATAAACATTTATTCCTCGTGATAGTCATTTAGGAGTCATTTAAGATAGTCATTTTCGGTTGGTCATGATTTGCGTTATTCTTACTAACCTGCCCAAGATTCATGTCCGCCATTTGGGGCTACAATTTATCTTTAAGAATCTTATAGGCTTAATCCTACTCCAACAAACTAAATATTCAAATAGTTCCTACATTCTTGGGTGATAGTGGTATTAAATTTTCTTCCAACTAACTATAGTGTCCCCACAGTTGTAATCATGACCTGTTACTCCACTGTTTAATTTTAGACAGAAATATTCCCGAAAGTGTGAAACTCAGTGCCGGGCATATAGCAGAGATTTAATAAACATTTGTTATCCCTGACCAGGTTTTGATTGAAATTACCTAGAATTTCTATGCAAATTTCCCATCACTACAAGGGTCTATTTTTCTTGCTGGTTTTTAGGAAGAAGGTACCATAGGAAAGGGCTTAGGGCTTCCCTGGTAGCTCAGTTGTTAAAGAATCTGCCTGCAATGCGGGAGACCTGGGTTCAATCCCTGGGTTGGAAAGATACCTTGGAGAAGGGAAAGGCTATCCACTGTAGTATTCTGGCCTAGAGAATTCCATGGACATAGTCCATGGGGTCACAAAGAGTCAGACACGACTGAGCAACTTTCACTTTTCACCACATGAAAAGCAGTAGAGGTCACATACTGTTCACATCTCTGAAGTTTTGTCCCGAGTGTCAATCACACTGCAAATCAGAAAATGTTCAGTTCAGAGAGCTCAGGATAGACCCCAAAGGAAAGCACTGGTTTGATAAGGAAGTGCAGGCATTGGGATGTAGATGGAGATATTAGCCAAGAGTCACAAATTTTTTGCAGCACTTTTAACTACTTAAGGAATCTTGAAGTGACTGAATTCCTGGTTCAAACCCCTGCCTCAACCCCCAGGTAATCACAAGAGTGATGAAAAATGTGACATGTTCCCTTTCTTTCCCTAAGCTCACTTTAATCTTGATCTTTGAAAAGCAAGTGGTTTTCTTGTGCAAACAGCTTCATAGCAATGTCAAATCTGGCACCCACCGTCTCTGCTGAAGGGGGAGACTTGGTACAAAAGACTCAGTGCTCAGGGCCTGGGCTTTGAAACCACTCCAGCTGTATTGCCAATGCAAATGCAGGAGGGGAAAAAATTACTGGAACAAATTGAAAGGTTATTCAGACTGGAATTTAGAATCTCAATAAAAAAAGGCTTTTATAAGCCAAGGCCCTCAGAGTAACCGGATCATTTAAAAATACATCTTTTCTGCATTAAATGTAGTGTGACAGCCACATTAGAAATGCTGCAGTCTAAGTATGTTCCTTAAACATTTCTAACTGATTTGTAAGGACAGCTAAAATCTCTGTTGGGGGGATGCTGGATCCCCAGTCCATAAATAGTTTCCATTTCTTTATTTTTTCTTACTTTTCAATACCTGGTAAGTGGGTTTTTGCCATTCCCCTCTATTGCTTGCTGCAGGCTCAGTGATGTCCATGAGCTGTGTGTCTTGATAAAAATTGGTTAAACTAGTCTTTTATTTATTTATTTTTTTGACTTGGTAGAGAGCAGTCTTCTGATCACCCTACTATTGGTGAACAGAAATAGCATACAGTTGTATTCCGGTGGAATCCCTTTTACAAGAGATATTTAGGCCAGAAAACACAAAGAAAACTCACCCAATGTAAGTCAATGACCCAACCATAGGACTCCCTTTGCTTTGTTTAAAATCTCTTATTTCACCACCTTTAGAAGGAAATGACCCAAGCTTGGTTGTTGGTGATGTGGATGGTAGTCCCCTCCAAACCCCACCTCTGGACATTTATTTTCTTGAGCCAAGTGGAAGATATTTTCCAAGGGAAAAGATCCCTGAGAGAGTGGAAAGTGAATTGAAGTCAAGGCAACATGCATTTCCGGTGGGCTTCAAGGGCTGTTTGTGCTCTTCTGGGCACAAGGCTGTCATGGACTCTGGCACAACAACTTCGCTATCTCCTGTACAGTGTACAGGTCTTCCTACTTGTTTATTTCTATTTATGAGGAATGAATATGGATCATTCTCCAAATGATAAATTCATTGTTTTTAACCTGTGGAATATTTCAAAGGTACTGAATACCCACTGCCTGAAATTAGTGGATATTCACATTTTGCCATATTTGTTTCAACTCTTTGGCCTTATTTTAAGTCCTCACTTCCTTTCTCATTTGGGGTAGGAAGGGGGTCATGTTATTTCCTTTCCCAGGCAAAGTTAGCTCTTAGTGCTGCCAAATTTTATTGTATCAGTGTATTAGGAGTTACACTATTGAGCTAGTGTTATAACTTCTCTGTAGCCCTCTCCAGATTCTACACTCCTTGAAACCAAATTTGGCCTTTTTCAGCTTGTCCCTACCCCTAGTGACATAGTTAGCTCTGCAGTTGGCCCTTGTGAGTTTTTCTTGTTGTTGCTTCTTGTTTGTTTTGAGCGAGTAGATGACTTGGATTTTAAAAAATTAGCAAACATATGAGTTTCAAAGGACACATAGGCAGCCTCTCTTCTCATTGATGACCAGTACTTTTAATGAGAGCTTTAGCATAGAATCATAGATTGATTGAATTCCACAGTCTGAGCCTCCCAAATAATGTTTCTATAGCTAAAACCTTCAAATTAACCCTGTTTGGATTATCTAATATAATTATAAAATAATCAGACATCTTCCTGGATACAAGTATTGTAAGTTGTTTCAAGTAATGTGCTAATCCTAATTTAATGAATTTGTTATTTGGTATGAGGATTTGTGTCTGAAAACTGTTGTCTTGCTCGAACCTGAAAATGGACATTGTCCTAAACAAATACTTCAGTAATAATGAAGTTCACCCTTAATAAATGATGATGAGGTGATGACGAAAGCCTCTTTTCTTATCACCTAGTTCTAAGGAAAGAGTAGACTGGCCTGTGTTGGTTTCTCTGCCTCTTTTATGAAAGCATCACCGGCTCGTCTGTATGTTTCCAGCACTATGCTAATTACACACTGTAAAGCCATATCAACTAGACCCTCATTTGCACATTTAGGTCTAGTTCTTCCGGGGATCCAGTGGTTCTTTGACTATTAGCATGCTCTTCAAGACCCAGGAGTACATCATTTCATTCAATCTAAGTTAACCATTTAATACACAGAGATTTAATACATTGAAGATTTTTTAAGAGATGAAGATTTTCTTCAGCTATCATGGAAGTTGAGTGAAACCACAAGCTTGTTTTGTTTCTGGGATTGACATGTCAGCAGAAGGTTAGCATAAGGTGCTTCACCCCCAAAGAAGATATTTCTTCTTAAAGAAGTGGCAGTTCTTAACACACCTTCAACAATGAAATAAGCAATGCATTCTGCTGTTGTTCAGTCACTAAGTCATGTCCAATTCTTTGTGATCCCAGGGCTGCAGCGCACTAGCCTTCCCTGTCCTTCACTAGGTCCTGGAGTTTGCTCAAACTCATGTCCATTGAGTCAGTGATACCATCCAACCATCTCATCCTCTGTCACCTCCTTCTCCTCCTGCCCTCATCTTTCCCAGCATCAGGGTCTTTCCCAGTGAGTCTGCTCCTTGTGTCAGGTGGCCAAAGTATTGAAGCGTCAGCATCAGTCCTTCCAGTGACTCTTCAGGGTTGATTTACTTCAGGATTAACTGCTTTGATTTCCTTGCTGTCCACAAGACTCTCAAGAGCCTTCTCCAATACCACAATTTGAAAGCATGACTTCTTTGGCATTCAGCTTTCTTTATGGTCCAACTCTCACATCTGTACATGACTACCAAAAAAACCATAACTTTACTATGCATACTTTTATCAACAAAGTGATGTCTCTGTTTTTTAATATGCTGTCTAGGTTTATCATAGCCTTTCTTCCAAGGAGCAATGGTCTTTTAATTTTATGGTTGCAGTCACCATCCACAGTGATTTTGGAGCCCAAGAAAATAAAATCTACCACTGTTTCCACTTTTTCCCCTTCTATTTGCAAAGAAGAGATGAGGCCAGATATTATGATCTTAGTTTTTTGAATGCTAAATTTTAAGCCAACTTTTTCAACTCTTCTCTTTCACCCTCATCAAGAAGCTCTTTAGTTCATCGCCACTTTCTGCTATTGAATGGCATCATCTGCATATCTGAGGTTGCTGATATTACTTCTGGCAGTCTTGATTCCAGTTTGTGATTCATCCAGCCTGGCATTTTGTATGAGGTACTCTGCATATAAATTAAGTAAGCAGGGTGACAATATATAGCCTTGACGTACTTCTTTTCCCATTTTGAACCAGTCCATTGTTCCATGTCCAGTTCTAACTGTTGCTTCTTGACCTGCGTACAGGTTTCTCAGGAGACTGATAAGGTAGTCTTGTATTTCCATCTCTTTAATAATTTTACACTGTTTGTTGTGATCCACACAGTCAAAGGCTTTAGCATAGTCGTGGAACAGAAGTAGATGTTTTTCTGGAATTCTGTTGCTTTTTCTGTGATCCAATGGATGTTGGCAATTTGATCTCTGGTTCCTCTGCCTTTTCTAAATCCAGCTTGTACCTCTGGAAGTTTTTGGTTCACATACTATTGAAGCCTAGCTAGAAGGGTTTTGAGCATTATCTTGCTAGCATGCAAAATGAGCACAATTGTGTGATAGCTCAAACGGTAAAGAATCTGCCTATAATGTGGGAGACCTGGGTTTGATCCCTAGATCAGGAAGCTCCCCTGGAGAAGGGAATGGCAACCCACTCCAGTGTTCTTGCCTGGAGAATCCCATGGACAGAGGAGCCTGGTGGGCTACAGTTCATGAGGTTGCAAAGAGTCAGAAACAACTGAGCAACTAACACTTTCATTTTCATGCTTAGAACATTATTTGGCATGGGATTGGAATGAAAATTGATGTTTTCCAGTCCTGTAGCCACTGCTGAGTTTTCCAAATTTGCTGGCATACTGAGTGCAACACTTTAACAGTTTCATCTTTTAGGGTTTGAAATAA
Source organism: Aepyceros melampus (assembly GCA_006408695.1). NCBI lineage: Eukaryota > Metazoa > Chordata > Mammalia > Artiodactyla > Bovidae > Aepyceros > Aepyceros melampus. The sequence continues at coordinate 588,173 of SJXQ01011041.1, read as the reverse complement.
CTCAGCTGCAGTTCCATCACCACCACTAGCTTTGTTCATAGCAATGCTTCCTAAAGACCACTTGACTTCAAAATCCAGAATGTCTAGCTCTAGGTGAGTGACCATACTGTCGTGGTTATCCGAGCCATTAAGACCGTTTTCGTACAGTTAGTTCTTCTGTGTATCCTTGCCACTTCTTCTTTCTGCTTCTGTTAGATCCTTTCCGTTTCTGTCCTTTATTGAACCCATCTTTGCATGAGATGTTCCCTTGGTATCTCTGGTTTTCTTGAAGAGATCTCTAGTCTTTCCCATTCTGTTGTTTCCCTCTATTTCTTTGCATTGTTCACTTAAGGGTTTCTGATTTCTCCTTGCTATTCTCTGGAACTCTGCACTCAGTTGGTATATCTTTCCCTTTCTTCTTTGCCTTTCATGTCTTTACTTTTCTCAAGCTATTTGTAAGGCCTCCACAGACAACCACTTTGCCTTCTTGCATTTCTTTTTGGGGGATGCTTTTGGTCACTGCCTCCTGTACAGTGTTACAAACCTCCGTCCATAGTAGTGCAAGACACTGCCGTATTTGAATCATGCCAACGCTTGCCGAAGTTTGTAAATCAGTCATCTCTTCTCTTTCCATTCAGGAACATCCTTTCAAATGCAGGTGAGTGGGCTGACATTATTACTAGTATGATTACAATCTGTCTATATTTAAAATATTATCTTTTCCTAAACTTTGGTGGTTGGACTTTTAGTTCCTAATCTCCCATGACCCTTGGCAGGTTGCCATTGAGACCAGCTGGCCTTGAGTGACAGTGTGTCTAGAGAGTGAACATTTGCCCGAAATGCTGTGTGTTTGGTTCCCTTAGAATATGTTCTTGTGACTGATTTTCAGGGGCACTGTGGGAACTGACGGTCTTCAGTTTTAGACCCTTACTCTCAGGGTGAGGGGCAGTGGGAGGCTTTGATAACTTTAAAGCTCACAGAGGGAAACATCTTTTCCCTAACTATGCCAGAATCCCATGCTCTGTGTGCAACATAATGGATTTCATTCAGAGCCCTGCACAAGCCAACTGTCATGATATGGTTGGGAAGCTCTCTGTCAGCTACTGTGAGCTCTATCGCTCTGTTCTCTACCTCTGTTTTTGGCTTCTCCATTCTTGGGCACACTTTATGAAGCAGCCAACCATCCACATTGGGATTTCATGCTCTGCTGCACTATTGCCCACATTATTTCTCTCACAAAGGCCTCCTTTACAAAGTTCTTAATCTAAATAATGCATAGAAGGTGTATTAAGCGGTAACAAGTGAAAAGAGGCAAAAGCCAGCAACTTCCTGAAAATTGTTATCATTAGAGCATTTCCATGAAGGCCCAGTGATTCATTAGGGTGAGTCCAGGGAAAAACCCCATTCCCAAGACATATGTAATGAATTCAGACCTAATTGGCCATGGTCCAGTCCAGTTCTAAGGAGGGCATTCTTGGCATTTTGGAGGTCAGAGGAGAGATTTTATTTGAAGCTTGTCTGTGTGTTTCCCATATGTTCTATTTAAGTTTGTTTATTACATTCACTGGATGTACCCATTGCCTTTTAATTTCTGGACAGAGGTCAGATCAACTGGACAGCTCAGGCTCATTATACTATCAATCCAAAGCCTTGGTACAAAAGACATCTACACAGTTGTCCCAGTATATGGAAACAGTTCACAGAGCACTCTAGAGTTTGAATGGAAGGAGACCTGCTTAAGATTGACACTGATTATTTGGCCAGAAAAGAATCTTGCCTCAGTTGGAAAATTTACTTTGCAGTTATAGTATTAGGGTGTGGCTAATATCTCCAAAGTTTACATCGAAGCTGTATTATAAAACAAAGTCTTCTGAGTAAAAGCATCCCTTCATAGTATAGTATTCTTGCTGACTTGTTGAATTTCCACGGTCTGCTCATCTCAGAATTTCACTGTGTGGGATAGCTGAAGGGAATGGGGAATTCTGGGGCATGCTGGTGGTTGAATTTTAATTTGCTTGTCTAACTTCAGCAGGGAAGTGAGAAACAGTGAGTAGCATGTTCTGTTTGTCTATCAGAGGAACCATTCATTTGATGGAAAGGCTCTTCCAAATCCTGTTTTCATTTCGTTTTTTCTGTTGGAGTCAGATCCCAGCTATAATTATCAAGCCTTGGGTGTGTGACTTTAAGTCCATCTTGTATCCGCAGAGAGGCTATAGACATGCATTGTTTAAAGCTTTGAAGTACTATTCATGTTGAACCATGAACAAGACTTATGGCCTGAAAAACTAATTGTTTATTTGAAGCCAAAAGTCAGAGATGTAGGAGACGTAATTTAAGGAGCTCAGGGGCCTTATATTCCTGGCTCAATTGAATCAAAGAACATATAAAACCATCAAGTGAAACGTTTCTGGGTTTGCAAGTAAATAATATATTCACTGATCTATATAATCTCTGAGAGTGAGGAGTAATTGTATGATATCACATTATATATGCAGAGCTACTATCTAATTTGATGGCAGGCCAACACTATTTTCCCCCATGGTTCTATTAAAAAATCGAAATTTTGTTTCAGTGGGATAAATTTTAAGGTTCAGATTACTAAGATTACTAACAGTCTCTAGAGCTACCAAAGACAAAGTGGCAGAAAAATAATCCAAGTAAATACTTTATCAAAAGGATGGAATTGAGTAAGATCCTTTTGATTGGAAACCTTGGGATTACTGCCAAAGTGGACGTTGGGTTGTTTATAATAGGTACCTGTTGACTGAGCAGAGACACATGAAAGCTGCATACCCCCAGTCTTGGTCCAAGTATGTGGGAGGTAAAAGCCTGGCCCTATTTGGAAAAAAAGACAGATAACTAAGTTTCTCTTAAATTTTTTTAAAGAGAAAATTGCTTTCAAATGCACATTTATAAGTTAGGCCATAATTTAAATGTTCAAATCCCAGGAGACCCTAGAATTTCCTCCAGCACCTAAGTTCATATAGGATGAGTGACGTCCCAACAAGCTTACATAGACTTCTGTTTACTCATTTACTTTCCACCAGCCCAGTTTGGTTTTGACTTAAATCTTGAGTCTTAAGTTCCCTCTTTTTTTGGTAACTCTGTCAATTGAAAAGACATGTTTTCTCTTAATTTTCCACTAATGTTGCAATAATAAGATAAGACTAATTTTAAATATTATTTACATTTATTTGTCAGCTCTAAAATATGACTCTATACCTTTCCTCAGTTTTTAAACTCCAATTGCAGACTGCTTTTTGGGTCTTATCTTAAAAATGAAAGTCCAGTGCCTAGCACGTGGGAGAAGTGCTTTCTTTCAAAAAGAAAATATGCCATTGGTTTTCACACACAAAAAATGAGCAGAGATATGGGAGCAGAACTCATAAAGTAGATTCATTCACTTACTACACATCCATTTTGTTGTTCAGTTGCTAAGTCTTGTTTGAGTCTTTGTGACCCCACAATCTGCGGCACACCAGGCTTTGTGTCCCTTGCCATCTCCGGAGGCTGCCCAAGTTCACATCCATCGAGTCGGTGATGCCATGCAGCCCTCATCCTCTTCGTCCCCTTCTCCTTCTGCTTTCAACCTTGCCCCGTGTCAGGGTCCTTTCCAGTGAGTTGGCTGTTCGAATCAGGTGGCCAAAGTATTGGAGCTTCAGCATCAGTCCTTCAAATGAGTGTTCAAGCATTGATTTCCTTTAAGATTGACTGGTTTGATCTCCTTGCTATCCAACAGACTCTCAAGAGTCTTCTCTAGCGCTATAGTCAGAAGCATCGATTCTTTGTCGCTCTGCCTTGTTTATGATCCAGCTCTCACGTCTGTTTTACTCATACATTAAAAAAGTATTTGTTGAGCATCTATTGTGTACCAGAAACTGAACTAGCACCCAGCCAGTGGATAACATAGGTGAACAGTGGTTACTGAGGAGGCAGGAAATAAACAAGGGAACTCCAAGGATGCAGGAGAAGTAAATGTTTTGGTGATAGAATCTGTATTACTAAGGTTAGGCTAGACTTTGTTCCTATAATAATAATAAATGTATTAATAAATGGCTTAAAAAAACAAATGTTTCTTTCTTTTCACATTCTTGTATGATGCAGATTCACTATTTTTTGGGAGGTGACTGTACAATTTCTTTCCATCAGTGGTACTTGCAGTTTTAAAATGTTGTCTCCATATTCCTGGGAGGAGGGAGAGATAGATTGAGGAGTATTACACAGTCATGCTTTTGAGCAGCTAGGAAGTGGGTATATCATTTTTGCTCATATTCCATTTGCCAGAACCGAACCACATGAACTCCACCTAAGTGAGACTAAAAAAACAGTCCTTTAAAAAATTTTTTATTTAAAATATTTTTTACATATACATGTATCTATTCTTTTAAAAATCCTTTTTCCCATTTAAGCTGTTTCATAATATCAAGAAGAGTTCCCTGTGCTATACAGTAGGACCTTGCGGGGTATCCATTTTAAATATAGTAGTGTGTACATGTCAGTCCCAAACTCCCTAACTGTCCCTTCCCCATGGCAACCTTAAGTTTGTTCTCTAAGTCTGTGAGTCTGTTTTGTAAATAAGTTCATTGCATTATTTTTAAAGATTATGCATGTAAGTGATATCATGTGATATTTCACTTTTTCTATCTGATTTACTTCAGTATGACACTTCTTCTATCCGTGCTGCTACAAATCACATTATGGCATTCCTTTTAATGGCTGAATAATCCTCCACTGTGTATATCCACTGCATCTTCTTCACCAGTCCTCTGTCAGCGGAGGTTTAGGTTGTTTGCCTGTCTTGGCTATTGTTAACAGTGCTGTAATGAACATTATGGTGAATATTTCCTTTCAGACCATGTGTTTTCTTTTTTTTCTGGATATATGCTCAGGAGTGGGATTGTAGCATCATATAGTAGCTCTATTTTTAGTTTTTTGAGGAACCACCATACTGTCCTCCACAGTGGTTATACCAATTTTACATTCCCATCAGCAGTGTAGGAGGGGTCCTTTCTCTCAATCCCTCCCCCACATTTATTGTTTGTGGGTTTTTTGACAGTAGCCATTCAGACTGATATGAAGTGATATCTCAATGTCATTTAGATTGCACTTTTCTAATAATTAATGATGTTGAACATCTTTTCGTTGCCTCTTGGCCATCTGTATGTCTTCTTTGGAGAAATTTCTGTTTAGATCTTCTGGTTATTTCTTGATTTTCTTGTTTGTTTCAATGCTATTAAGCCACATGGGCTGTTTGCAAATGTAAGGGAATAATCTCTAGATAAGGAGCAGGCAATGGCACCCCACTCCAGTACTCTTGCCTGGAAAATCCCATGGATGGAGGAGCCTGGTAGGCTGCAGTCCATGGGGTCGCTAAGGGTCAGACATGACTGAGCGACTTCACTTTCATTTTTCACTTTCGTGCATTGGAGAAGGAAATGGCAACCTACTCTAGTGTTCTTGCCTGAAGAATCCCAAGGACACGGGAGCCTGGTGGGCTGCCGTCTATGGGGTTTCACAGAGTCAGACATGACTGAAGCGACTTAGTAGCAGCACCAGCATGTCAGAGAGTGTGTTGCCTATGTTTCTCTCTAAGAGTTTTATAGTGTCGGTTTCACATTTAGGTCTTTAATTCAGTGTGACCTTATTTTGTGTATGGTGTTAAAGAATGTTCTAATTTCATTCTCTAACGTGTAGCTGTTCACTTTTCCCAGCACCATTTATTGAAGAGACTGTGTTTCCTCTGTTATGTAGACTTGCCTCCTTTGTCATAAATTAACTGACCATAGGTGCATGGGTTTATTTTTGTGCTTTCTATCCTATTGCATCAATCTGTATTTCTGTTTTTGTGCCAGTACCATACTGGTTGATTACCATAGTTTTATAGTATATCTTAAGTAAAGGGACCTGCTTACCTTCAGTTTTTCTTTCTCAAGATTGCTTTGGCTATTCAGTCTTTTAAGTCTCCATACAAATTTTAAGAGTTTTTGTTTTAGTTTTGTGAAAAATTCCATTGTTAATTTGGTATAGACTGCACTGAATCTGTAGATTGCCTTGGATAGTATAGTCATTTTGACAATATTGATTCTTCCAATCCAAGAATATAGTAGATCTTTCCATCTGTTTGTGTTGTCTTTGATTGAAGATTGAAATCATACCGAGTATCTTTTCCAACCACAGTGCAATGGAACTAGAAATAAATAGCAGAAGGAAAACAGAAACATTTACAAATATATGAAAACTGAACAACATACTTTTGAATGACCAGTGGGTTCCAAGAAGAAAATGAAAAGAGAAATTAGAAAATATCTAGAGACAAAAATGAAAATACAACATGCCAAAACTTATGGGACATAGGGAGGTGGGGGTCGGGATTGGGAGTTCATGTACACTCGTGGCTGATTCATGTCAATGTGTAGCAAAACGAATACAGTATTGTAAAGCAAAACAAACTACAAAATAAAAATTAATCAAAACTTATGGGACACAATGCAAGCAGTTCTAGGAAGGAAGTTGATGATGCTAAATGCCCATATTAAAAAAAGAGGAAGATCTGAAATAAATAATCTTAACTTTACACCTCAAGGAGCTAGAGGGGAAAAAAGAAACTAAACTGAAAGTTAGCAAAAGAAGAGCAGAAATAAAAGAACTAGAGAATCTGAAGAAAAAAATCAGTGCAACTGGTTTTTGGAAACTTTTTAAGAGCTATGTTCTTGGAAAAGATAAACAAAATTGACTTTTAGCTAGATAAGAAAAGAAGAGGGATTTAAGTAAAAGAAATGAAAGAGATCACCTTACAACTGATGCCTCAGAAATAAAAAGGATCACAACAGATCCTTTTCCAGGATCATACAACCTAGTGAGAATGAGTCATGGATAAAAAATCTGAACAGACCAAAAAACTGTAAATAGTAAGGTGACTGAATCAGTAACCAAGACTTCCCAGCAAAGGAAGACCAGGATCAAGTAGGTTCATTAGTGAACTCTACCAGTATTTAAAGAGAAATTAGCATCAGTCCTTCTCAAACTGTTCCCCCAAAATGAAGAGGAATGTGCACTTCCACAATGATTTTGTGTGGCCAGCATTACGCTGATTCCAAAACCAGAGGTTACAGAAGGAAAAAAGAAAACAACAATAGGACAGTATTCCTAAGGAACATTGGTGAAAAATCCTAAACAAGATACTAGTGAACCAAATTCAGCAGCAAAATAAGATAATTATATATCATGATCAAATGAAATTTATCCCTGGAATACAAGGATACGTTATTAACTTGATGAATTAATATGACATGCCACATTAACAGAATGAAGAATGAAAATCATATGATCATCTCAGTAGATAAAGAAAAGGCATTTGTCAAAATTTAACACCCTGTAGTGATTAAAAAAAAAATTGTCAACAAATTGGGTATACATACTTCAAGATAATGGAGTCATTATATGAAAACCTCAAAGCTAATATACTCAGTTCAGTTCAGTTCAGTTGCTCAGTTGTGTCTGACTCTTTGTGACCCCATGCATTGCAGCACGCCGGACCTCCCTGTCCATCACCAACTTCCGGAGCTTGCTTAAACTCATGTCCATCGAGTTGGTGAGGCCATCCAACCATCTCATCCTCTGGCATCCCCTTCTCCTCCTGCCTTTAATCTTTCCAACATCAGGGTCTTTTCCAATGAGTCAGTTCTTCACATGAGGTGGCCAAAGTACTGGAGTTTCAGCTTCAGCATCAGTCCTTCCAATGAATATTCAGGACTGATTTCCTTTAGAATGGACTGGTCAAATCTCCTTGCAGTCCAAGAGTCTTTTCCAGTGCCACAGTTCAAAAGCATCAATTCTTTGGTGCTCAGCTTTCCTTATGGTCCAATTCTCACATCCATACGCAACTACTGGAAAAACCACAGCCTTGACTAGCTGGACTTTTGTTGGCAAAGTAATGTTGCTGCTTTTTAGTATGCTGTCTAGGTTGGTCATAGCGTCTTTTAATTTCATGGCTGCAGTCACCAGCTGCAGTCATTTTGGAGCTGAAAACAATAAAGTCTGTCACTATTTCCATTGTTTCCCCATCTATTTACCATGAAGTGATGGGACCGGATGCCATGATCTCGTTTTCTGGATGTTGAGCTTTAAGCCAACTTTTTCACTCTCCTCTTTCACTTTCATCAAGAGGCTTTTTAGCTCCTCTTCACTTTCTGCCATAAGGGTGGTGTCATCTCCATATCTGAGGTTATTGATATTTCTCCCAGCAATCTTGATTCCAGCTTGTGTTTCTTCCAGTCCAGCGTTTCTCATGATGTACTCTGCATAGAAGTTAAATAAGCAGGGTGACAATATACAGCCTTGACGTACTCCTTTTCCTATTTGGAACCAGTCTGTTGTTCCATGTCCAGTTCTAACTGTTGCTTCCTGACCTGCATACAGATTTCTCAGGAGGCAGGTAAGGTGGTCTGGTATTCCCATCTCTTTAAGAGTTTTCCACAGTTTGTTGTGATCCACACAGTCCAAGAGTTTGATGTAGTCAGTAAAGCAGGTGTTTTTCCTGGAACTCTCTTGCTTTTTTGATGATCCAGCGGATGTTGGCAATTTGATCTCTGGTTCCTCTGCCTTTTGTAAATTCAGCTTGAACATCTGGAAGTTCATGGTTCATGTACTCTTAAAACCTGGCTTGGAGAATTTGAGCATGACTTTGCTAGCATGTGAGATGAGTGCAATTGTGTGGTATCACACTCAATAGTGAGTAAATGAAAGGTTTGCCTTTAATCAAGGAACTAGATATTCTAGCCAGACTAACTAGCCAAGGAAAAGAAATAAAAGGCATTCAAATCCAAAGAGAAGAAATATAATTATCTCTGTTTTCAGATGAGACGATCTTATGCTCTAAAGACTTAAAAAAAAAAACTATTAGAAGTAATAAATTCAGTAATGTTGCAGGATATATCAATATCAAAATCAATTGGTAAATCAATATGCAAAATCAGTTGCATTTCTATATACTAACAATGCAGTAACAATCTGATAAAGAAATTAGGAAAATAATCCATTTATTATAGCATCAAATAGAGTAAAATATTTAGGGACTTCCCTGGTAGTCCAGTGACTTAAACTCCATGCTTCTAATACAGGAGACCCAGGTCAGGGAATTAGATTCCACATGCCACAACCAAGAATTTGTACGTTACAACTAAAGATCCCACATGCTGCAGCTAAAATCAAAGATCCTGTGTACTGCAACTAAGACCTGGCTCAGCCAAAAAAGTAATTATTAAAAAAAAAAAAAAAGAATAAAATGTTTAGAAATGGATTTAACTAAGGAGATGGAAGACTTGGAATATTTCTGTCTTCTCTGTTCCCTTTCAAATGCTAAACAAGAAATATTAAACTTGTTAAAGAGAGCCTCTGTTTTAATGAAAGGAATAATAGGGAAAACTTTGATAGGAGGAGCTGCCTTGGAGAGAAAGCATAGTATAATCAGAGCAAGGGCTCTGGACCGTTTGCCTCAAATTCTGACTCTTGTACTTACTAGTTGGATGACCATGGGCAAGATTCTAAAACTCTCGGTGCCTGCTTCTTCATCTGGAAAATAAAGATCATCATCACAATAAAACCTGCCTTTAGTAGTTTTTTTGTTTTTTTTTTTTAATTTTCTGTTGTAACAAAGTACCATTACTGCCAAATAGATTGACTTAAAATACCTCAAATTATTAATTTACAGTTTAAGTTCAAAAATCTGACATGGCCCTCACTGGGCCAAAAGTCAGCAGGGCTGTAATCGTTTCTGGTGACCCTCAGAGATACTTTGTTTTCTTGTCTTTTCCAGTTTTCTAAAGACTACTGCATTTCTTGACTCACTTCCCTTTTTCATCTGGAGAGCCAGCAGTGGCCAAATGCTTTGCTTTCAGATCACAGTCCTCTTGACTCTTGCCACCCTCTTCCACTTTGAAGAACCCAGTCATTACATTGGCCCAGGGGGCTGGGGGATAATACAAGATGGTATGTTTTCAAATCAGCATATTAGCAACCTTAATTCTGTCTGCAACTTTAAGTCCCCTTTGTCTTGTAACAACGTAATAAAAAATTCTAGAGATTAGAATGTAGACATGATGTGAGGATGGGCCAGCAGTGTTATTCTGCCTCCTTACACTATTCCATAGGAATGTTGTGATGATTAAATGAGATGACTCTTATAATGGCGTAGAACAGTGCCAGTCACATAAGCAAATGCTCAGTACATGTCAGACATGACCCCGTTATGTCAGACTGTTTACTGAATTTGTTTTGCAGAGGGGCAGAGTGCTGGAGGTTCCGTCTTAAGGAAGAATCTGCTACCTTGTTCACTGCTGGGAGGGATGATAAAAGGATGTATATAAGAATAAGAGCCAATTGCTCCTTGAGTCCTGCACTTTGCTTTCCAAAGCCAGAGCTCAAGGTCTGAAACCCCCTCGGAATTATGTGACTCTCTTCAGAAAGCATATGGTGTGTGCACGGCCAATTTTATGAGTCTCAAGAATGAAATAAACTGGACAAGATCCAAATAGATAGTGTTACACTCACAGAAAAGTGAACAGTAGAAAGGTGAACTACCCTGCCTGGAATCACATTTTGTTAGTTTGTGATGGAGCTGGAGTCCAGGGTTTAGTTAAGGTAATGGACACTAGAGTTGGAGTTTTTTCTCTTCTATTCTCACTAGTCGGGAGTTCTCAAGCCTGTTTCCCCATGTGACGATATGGAGAAAAGCAATGCCTACCTTACACAGGATGAGCTAACACAGCTGTAGTGCTTGCCACAGGGAGGGTCTGGCAGTAAATGCTATATATGAATAGCTCTGGCATGTTTTATATGCACTAAGGACCTCATTGAAAATAATTGGAGTCAGGACAGCCATTCTCTTGATAATCTGGGACCAAACTAGCAGGGTTCTGAGTGTTATCTTAAAAAGCCTATTGTCATGCAGTTAAATGTTAGAGTGATGTTTATTCCATTAAACATCCCTCCCCAGATTGCATGATATGTAATTAGGAGATGAAAATATTGTCTAGAGAATGAATGTAGCCCTTGTTCAACTTTTATATGTGCATTGATGGTTTTTGAATCTTCCTTGTGGGCTGGAGGCTGGATTTATTGGTTGAGGTATATTATGGCAATTGGGCTGAGAGACAGGCAGCAGAGAGCCATGATTTCTTAGTTGGAAAGAGATATGTTGCAGGTTCTGAATGCAGCAAAGTGATCTCTTGTCTTGGGCTGTTTTCATCCTACAGTGGGAACAACTAAAGATAAACATGATAAAAGACAAGATGATATTTTAATGTCTCTAGGCCTAGATACAAGAGTGCTATTCTTTGCAGACAGCCTTTGTTCATCCATGTGAGATTAGCAGTGGCATTAATTTATTCAAGATTACAGTTCAGAGGGAAAGTCTTCAAAGCTGAAGCTCTTTCATTGATGAGCATGTTGTACTGACTCCAAGATGAAGGAGAAGGGGTGCTGTGCTCAGTGGCCAAGGCATCTCTCTGAGGACCTGTCTTTTAGAGAACAGTCCTTAGAATCCACCTTTCTCTGCTTCTTAGCCATACTCAGGATTCCTTTGTCAGCTTGGTGCATCCCAGGCTTTAGATTTATAATGGTGAGAACAGAGGCCATGCTTGAAACGTAGAAATTGAACAGGTTGGCAGGTTTGACCTAGAGCTGCTGTGATTTAGTCCCACTTTTACAGGTGCCCAGATATGTTCACAATGTTTGGCAAAAATATTGTAACCATAACCTCTTTCCTCACTAGGCCAGCTTCTTACCTCTCAATCATTTGTACTTATTGTCATGAGGATGATGGTAAGCATTGGATTATCACAAAGACTGTTAACTTAAAAAAAAAAAAAAACTCTTTAAAATAATTTTGGACTCACACACAAAAATGCATAAATAGTGTTGAGTATTCCCATGTATGTTTTTTCAACTTCCTCTAGTGATATAATCTTACATAGGCATATGACTGTGACTCAGATCATGAGCTCCTTATTGCACAATTCAGCCTTAAATTTAAGAAAGTAGGGAAAACCACTAGGCCATTCAGGTGACAAAGAGATTCACAGGATTAGATCTGGTAGACAGAGTACCTGAAGAACTACTGACAGAGGTTCATAACATTGTACAGGAGGCAGGGACCAAAACCATCCCTAAGAATAACAAATGCAAGAAAGCCAAGTGGTTGACTGAGAAGGTTTTACAAATAGCTGAGGAAAGATGAGATGTAAAAGGCAGGTGAAAAGGGAAAGAAATACCCTTCTGAATGCAGAATTCCAGAAAATAGCAAAGAGAGATAAGAAGGCCTTCTTAAATAATCAATGCAAAGAAATAAGGAAAATAATACTATAGGGAAAACTAGAGATCTCTTCAAGAAAACTGGAGAGATCAAGGGAACATTTCATGCAAGGATTGGCATGATAAACGACAGAAACAGCAAGGACCTAACGGAAGCAGAAGAGACTAAGAAGAGGTGGCAAGAATACACTGGAGAGCTATGCAAAAAGTGCCTTACCGACCTGGATAACCTTAACAGTGTGATCACTTACCAGAGCCAGGCCTCCTGGATTGTGAAGTCAACTGGGCCTTAGGAAGCATCACTACGAACAAAGCTAGTGCTGGTGATGGAAATCCAGCTCAGTTATTTCAAATCCTAAAAGCTGATGCTGTGAAAGTGCTACACTCAGTATGCCAGCAAATTTGGAAAACTCAGCAGTGGCCACAGGACTGGAAGACATCAGTTTTCATTCAGTCCCAAAGAAGTGCAATGCCAAAGAATGTTTAAACTATCATACAGTTGCACTCATTTTGCAAACTAGTGAGTTAATGCTCAAAATCCTGCAAGCTAGGCTTCAACAGTACGTGAAATGAGAGCTTCCAGGTATACAAACTGGGTTTAGAAGAGGCAGAGGAACCAGAGATCAAATGCCCATATCCGTTGGATCATAAGAAAGCAAGGGAATTCCAGAAAAACATCTACTTCTGTTCCATTGACTATGCTAAATTCTTTGACTGTGTGAATCACAACAAACTGGAAAAATCTTCAAGAGATTATGGGAATAACCAGACCATCTTATCTGTCTCCTGAGAAACCTGTATGTGAGTCAAGAAGCAACAGTTAAAAGCAGACATGGAACAACTTACCGGTTCAAAACGGGGAAAGCAGTACAACAAGGCTGTAAATTGTCATCCTGTTTATGTAACTCCAGTGCAGACTACATCATGCAAAATACCAGGCTGAGTGAACCACAAGCTGGAATCAAGATTGCCAGAAGAAATAACAACAACCTCCAATGTGGAGACTATACCAGTCTACTGGCAAATTCACTTTCTGTGAAGAGGAACTAAAGAGCCTCTTGCTAAGGGTGAAAGAAGAGAGCGAAAAAGCTGACTTAAAGCTCAGCATTCAAAAACCTGAGATCATGGCATTTTGTCCCATTACTTCTTGGCAAATAGAAGGGGAAAAAGTGGAGACAATGTCAGATTTTATTTTCTTTAGCTCCTAAATCACTGCAGATGGTGACTGCAGCCATGAAATTAATCTTGTTCTTTGGAAGAAAAGCTATGTCAAACCTAGACAAGTGTATTAAAAAAGCAGAGACATTACTTTGCTGACAAAGGTCAAAGCTGTGGTTTTTCTGCTAGTCATGTACAGATGTGAGAGTTGGACCATAAAGAAGACTGAGTGCTGAAGAATTGATGGCTTTCAAATTGTGGTGCAGGAGAAGACTCTTGAAAGTCCCTTAGACTGCAAGGAGATCCAACCAGTCAAGCTAAAAAGAATCAGCCCTGAATATTCATTGAAGGCACTGATGCTGAAGCTCCAAAACTTTGGCCTACTGATACAAAGAGCCAACTCATAGGAAAAGACTTTGATGCTGGGAAAGACTGAAGGCAAATGGAGAAGAGGGCAGCAGAGAATGAGATAGTTAGATAACATCACTAACTGAATGGACATGAATTTGAGCAAACTCCAAGCAATAGTGAAGGACACAGGAGCGGGGCATGCTGCAGTCCACGGGGTCTCAGAGCTGGACACTGCTTAGTGACTGAACAGCAGCAGCAAAAGTCAGCTAACTTTTAAGACCTTGTCTGTGGAATGTTTCAAAGTATCTATGATATGGTAAAAAAAAAATGTGTTCAGTTCTGTGATTTTTTTTTTTTACCAAGTGACCCCTCCTATGTGAATGCTGTCGAGTTCAAGTAGAACCCACCAGCACCTTGCGAGCTTCCCTTGTCATGCCTTTGTCCAGTTACTGGGTCACCCCAATGTAATTGCTTTTCTGATTTCCATCACCATGGATTAGTTTTACTAATTATTGAACTTTATATTAATGGAATTGTCTGGTATACACTCTTATGTTTGGCTTCTTTTGATAGAGGTTATGTCTAATATTCATCCAAGTTGCTGTGTGTGCCAATAAGTACTTTGTTTTTATCACTGATGAGTTGTACTCTGTGTATGTCTGTATCATAGATTATTTTCTATTTAGGGTGTTACAAATTATGTAGCTATAGAGATTATTGCATGTCTTTTATGACATACCTGTGTATGCGTTTTTGTTGAAGATATACCTAGGAGTATAATTGCTGCATTATAAGATATATGTATGTTCAGTTCAGTCCAGTTCAGTCACTCAGTTATGTCCAACTATTTGTGACCCCATGAGTTACAGCACTCCAGGACTCCCTGTCCAACACCAATTCCCGAAGTATACCCAAACTCATGTCCATCGAGTCGGTGATGCCATCCAGCCATCTCATCCTCTGTCGTCCCCTTCTCCTCCTGCCCCCAATCCCTCCCAGCATCAGAGTCTTTTCCAGTGAGTCAACTCTTCACATGAGGTGGCCAAAGTATTGGAGTTTCAGCTTCAACATCAGTCCTTCCAGTGAATACCCAGGACTGATCTCATTTTGGATAGACTGGTTGGATCTCCTTGCACTCCAAGGGACTCTCAAGAGTCTTCTCCAACAGCACAGTTCAAAAGCATCAATTCTTCGGCGCTCAGCTTTCTTCACAGTCCAACTCTTACATCCATACATGACTACTGGAAAAACCATAGCCTTGACTAGACGGACCTTTGTTGGCAAAATAATGTCTCTGCTTTTCAATATGTTATCTAGATTGGTCATAACTTTCCTTCCAAGGAGTAAGCATCTTTTAATTTCATGGCTGCAATCACCATCTCACTGATTTTGGAGCCCCAAAAAATAGTCTGACACTGTTTCCACTGTTTCCCCATCTATTTCCCATGAAGTGATGGGACCAGATGCCATGATCTTTGTTTTCTGAATGTTGAGCTTTAAGCCAACTTTTTCACTCTTCTCTTTCACTTTCATCAACAGGCTCTTTAGTTCTTCTTCACTTTCTGCCATAAGGGTGGTGTCATTTGCTTATCTGAAGCTATTGATATTTCTCCCAGCAATCTTGATTCCAGCTTGTGCTTCCTCCAGCCCAGCATTTCTCATGATGTACTCTGCATAGAAGTTAAATAAGCAGGGTGACAATATACAGCCTTGACATTCTCCTTTTCCTATTTGGAACCAGTCTGTTGTTCCATGTCCAGCTCTAACTGTTGCTTCCTGACTTGCATACAGGTTTCTCAAGAGGCAGGTCAGCTGGTCTGGTATTCCCGTCTCATTCAGAATTTTCCATAGTTTATTGTGATCCACATAGTCAAAGGCTTTGGCATNCATGATGTACTCTGCATAGAAGTTAAATAAGCAGGGTGACAATATACAGCCTTGACATTCTCCTTTTCCTATTTGGAACCAGTCTGTTGTTCCATGTCCAGCTCTAACTGTTGCTTCCTGACTTGCATACAGGTTTCTCAAGAGGCAGGTCAGCTGGTCTGGTATTCCCGTCTCATTCAGAATTTTCCATAGTTTATTGTGATCCACATAGTCAAAGGCTTTGGCATGGTCAATAAAGCGGAAATAGATGTTTTTCTGGAACTCTCTTGCCTTTTCCATGATCCAACGGATGTTGGCAGTTTGATCTCTTGTTCCTCTGCCTTTTCTAAAACCAGCTTGATCATCTGAAAGTTCACGGTTCACGTATTGCTGAAGCCTGGCTTGGAGAATTTTGAGCGTTACTAGGCATTAGTAGATACTGCCAAGGAGCCTTTCACAGTGTTTGCAGTAATGGGATTTCTGATTCCGCTTCGTCAACACTTGATATTCTCAATGTTTTTATTTTTATCCATTCTGATGTGTGTGTGTGTGATTTTAACTTGTATTTACATTATGACTAATATTGATGAGCTCTTCATATGTTTATTGCCTATTTGGATATCCTTATGTGAAGAAGAATTTTTGCCCATTTAAAAATTAGTCATTTTTTATTGATTGTTGTAATAGTTCTTTATATGTTCTAGATACTAATCTTTTATTGGGTGTATATACTACAAGTATCTTCTCCCACTCCATGTCTTCCTCTTTCTCTCTTATGATGCTATATTTTGATAATGTTTACTATATCAGTCTTTTCTTCTATGAATGATTGATTTTAATGTACAATTTAAGACATTTTCCTGTGACAAAGATGGATGATATTCTCCATGTTCTCTTCTAGAAGCCTTATTATTATATTTCATTTCTACACTTTGTTAAGATTCATCTAGCATTTGATTAAAGTTTATTCTTTCCCCATATGTATAGTCTGTTGATCCAGCAACATTTATAAAATCACAATTTTCCTCATTGTGTTGTAATAGCACTTTTTAAAAAGAAAGATATTTTGATTTTATGCTGTTTCTGTTTGTCTAAACGTACATCATTTCTACTGTTTTAATTATTTGAGCTTTATAAGTATTGTTATTTGATAATGTGAATCCTCTAATATTATTTTGATTCTTCAAAATTGTCTTTTCTCTTATTAGTTGTTTAGATTTCTGTAAAGCTTTTGGAATCAATCTGTTGATTTCTAAAACTATTTGCTTGACCTTTGATTGGACTTGAGTTGAGTGTAAAAATCCACCAAAGGAGAATTGACACATCTTTAAATATTAAGACTTCCAGTCCATGTACTGCCTCTTCCTTTCACTCAATTTTCTTTCCTTAATAGATTTTAGTCTTTTTTGTTGAAAGTCCTAAAAATTTACCAACAGGTATTTGAGGGATTTGCTACAATTATAAATTGATAATTGTTTAGAATATAGTCTTAAATTTTTGTTTGCTAATATATGAAAGCAAAATAGGTTTTATATTGACCTTGTGTCCAGTGACTTCACTAAGTTGACCTATTAATAAATTCTAATTGTTAATAATCTATATATCCTTTTTTATTTTCTGTGTACAAAATCACTTTTGTTTGAATAATGACTTGTTTTATTTCTTCCCTTATAATCTGTATGCCTTTTATTTCTTTTATTACCAGGCTCGGACCACCAGTATAATTGAAGGATAAGGATTAGTTAATGTGGTTTTCTATGATCTTAGGATAAACACTTTTAATGATTTTACCAATAAATATTATGTTGATGGTGATTTTTATACATATTCTCTTTAAGGTTAAGGAAGTGATATTCTGTTTGTAGGTTGGTAAGAACTTAGCTGAATGGGTGTTGAATTTTATCAGTTGCTTATTTTGCATCTATTGAAGTGATCCTATTTTTTCTTCTTTAGTTTTTTTGATGCTGTGAATTACATTGTTCAGTTTTCAACTGTTAAACTAAACTTGCTTTCATTGCATAGAAACAACTTTGTCATAATATGATAAAGTGTTTACATTTCACTGAATTTGATTTGCTCTAATTTTAGGATCTTTGAGTCTTTGTTCAGGAAAGATACTTCTTTTTTTTGTAATGCCATTTTCTTTTTTTGTAATGCCTTTTTTAGCTTTATGATAAGAGTATGCTGGCCTCAAATTGAGTTGGGCAGTATTTTTTTCTTATTCTGTTCTCTGGAAGGATTTATCTAAGATTATTATCTCTTCCTTAATTGTATGTAAGAATTCACCATTGAGGCCACAAGGAATTGTAGTTTAATTTGAAGATAGCTTTCTGTTGTTGTTGTTGTTATATATTCAGTGACTTTAACATCTGTGAGTCTTATTATATTTTAAAATTTCTTTGTAGATCAGCTTTAGTAATTTGTGCTTTTCAAGGGATGTGTCCATATCTCTCAGATTCTCTTATTTGTTAGTTTAAAATTGTTTATAAAGTCCCTTTATTTTAAAAATATATAATAGATCTACAGACATTTCCAATTTCTATTCCTAATATGATGAACTGGTACTTTTCACTCATGGATTTAGTTTTATTGAATTTTCAGGAAGTAATTTTTGGCATGGTGCATCCATTTTATGTGTCTTTGATTTCTATTATTTTATATTTCCTTCTTTTCACTTTCTTTGGGTTATATTTAACATTTTTATAGGTTATTAAAGTGTAACCTTAGATCACTGATTTTTTAACTTTCCTACTTTTTTGTTAAATTCATTTAAGGTTATCAGTTTCCCTTCAGTTGCTTCAGTGATATCCTACATGCTTTTAGATATTATATTTTCATTACTATTGAATGAAAATTATTTTCTAATTTTTTATTGTAACTCTTCTTTGTCCCAGGGAATATTTAAAGTATATTTAATCTTGAGGTAATTTGGATTCCAAATTTTCTAGTTAATATTTTATGATTTTTAGCCTATCCCCCTGAGATATTGAATAACTTTTTCTATGATTTCCACTCTTTCAAGTTCATCTAGAGTTATTTTGTAGACCAGCATATGATATGTTTTTGTCAGTAATCCTTGAGCACTTATAAACAAAATGCATTCTGCATTCGGTGGATAGAGTGTTCTACATGTCAATTAGGTCAAGCTGACTAATAGTAATCTTCAGATATTCTTGGTCTCTACTTCTTATTTTGTTTCCTTATTCTATCAGTTACAGGGAGTTGTGTCAAAATGCCCCACTGTGATGTTGTATTCCTCTTTTTCTCCTTTTAACTTGGTCAGTTTTTACTTTATATATTGTTAGGTCTTTCCTATTTTTTTTTTATACATATTTCAGGTTGGCATTTTTCCTGTTGAATTAACCTTTTTATTATTATATCTATTAAAGACAAATAGTATTATTTTAATTACAGTGTGCTTACAAGATTTAAAAGTAAAGATAGGGCAAAAGATACTAAAATATAGTCAGCATTCAATGTAATTATTAATATATTTGAGTTCACCTATCATGATGCTCTTTGCCCCACCTATTCTTTGTTGGTTTTCTTTTCCCTTTAGTTGATTAATCTGAAAAAAAAAAAAAGGCAAAAATGTTTCATTACCCAATTTTCTTCTGTATTAGCTTTCTAGTAGTAAATTATTGCGGAGAAGGTGATGGCACCTGACTCCAGTACTCTTGCCTGGAAAATCCCATGGACGGAGGAGCCTGGTAGGCTGCAGTCCATGGGGTCGCTAAGAGTCAGACACTGAACGACTTCACTTTCACTTTTCACTTTCATGCATTGGAGAAGGAAATGGCAACCCAGTCCACTGTTCTTGCCTGGAGAATCCCACGGACGGGGGAGCCTGATGGGCTTCTGTCTATGGGGTCGCACAGAGTCGGACACGACTGAAGTGACTTAGCAGCAGTAAATTATTGTATTATATATTGGAGTTGTTACCCTAGAGACTAAAACACTTTTCCTTAATTTATTATAATCTACCTTAAATTATTACTTCTTTCCTGTTTCATATAACTCATGTGACTTCAAATAGTTTAGCTCCATTTAACCTTTCATGTCCTTTATGTTATTTTAACCCCCAAGCCTTGATTATTGTAATGTTAATCAGATAATATTTACTTTAATTTACTTGTACAGTTTTTCTTCTTCTTTTATTAATATAATTCCTTCCTGCATTATCATGCTTCCTATTGGGATAATTTTCCTTTTGCCTAAAGTATTTCTTTGAATTCTGCTAATAACAAATTTTCTGGAACTGTTTTGATTTTATTGTCATTTCAAAGGATATTTTTACTCAACATGAAATTCTAGTTTGATATGTAGGTTCTTTCAACCCTTTAAAGATGTGTCTGTTGTCTCTGCCTTTTATTTCTATTGAAAAGATGGTGATCAGTTTAATTATTGTTCCTTAGAGAGTAGTGTCTTTTTTCTCCTTTATCTGACTTAAAGACATTTATCTTTAGTTTTTACAGTTTTCATTATGATATGTCCATAAGCATGTTTTTATTTTTTATTTCCATTTGCTGTGCACATATATTCTTGAATCTATGGCTGGATGTGTATCATCAGTTTTATAAAATGTTTGTCTTATTTTCTTTTCAAATATTGTCAGTGCCCCATACCTTCTGTTAACTTATTTCACATTCCAATTATATCAGACCTTTTGACCAGATCACATATCTATTTTATAATTTCTCTTTATTTTTCGTCATCTTCTTCTCTGTAGTTCCATCTGGGTATTTTCTATTTATTTATTTTCCAGTTCTTTAATCTTCTCTTGTATAGTGTCTGTCTTCTATTAATCACATATGTTGAATTCTTAATTTCAGTCACTGTTTTCAGTTCTAGGGATTCCATTCGAGTCTTTTTAATGCTTCATCTTTTCATTTATTTCATATTTTGTTTTGTAGTCACTAAGTTGTGTCTAACTCTTTGTGACCCCATGGATTGTAGCCTGCCAGGCTCCTCTGTCCATGGAAATTCCCAGGCAAGAATACTGGAATAGGTTGCCATTTCCTTCTCCAGAAAATCTTCCCAACCCGAGGATCAAAACCCACGTCTCTGGCATTTCAGGCAGATTCTTTACCACTGAGCCACCCAAGAAGCCCAGTGTTTATTATTCAGTTCAGTTCAGTCGCTCAATCGTGTCTGACTCTTTGCAACCCCGTGAATCGCAGCATGCCAGGCCTCCCTGTCCATCACCAACTCTCAGAGTTCACTCAGACTCATGTCCATCGAGTCAGTGATGCCATCCAGCCATCTCATCCTCTGTCGTCCCCTTCTCCTCCTGCCCCCAGTCCCTCCCAGCATCAGAGTCTTTTCCAATGAGTCAGCTCTTCGCATGAAGTGGCCAAAGTATTGGAGTTTCAGCTTTAGCATCATTCCTTCCAAAGAAAACCCAAGACTGATCTCCTTCAGAATGGACTGGTTGGATCTCCTTGCAGTCAAGGACTCCCAAGAGTCTTCTCCAACACCACACTTCAAAAGCATCAATTCTTTGGCACTCAGCTTTCTTCACAGTCCGACTCTTGCATCCATACATGACCACTGGAAAAACCATAGCCTTTACTAAATGGACTTTTGTTGGCAAGGTAATATCTCTGCTTTTCAATATGCTATCTAGATTGGTCATAACCTTTCTTCCAAGGAGTAAGCGTCTTTTAATTTCATGGCTGCAGTCACCATCTGCAGTGATTTTGGAGCCCCAAAAAATAAAGTCTGACACCGTTTCCACTGTTTCCTCATCTATTTGCCATGAAGTGATGGGACCAGATGCCATGATCTTCATTTTCTGAATGTTGAGCTTTAAGCCAACTTTTCCCCTCTCCTCTTTCACTTTCATCAAGAGGCTTTTTAGTTCCTCTTCACTTTCTGCCATAAGGGTGGTGTCATCTGCATCTCTGAGGTTATTGATATTTCTCCCAGGAATCTTGATTCCAGCTTGTGCTTCTTCTAGCCTAGTGTTTCTCATGATGTACTTTGCATATAAGTTAAATAAGCAGGTGACAATATATAGCCTTGACATTCTCCTTTTCCTATTTGGAACCAGTCAGGTGTTCCATGTCCAGTTTTAACTATTGCTTCCTGACCTGCATACTGGTTTCTCAATAGGCAGGTCAGGTGGTCTGGTATTCCCATCTCTTTCAGAATTTTCCACAGTTTATTGTGATCCACACAGTCAAAGGCTTTGGCATAGTCAATAAAGCAGAAATAGATGTTTTTCTGGAACTCTCTTGCTTTTTCCATGATCCAGCGCATGCTGGCAATTTGATCTCTTGTTCCTCTGCCTTTTCTAAATCCAGCTTGAACGTCTGGAAGTTCACAGTTCATGTCTGGCTGAAGCCTGGCTTGGAGAATTTTGAGCATTACTTTACTAGTGTGTGAGATGAGTGCAATTATGCAGTAGTTTGAGCATTCTTTGGCATTGCCTTTCTTTGGGATTGGAATGAAAACTGACCTTTTCCAGTCTGTGGCCACTGCTGAGTTTCCCAAATTGGCTGGCATATTGAGTGTAGCACTTTCACAGCATCATCTTTCAGGATTTGAAATAGGTCAACAGGAATTCCATCACCTCCACTAGCTTTGTTCGTAGTGATACTTTCTAAGGCCCACTTGACTTCACATTCCAGGATGTCTGGCTCTAGGTGAGTGATCATACCATCATCTTGGTCCATTATTAGTCATTAGTATTTAGAGTTCATGCCTGATGACTATAGTATATAGATTACCTGTAAGTCTATTTTTCCTTCCATTTTTAGATATTTGATTCTGTTTCTTGATTTGCATAACAATTTTTGATTGTTTTCCTCATAGTGTATATGAAAAAAACTTGAGGCTTTGAAGACTCTTCCTTTTGAGAAGAATGAATTCTTTGGCAGGCAGATAGAATGCAGGCTTAGCACATTCAACCAATTAAAACTTGTTTATATATGACTTGTCTTTACTTTGGAAGAATAGCTTTATCAGAAGTTTTACCTGCAAGTCTGCTCTTTCTACCTCCTGCTGAACCCTTAACTTCAACTTTTTATTTCCTAGCATTTTGCAGCTTCAAAATTCTCTACTTAATGTTTCAAAGTCTTTTCAGCTCTTTTTGCTTAGTTTCATGGAGTCTTATCTAACACTTGCACAGTTTAGAAATTAGCAAATGCTTTATTATGCTCAGTCGTTCCATAGTGTCCTCCTCTTTGCAATCCCTTGGACTGTGGGCCACCAAGCTCCTCTGTCCATGAGATTTCCAGACCAAGAATATTATAGTGAGTTGCCATTTCCTTCTCTAGCAAGTGCTTTAATTCAGGAGAAATTTCCTGCTGAATATGTAATTACTTCTCTAGGATCTCCTTTTCTTTGGTGTTTTTTCCCTTATGTTATGACTTTCTCTGTAGTGTTAATCACTCAGGCATGTCCAACTCTTTGCGACCCCATGGACTGTAGCCCTCCAGACTCCTGTGTCCATGGAATTCTCCAGGCAAGAATCTTGAAGTGGGTAGCCATCTCCTCTCCAGAGAATCTTCCCAACCTAGGGATTGAACCTGGGTTTTCCTCATTGCAGCCAGATTCTTTACCATTTGAGCCTCTGCTGCTGGTGCTGCTAAGTCACTTCAGTTGTCTCTGACTCTGTGTGACCCCCGTAGACGGCAGCCCACCTGGCTCCCCCATCCCTGGGATTCTCTAGGCAAGAACACAGGAGTGGGTTGCCATTTCCTTCTCCAATGCATGAAAGTGAAAAGTGAAAGTGAAGTTGCTCAGTCCTGTCTGACTCTCAGAGACCCCAGCCTACCAGGCTCCCCCACAGCCTACCAGGTTTCTCCGTCCATAGGATTTTCCCGGCAAGAGTACTGGAATGGGTTGCCACTGCTTTCTCCATCTGAGCCACTAGGGAAGCCCAAGAATATTGGAATGGGTAGCTTATCCCTTCTCCAGGGGATCTTCCTGACTCAGGAATTGAACCAGGGTCTCCTGCATTGCAGGCAGAGTCTTTCCCACTGAGCTGCCAGGGCAGCTCAAAGTGTTAGTCACTCCGTTGTATCCAACTCTTTGTGACTCCATGGACTGTAGTCTGCCAGGCTTCTCTGTCCATGGGATTCTCCAGACAAGAATACTGGAGTGGGTTGTCATGCCCTCTTTCAGGGTATCTTCTGGACCCAGTGATCAAACCTGGGTCTCCTGCATTCCAGGCACATTCTTTACCATCTGAGCCACCAGGGAGGCTCGAAAGGAGAGACTTCCCTGATCCGGAGATGAATCTTGGGCGCGGCGGTGACGGTGCTGAATGCTAGCCACTAGACCCGAACCCAGTTTTGCTTGGTGAGGCTGCCCCTAACTCTGGGTCTCTCTTTTCTGTTTGGCTTACCTGCCCTGCTCCATGAATTGGGAAATAGCTTGAGGATCGAAATGGCAGTGACCATAGAACTTTGCTCCACGTAGTTCTCTTCACTCTAGGATCTAGTACATTCAAGTCCTAGTTTCCACCTTTTTTCCTCCGATGTCTCCAAATGTTTGTTTGTAATTTATGTATCTTAGTAGATGTTCTCAGGGTTAGGATTCATCTTACAGTAGCTAGTTTATCATAGCTAGAAATAGAATTTCCCCAGTTAACACTTTCTTTTTAATATAAAAGTTGTAAAAGTTCTTCCATTCATGAAGCTGTACTCAATCTGCTATTGGTATTTGATTATGTACAGAGTTACAAAGTAAAGGTGAGCATACAGATGCAGCTTTCTTGATGAAATGCTCAGCACAGAAATACCTGCTCCTTCAATTCATATTTTATTGGTAGGAATATTGCCTTTATCTCAATACAGTCCTGAATTACTTCTTCCTAAAATATGAAGTTCTATGAATGCTAATCTTAAAGGTGCTCTACGTCTTTAAAATTAATAGAAGCTTCATAGAAGCTTTATTTTTTTTTTTTTTAACTGTGTGTAGGCAGCTTAGGAAAGCTTTAAAAGCCCCAGTTTTCACTTGAAAACAAATTTGCTTCATAGTCTTAGCATATTAAACGCATAGACCAGGACTTCCCTGATGGTCTGGGGGATAAGACTCCCTGCTGTCAGTGTAGTGGGCCTGGGTTCCATCCCTGATCAGGGAACTAGATCCCACGTGCCACATTCGCATGCTGCAACTAAAGATTGGCACAACCATATTAACGAAAAACAAATGCTAAAAAAAATATGTAGCCCAGCGTCTTTCACACTTAGGCATTCAGGCTTGCTATTCTGGATGTTGAGAGTAAGTAATGAACAACATCCTTTGGGGGGATTGAAATTTGAAATTTCCCGTGAAATCCACACTAGGAGCACCATCATGGAACACGTTTGTAGAACACTGTGTTAGACTAGTTTCTGTGGACATCTGTTGACCTTATTTCTGCTTCCAGTGGTTACTGACTATTTTCAAAGGCTAGCAGGAACATGTAGATATGAAAGAGTATATAATAGCTGTGGTTATTTTAGAGTGTTTTGTTTCCTCCAAGGAATATATCAGATTGAAACAGTATATGTAACTTAGCACAGTGAGTCTGACTCTTAGCTATGCCTGTCACACTTTGTAACAAGCATTGCTGCATTACTGAAATAAAGTTAATATAAGTTCTATTTAAACACATCTTTTGGTTTTATTTTCTAAATTGAAACTGTCAAGAGATCAAATAACAGTGTCATTATATCAAAAGATAGGGAACTATGCTTTAAACACTATCAGTGCATTTGATCTATCATATAGAACTAAGTTGGCAATTATCCTAAGAGTCAAATCAGCAAAAAAATAATCTGAAGAGTCAAATTAGCAAGTGCATGTAAATCTGTCCTGTGGTTTTATGTAGCTATACATCTAAATGACTGCATATATAGACATACATATATGGGCTTCCCTGGTGGCTCAGGCGGTAAAGCGTCTGCCTGCAATGCTGGAGACCAGGATTCGATTCCTGGGTCAGGAAGATCCCCTAGAGAAGGAAATGGCAATCCACTCCAGCACTCTTGCCTGGAAAATCCCATGGATGGAGGAGCCTGATAGGCTACAGTCCATGGGGTCGAAAAGAGTCGGACACGACTGAGCGACTTCATTCATTCACATTCACACCTGTGTATACATACTTTGTTTTCACATTCCTAAACTGGCTCTTAGATAATTAGGAAAGATATACCTTTTTGCAAGTCATACTGCTTTTTGAAATGGACACATAGAATTTCTGACATTAATACTATCCATTGTTCTCTTCCTGTTATCAGTGTGGATAAATGACACTTGATTTTGTCTAATATAGCAAGTTTGCCTGACCCCATATATTTCGATTCCTGGGTCAGGAAGATCCCCTAGAGAAGGAAATGGCAATCCACTCCAGCACTCTTGCCTGGAAAATCCCATGGATGGAGGAGCCTGATAGGCTACAGTCCATGGGGTCGAAAAGAGTCGGACACGACTGAGCGACTTCATTCATTCACATTCACACCTGTGTATACATACTTTGTTTTCACATTCCTAAACTGGCTCTTAGATAATTAGGAAAGATATACCTTTTTGCAAGTCATACTGCTTTTTGAAATGGACACATAGAATTTCTGACATTAATACTATCCATTGTTCTCTTCCTGTTATCAGTGTGGATAAATGACACTTGATTTTGTCTAATATAGCAAGTTTGCCTGACCCCATATATCAGATCCATTTATTAAGACTCTATGTAACCCCCAAAGTTATTGAGGACTGCTTTTGTGTTTATGCTGTAAATTGTCAAAGGCAAGATAGTAATGTAAATATGCTTTTTTATGTCACAGTCATGACTTCCTCTGCTCTTTCTTCAGGGTCACACTGTGTGTGCTGACTTTGCACTTCATCTAGAATTTGTCCAGGGCTCAGAGTGGCCCTAGAAGAATCAGAAGTGTCACGCTGAGAGTAACAGAGAAGGACTTTAGAAAATCCTGTCTTTTGATGGGGAGTGTGACTTGTATCCTAGGGAAATAACTGTAAAACCCACATCTCCAAATTTTTTGGTGCAAGATCCAGAACTCTGTGACTGTAAAAATGGCCAAGTCCTCAGATTATAGATGACACAGAACTGTAAAGGCAGGTGATGTCTTCTGTGGAGACACTCATGTATATAGGCAAACATTTTGGTATAAGCAAAAGTCTATGTGGCAATGGCATGGATCAAAACATTGCTGTGTAATTGCAGCTGACTTTGTACTGGGTTCTTTCAGTGTCAAGGCTCTTTCTTTTTCCTTCTGAAAGCAGCATTTTCTGTCTTATCTTCATTTAGGTCTATATTTCCTTAAGTTCAAATGTTCCCATTCTGTTTTTCAAATCTCATTTGTTGCCATTTTCTCTTACATAGAGAGGAAGTATTATGTTTAGGCTATGTGTTTAAGGGTGAAAAGTGTTTATAAAATCTTCATCTGTTTCCTCTGAGCCTGATCTATTTGATGACATCATTCTGTAATTTTACATGATTTGGACATGCAAAGTGCATAGGTAGAATGTTCAGGACAGTAAACAGAACGTGTTTTTGTCATTAGCCAGAGAACCCAGGCTATAGCTTGTAATTTTTTTTTAAAAAATACACTTACAAAGGCAGGTGATGTCTAAATCTAACCAGAGAAAGTGGTCATAACTGATACATTTTTTTTGTGGGGTGTTTCATTACACTGAATGCTGTGTATGGTTTAAACATGGATCTGGATGGAGGTTCAGTCTTTCAACACTGTGTTAACAGTTTTGATCTGGACTAGGTCATTGATAATATCAACGATCAGGGGTTTTAGAGACATTTGAATAATATCTCTTAGTGTTTGGAATTTTGAGACAGTGATAGATGGTCATATTAATTTCATGTTAACAAGCAATGAATATATACACGGGTCACTTCCCCTCCTTATTCGTTCTTATTTTTTACTGCTCTCCCATGATGTCACATTTTTTTCTAAATTGGTTATTCAGGGGCCTACTTAAAACTGCCCAAATTTCAGTTTGAAATACTTTTCATAGCGGCAGTTGGGGCATCATTTCCTATGACCTCCATGTCTTGGTCGTCCGAGCTTTGTTTGACCCTTTAAATAATAAAGAGGTCAGAGCATAGAAGAGAGAATCTTACTGAAGATTTATGAAATGTCAAAGTTGAACAAATGTATGATCTGTTTAATTTCAGTAAGAATAAAAGCTTGAACTGACTTGTATGAAAGCATCAAGGGAAGTAAAACTTTGTAGAACTTCCAAAAGTGAGGACTCCCTGGTTCTCCCACTTTAATGCTTAGGGACTCATCCTGGTTGGAAAATATTATCTGGTAAAAACTTCCCGTTTCTGTCATACTATGTGGCACACTTGCACCTTGAGGGTCCTGGTCCAATAAAAGAGTTAATCCAAGTGCTGAACACTGTTTAGCTGTCTTGGGACATTTGTTCTCTGTTCATGGATATAGTAATTTTAATGTAAATAGGCACCTCAGCAGCTGTGTCCCCTTAAGCATATTTTATTTAGCAGCTAGTTATCCACGTCACTTGGCAGCTATAGATTTTCAATTTTTCCTTGTGCCAAGAGGGCAGCTGGAATAATTTGAGTACTCATTAATTTGGGAGAAATATGAGCTGTGTACTGCAGACAACATGAGTCTTCTGTATGGTGTTGTACCAGGATAAGCAGATCAGAGTAGAAGCAATTTGCCCTATCCCATAGGGTCCCTAGGATTTTAATAAGCTGGTTATGAAAATTCTATTTCTTTGCAATTTGAAGCATCTAATTAGAGCCCGTAATTTTTCTCTTATAACAAGAGTGGATGAAGGTTAACGTTAGGCCTCCGGGGTCCTTTCATATTCATTTACAGTGAGAAATCAGGTAACAGTTGTAGCTAATTAGAACAGGGAATTAAATATTTAGTCCATCTTGATTTAACTTGGAGAACACATGCATGTTTTTGGGGTATGGAAAATGATAAAGAGAAGTGAAATTTAATTTTTAATCAAAGATAAACTTAAAGGCAGTATAATAATTTTAACACTGATGATCCTAAGCCGACAGCCAGAGTGGCAATTGCCTCTAGCCGTCTGAACTGTCAAGATAAAGGAAGATGATGTCGATTTAATTTCATCACTCAACATGTTTCTCAAGTTCAAACAACTGGGATTTATGCCATCTGCGTAAAGTACAAAGAATTCCATGATTTCTATCATATCAGTGACATAACAAAACCACCTTTTGGATGTTTCAGAATTTGGATTTTGAGTTGGAATGAGTATGTGTTTGGTAACCATCCTAAGGAGATATATCATTCGTAGGCGTTTCTTTTAAGAAAGGATGCTTGTCTAATAAAACTGCTCCCTGAGAGGAAATCTATGAGGCAGGACCCCTGTGGAAATGGGACTGCATTATGTGGAATAAAGTCTGACTTTGCCATAAAATGATAGTGAAACTCCTACATGCTGAAGACAATAAGTCATTCTTCTCTTGTCATAACCTGATCCAAATTATCTTCCTAAAGTTAGATTCAATTAAGTCAGGACGTGCATATTAAAAGAAATCCCTCAGATCCAATCCCATGATTGATCTTTTCTCCAGGGCCTGACACAAGGGCAAAGCATTTTGAGAGTGCACTTCGTTCACAGGATAGCTCCCAGGATTCCTGTAACTTACCCAGAAGCAGGCTGTTAGGATGCCAGAATACTGTGAAAGGGTGACCGTGAGATGAAATGATGAGAAGTCTTCAAAAAATAGATTCCAAAGAGTAACTCTATGGCAGCATTTCTCTAACTTTTCTAGGGAGGTGATTTATCATGGCCGGTGAATCCCATCACAACTGCGGTTATTTCATCCGGGTGATGCTTGAAACATCTTTGCAGATTTGTGTAAAATAAATGGCAGCTCTCAAAGACCATCTTACTTTGCTACATTGGCTTCCAGTTGCCAGTTATTATAAAATGGTTTCTGATGGCAATAATCCTTTGAAAATCGCCTTTTATTGGGGATAATAGCTGGTTGTCAGAGCATTAACCACTCTCGACTTCTCTTTGGGCTATTACCTAACAAAAGAATGAACTGGTGGTGAGTCTGCCAGGTGTATTAAATTATATCATGCATTATAGAAGTTCTGTGATGGGGATTAGCATCCAGAAAAGACCATCAGACATTGCCAAACTCGTTATCTGCTGAGGCAGGAGTCTGGCCTCAGGCCTGGGCATGCAAGGCTTGGGTTGTAACTATTATAAGCCACTGGGTCCAGTCCTTCTCTACCCTAGTACGAGATGGACAAATAGCCCATCAGCATTTCTTCTCTGTTTTCCACGTCTAAAGAGAATCCAAGTATACTGCTTTAACCATGGTCAGCTTCAAAGCTGTATTGACTTATTTATTCATTTGTCTGGTTTCTTAATGGCAGGTATACCTACTGGGCAGTCTTCAGTAGTCATAGAATTTGGTGGACCCTCCCAACACTTCCTGGGATACTAGGTTTTGTTCTCTAGTTCCTTTAGAACAAGAAATGTAGATGGTGGGCATGATGTCTGGGAGGCTCTGCTATAGTGACTCAGGCACTTAAGTTTCCAAAAGGGAGAACCCTAAAATGAAATGATGGTTGAATATCCATGGAAATAAGCTTTCGGCTGCAAATATTCACACGAATCAGGGCTAGCCTGTTCTCAACAGCTCTGGATGATCCTTCAAGTAGCCATTGGCCCAGACTGTTTCTGATGACCTGTGGAATGGTGCTGCTTCCAATATTCAGTGGAACATACTTATGAGACCTATTTAATAGCATTTCATCTCTAACATTTAAGTCCTCAACTGTGTATTTTCCTACCTGAGTATTATCTGTATGAAGTCAGGTCTTGTGTCAACATTGAACCCCTAGTGCCTCATATAAAGCCTGATGTATAGTACATGCTATGTAAATATCTGCTGAATGAAAATGAATGGAAATTTCTGATTATCTTTTACTGAAAAATATTTTCTTTTTAACAAAAGTATTATATATTTACTGTAGAAAATTTGTACAAAAAAAAGCAGTTAATAGGAGAGAAGTATCACTGGCATTAGATACTTTTTGCATGTATCTTTCCATTATTTTTTTCTATGTATGCGTACTTTTAATTTTTTAGAGATTGGATAAGACTGTCCATGGCATTTTGATAAGAACAGATACTACACTGGATCTTAGCCATAAAGTCGAGAAGCTATGTCCATGGCATTTTGGAACCTATTTTGTCTGTTTAGTGATGTCTTTTCAAGTCATTAAGTGATCAACTTTCCTATTATTTGTAACGGGTTCATTAAAGTCACTGAATGAACATACTACAGTCCCTGTCTGCGGGCACATTTAGATTTTTCTCTAGTATGAACAGTGTTTTCCAATAATATGTTCTCTAATGAACATATGTCCTCTATGGAAGATCTTTCCTTCACTCTCTGATGGTGTCCTTGGGCAACATGGAGAGACAAACAAAGATGATATCCAATATATTAAAGCTTCTGAAAAGACAAATTAATTTGGTGGGTAGAAAGGAAGGCAAATCATGCTTTCACAGAATATAAGGCATCTACATTTTTCTAAAATAGAAAGGCAACATCATCATACTGAAATCATCAGTGGCTAAATGTTTAGATGCCATGGAATTTGGATTGTTACATAGGTTCTATCTGAACATTTTAGCAAAATTAAAAAAAAAAAAAACCAACTTGGTGGTAAAAAAATAATTCCTAGAAGTGATTTCCAAGAAATGAAATTACCATGTCAAAGGTCATGTGCATTTCACATATTTGAAACATATGGCCAAGTTATTTTCAGGAAGCTATAACAGTTTATATTCCCACCAGTAGAAAGACTATTTCCTAATATTTTTTGTCATTAACAAATCATTTCCAATTTAATAGCAACCCCCCCAAATTAACACCTCAAAACTCTTATTTTTATTTTAATTTTATTTGTATTTATGCATAAATATAGGGTTAGACATTTTGATCTGCTTTTTGTTTTGTTGCCGTGAGTATTTCCTCTTCTATGATCTTACAGTTCAAGTCTTTTGCTAGTGTTCTCATATCATAGTGTTGGAATTAAGAAAATGAGCTTTGAAGTCCAACATACTTTCAGTTCAGTTTAGTTCAGTTCAGTCGCTCAGTCGTGTCCGACACTTTGCGACCCCATGAATCGCAGCACACCAGGCCTCCCTGTCCATCACCATCTCCCGGAGTTCACTCAAACTTACATCCACTGAGTCCTGCCCGCAATCCCTCCCAGCTTCAGAGTCTTTTCCAGTGAGTCAACTCTTCGCATGAGGTGGCCAAAGTACTGGAGTTTCAGCTTTAGCATCATTCCTTCCAAAGAACACCCAGGGTTGATCTCCTTCAGAATGGACCGGTTGGATCTCCTTGCAGTCCAAGGGACTCTCAAGAGTCTTCTCCAACACCACAGTTCAAAAGCATCAATTCTTCTGCGCTCAGCCTTCTTCACAGTCCAACTCTCACATCCATACATGACCACAGGAAAAACCATAGCCTTGACTAGATGGACCTTAGTCGGCAAAGTAACATCTCTGCTTTTGAATATGCTATCTAGGTTGTTCATAACTTTTCTTCCAAGGAGTAAG